>JAYKKT010000061.1:6097500-6522500 GCA_036023115.1 Brasenia schreberi | reverse complement strand
GAAACATCAAAGTACTTTTGTGAAGCTTTTCCTGAAGTAATATAATTTTGCTGAGTCATGCACTTCATGGTTTGAACCATTCGTGAAAGACTCGGAGCGTTCATCCTTGTAGCCACATTTTAGGTCATATTCTCATAACATTTGAAACCAAACTGGGTCTAATTTTTTCTTGGATCTCGAATCCATTTCAATCTATAAATTGAATCCCATACTTTTACCGGGGCCAAGTAATCATTGGATTAAGATCAAATTCGGGTCCAAATCTAACCCATTGATACCCCTAATTGTAGGGAACTCGGTACTCAGCAGAATCTTAGTGGCCCAAAATTTGTGTGTTGCTCACCAACAAAAAATTCAACAATCTCATTCTTTATGCAAGATGTCCCTTTCAACATGGAGTCTTCCCTGATGTACAGAAAAAGAATAATTTGACTCATCAACCATGAGAAAAAGAAACCATCTACTAAATTAACCCGTCGAATTAGTCGCCACAAATCATTTTTATCGGTAACTATCAAAATTAACAATCGTCGAAAATGGACACAAATCTAAAGATTCATTTGGATTAACACGGAAGATCACCAACTACTCAAATCCTCCCCAAGTAGACGCCCCACAAATTTGACAAAGTAAATATTATGGTTTCAACTTTTGGCACCTTCATAAAGCCAAAGTTACTTGCAGTTCGAGATTTGTATATTGGCATCACCATCTCAATCTTCATATGAAGGTTGACAAGTTGTTCTAGGCATGCTAACAATAAAAAGGTGATCTATCACTAATAAACATTGAGCACACCATGATTGATAAGCAACAAGGGATTAAGGAGGCCCAATCAAGATATGTACACCGCGGAGAACTCAAGGCCATCAACTTGAAGGTTCTTTTGACGTTGTTGTAGAGGAAATCTTTTCACACACACACACACACATATATATGTATATATATATATATATATATATATATATATATATATATATATATATATATATATATATGTATATGTATATATATATATATATATATATATATATATATATATATATGTATATGTATATATATATATATATATATATGTATATGTATATATATATATATATATGTATATGTATATATATATATATATGTATATGTATATATATATATACATATGTATATGTATATGTATATGTATACATATATGTGTATATGTACATGTACATGCACTCACACACACACACATATATATATATATACTGCTAGGATTCAAACTACAAACTAGGTCCAGACTTTTTCCAGATGGGCTGCCACTGACGGCGATCGCCAATTTGGTGACCTTGAATGTTCCACAACGATAAGGTCATTGCAATTTATCTCTTTGACATGGAAGTTGGTTCTGACTCTTCTAGATGCATCAGATCCAATCAGAGATCTGGATATGGATCAGATTCATATTTAGAGCCCGCTTAATAGAATTGGATCCAATTGAATATATTTCTGGTTTTGGTTCTCCCTTTTAAAATTTGAGTTTGAGCCGGAATCCAGTTCTAATGGGTACAAATCATGACTTGCACATAGAATATACTGGACTGCGCATTTTTTTTTATTTTTCCCATTTCACCTCCACGTATGAACCCGAACCTGATTACCTATTTATAAAATCAGTTGTTTTTTTTCTAATGCATTTCCCAGCTTGTACTTTTTGTTATGATACGATGCATACACAGATGTATGTATGTAAGTGTGTGTGTACGTATGTATATAGTTGTTGAAATGCATTGGCCAACTTGTATTTTTGTATGATAAAACATACACATATGCATGTATGTATTTGTGCATATGTATGTATCTATCTACACATGCATGTATGTATGGTAAGCATGAGTACACACGTGTTCATGTGTACTGTTCAGACCTGGATGGGTTGAAGTATATACGTCCAGGTCCTCGGCACATGTTTGAGATGTGAGTACCGGACCCATGTCCGGGGCCTATAACCCCATCAATTAGTCTACCATGAGAACATGGGAAATTATTATAAACGTTACTACATCGTGTATATATATATATATTTCTTAAAGAACCGGTGCTTTTTTTTAGGATCTTAAGTTGAAGTGACGTACATCTAATTAGGAAATTGATCTCCATTCATGATCACACTTAGTGATGGTGGTGGCGATTTTGATCGGTGACGGAGAGTTTTTGGAATAGGAGAGAAGTAGATTGAGATTGTAAACAATGAGCGGATGGAGGTTGAAGCAATATTTGCGCATAAAAGAGGGTGTGTTCATGGACCATATCATATATATATATATATATAGCTGCTCATTTATATTTGATCATCTTTTTTCTAGTATGAGTGTAATAATGTTGTTTTCCGCTTTTTAAAAACTCCAACTTTTTTTTATACTCATGCCACAAAAAAAAATAGGTGGACGTGACGGATTTCATGCGTATAGACGCAGAAAATTCCCGCTCCTGGTTCTTAGGCCTGAAGCGAACATTTTCATGTGCCTAAGTCTTAATTAAGCAAAAGGGCGTGCCAGCTAGCTTACTTAAGCTAGCGAAGAGATATTTTAAACCTGACTCCTAACGTGGCGACTGTGAGCAAGCAAGCTCCTTTCGTCGCAGACCTTCTTGCACCGATGCGCAAGGGTCAGTCTGTACGCTTTTAAAAATTGAGTTTTTGGAATATAAGAACCTACAAAAACGTGTTTGAGGTGTTTGATTCGGGTTGTTTTTATATGATTTTCAGTTTTTATTTCACGTGGATTTGCACGTGCCTAAGTCTTTCTTTTTATCCTTTTTTGGGCCAACTAGGTGTGTGTTATGAACACTCAGCCTAAGTGGGGCAATTTTGAACGGGAGTATGGGGTTTGTTTTGATGCAATATGCATCCTAACTCGTGGTATGGCGTATATGCAATGCAAACTCACGCAACTCCAAAGGGAAAACCTGAATTTAAAAGACAATGCCGAAGGGAAATGACTTGTAATGTAAAATTGCCGAAGGGAAATTGCAAAAGGGGAAATATGGCTATATCTTAAGAGCGGAAAGGCTCAATAGTGCAAGTGTGTGCCGTGTATATATGTAAAGACTACGCACACTGCTAAACCTTAAAACCCAAATCTTAAAGACATAACCGAAAGGGAAATACTTATAATATATATGGGCCCGACTAACCTTAAAAACGTGTTGCATGGGTGTTGTGTATATATTGAAAGACAACTCATACGACTTAAATGAAACCCAAATATAAATTACAATATGGTCTTAACTAAGGTCTTGGGAGTAAGAGCGAAAGCTCAATGTGTGTGAGTGCGAGAATTGAAGTACTACACACACGACATGAAATTAAACCCAAATATAAATTGTAATATGGCCTTAACTAAGGTCTTGGGAGTAAGAGCGAAAGCTCAATGTGTGTGAGTGCGAGAATTGAAGTACTACACACACGACATGAAATTAAACCCAAGGGAAATATAACACGGCCCTTACTTGGGTCTTGCAAATAAGAGCGAAAGCTCAATGTGTGTGAGTGCGAGAATTAAAAGACAACACACATAACTTAAGCAAAACCCCGCGCAACTTAAAGTATATAAATAAATTTATATCTTAAGGGCTGATTAGGCTCGTGTCTGTTCAAAATCGTGCACGACTAAGAGCGAGGTAGGCTCAAGTACACGTGTGTGTGGGTGTGCCAAGCCATGTTATTACAAGCAGGGGGAGACAACCCCGTATCAAATTTAATTTAACTTAAGCAAGTCTACAAATGAGGACCGAGTTAGGCACTTACTTATAACTGGTCCGGAGGTGACTTGCTTGAGCTTGGACTTGGGCGTCGCCTTGGGCTGCAAGAGGGAGCTCCTAGGAATGGTACGACAAAGGGTGTGTGGCCGGGTGACAAAGGAGCACGGGTGTGGCGCCTTGGGGACTTGCCAGCTGAATGGGATGGTGCTGTTGTGGTGCCTCGGGCTGAAGTGATTAAGGAGGGTTACTAAGGCATAGGGCTGGTGCTAGGGAAGGTTTTATGGAAGGTGGAGCTAAGGGGTGACTAAGGAGGATGGTTTAAGGAAGAGGGTGTGAATGGCCGGATGATAGGGTGCAGTCGGCTGTGGCTGGCCGACTGGTGGCGGTTTAAGTGGTGGTCGGCTGGGATGTCACTAAAGGAAAAGTAGGGCAGCGGGTGGTGTAATGGTTTGTGTATGGTCGATTGGAGAAGGGTGGCGGGAAGGTTATGGTGGTGTGGTGGTGTGGCGGTAAGGGTGGTTGAGAGTAGAGAGGGAGAGAAGATAGGGTGAAGTTGGGATGAGGTACTAACCGGATAGGAGAGGGAGGTCGGTGTGTGGAAGGAGGGCAGCCAGGTGGAAGGTGGATGAAGCTGGCCGGGCAGTTGGTGGCGTGGAGTGGAGCAGGCCGGAAGGTAGTGGTGGCGTGGTAGGGAGCTGGCTAAAAAGTGGTGGTGGTGCAGGTGGGGGAAGAGAGCAAGGTGAGAGAGGGCTCGGTTGGCCCAAGTGCTGGCTGAAAAGTTGAAAAACCCGCCCACTAGGGGGGGTTTATAGGTTTCAAAGGGGCGGTTGGGGCTGGTTTTGGAAAGGGCGGTTTGGTGGTTAGGTGGTGGTGGTGTGGTAATAAGGTGGGCTGATTTTGAGGGGGGGCAGATATTTTGTTTTAGGTGGTTTTAGGGATATGGTGTGCTAGGTTTTAGGTGGGGTGGTTTAGTGGTTTAGGGCTTAGCTAGGTGGGTTGGTTTTGGGGTGAGGTGGGTTAGGTGTTTAGGCTAAGATTAGATTAGGATTAAAGGAATTAGGCTAGGTTTAGGAAAGGATTAGGGAGGTGGGTTAGGTGATTAGGTTGGGATTAGGCCGGGATTAGAGAAGTGGGTTAGGTGATTAGGCTAGAATTAGGTCGGGATTAGGGTAAAGGGTTAATATTAGGGGTTTTGGCTTAGGATTGGGTTAGGAGGCTCCTTTTGTATAGCCCATAGACTTCATTGCATCATGTTGGTGCAGCCCTAGGTTAGGTTTTAGCTCATACAAGCTTAAACCTACACTAATTAGGCAAACCCACATGATTAACCCCAAACTTGACACACAAGTCAAGCTTAATACAATTCCCCTCATGCTTATCCTCCCCATTCTCTTTCATGCCCATAATCCCACGTGAATTTCAAGTGGGCCCCACCTTCATTTATGAGAAGGTGATGTGTGTCATGGATGTGGATATTGGATTGGATCTCTGGATCCAAATCCAAATCCACACATACGTTTGGATTGGGATCTGGATATATATGGTCTAGATCCAATCCAAACTGAATTCTGACTCCTTCAGGGTATATTCGAAACGAACGGTTTGTGCGGGGTCTGACAGCATCAGTACTCTGTCTGCATTGGGACTTCGCCAACATGGTCGTCCACTTCTGTTTTCATTATACGATTTTTGCTGATAACAGGGACTTGGACGTTCGAGATCCTGGGGGTGGATCTAACACGAGAGTTGTTGTGCCCGGCTCGACATGTGCTCCGGTTCCGGGCTCTTTTTAGCTCTTGTGGTCCTGCTTGCATCAGGCCAAGCCGCTTCGTGGGGTTTCAAAATGTATTTTAAAAGGGTTTTTAAAAGCATACATATTTTAAAGCATATACAATCTAAACATATGTACATGGTTCCTAGGTTTCCAGACTCAAAATATCCCTTTCGAGCTGGTTTTGGAAAGGGTGGTTTGGTGGTTAGGTGGTGGTGGTGTGGTAATAAGGTGGGCTGGTTTTGAGGGGGGGGCAGATATTTTGTTTTAGGTGGTTTTAGGGATATGGTGTGCTAGGTTTTAGGTGGGGTGGTTTAGTGGTTTAGGGCTTAGCTAGGTGGGTTGGTTTTGGGGTGAGGTGGGTTAGGTGTTTAGGCTAAGATTAGATTAGGATTAAGGGAATTAGGCTAGGTTTAGGAAAGGATTAGGGAGGTGGGTTAGGTGATTAGGTTGGGATTAGGCCGGGATTAGGGAAGTGGGTTAGGTGATTAGGCTAGAATTAGGTCGGGATTAGGGTAAAGGGTTAATATTAGGGGTTTTGGCTTAGGATTGGGTTAGGAGGCTCCTTTTGTATAGCCCATAGACTTCATTGCATCATGTTGGTGCAGCCCTAGGTTAGGTTTTAGCTCATACAAGCTTAAACCCACACTAATTAGGCAAACCCACATGATTAACCCCAAACTTGATACACAAGTCAAGCTTAATACAATTCCCCTCATGCTTATCCTCCCCATTCTCTTTCATGCCCATAATCCCACGTGAATTTCAAGTGGGCCCCACCTTCATTTATGAGAAGGTGATGTGTGTCATGGATGTGGATATTGGATTGGATCTCTGGATCCAAATCCAAATCCACACATATGTTTGGATTGGGATCTGGATATATATGGTCTAGATCCAATCCAAACTGAATTCTGACTCCTTCAGGGTATATTCGAAACGAACGGTTTGTGCGGGGTCTGACAGCATCAGTACTCCGTCTGCATTGGGACTTCGCCAACATGGTCGTCCACTTCTGTTTTCATTATACGATTTTTGCTGATAACAGGGACTTGGACGTTCGAGATCCTGGGGGTGGATCTAACACGAGAGTTATTGTGCCCGGCTCGACATGTGCTCCGGTTCCGGGCTCTTTTTAGCTCTTGTGGTCCTGCTTGCATCAGGCCAAGCCGCTTCGTGGGGTTTCAAAATATATTTTAAAAGGGTTTTTAAAAGCATACATATTTTAAAGCATATACAATCTAAACATATGTACATGGTTCCTAGGTTTCCAGACTCAAAATATCCCTTTCGAGTTGCTTTTACAAAACCAGGTGTGTTTGCGATTTGGGGGTGTTTAGAATGCGGAACCATCATTTTCCAAATTATAAGTATGTCAACTGACGAGGTCCATGGGTGGCTGGCTGTAATTTGTGGCCTCCGGCTTTGACGTTCTTCAAGAAACAGCCAACGACTTTGACCGCAACTTTTCTCAGTTCGCCTGCTCTGTGTGTGTGTGAACTCTCAAATTCTGCCACAGACCAAAAGGCCACGAGAACAACCGAAAAGTTGACATAGGCTTAACTCGAGCTCCCGCCATTTCAAGTGTTATTGTTCATCTTCTTTTTTATCTGCAACCTGGGAGCAACTCTCTCTCTCTCTCTCTCTTCCTCAATAGAGTGGAGAAAAGTATCAAAGGAAATGGACCTAGTTTTCGTCCTGGAGGAGGAAATCCGTTCGACTTTCATCAGATCGGTGGTTAGATTGCTGCGTTGGCGTTACATTTGTTTGTGGTCTTATCAACATTACCTACCCAAGTGAGACGGTTCAATTTTCTGTTGTTTCTGGTCTTTTTAAGCGCGTCGTAACATGGTTTTATGGTACACCAATGAAGGTGTTTGTTGTTTATGGATGGATGGTATGAAGATGAGAACAGTGCAGAAGCGAGCTCATCGGCCGGAAGTTTTGGCCGGCAGCTTTTTGATGTGTACCGCGGTTCCGTATGTTCTACAGAAGATGGGTAGGGAAGAAATCAGTTGTTTGATGAATACATATCATAATCTGTTGTAATCTTTGTTAGTTTTTCTGATTGAATTTTTGTGGTTTCTGAAACTAAGCAGGATTCCTGGACTAGTATTCAGGGAAAGAACGCCTTACTTAGCGGTAGCACAGGAGAGTCTCCAAAGCATGGCCACCACAGAAGTTCAAAGGCAATTCTACCAGGTTGGTTTCGAATCAAATTAAAGAGGATGAGAAATGCGTCCTCTAACATAAAACCACAGCAGTGCGTCTTTTTCTTGAAGAAAACTTTTCAGACGCGATAGCTTCATACCCGAGCACCTGAGTATCAATTATATACATAGCTTTCTTTTTAATGCTCGGATTTGTAAACGTATTAACAGTTACCATCCTTAGACTTCGGTTCATAAAATCTATCAATATGTCGAAATGAAAAAACCTAGGATGGTAGGATCCATTCCTTTGGGAATTCTATACAAATGCACAGTTGAGGTTTTAGAAACGAAAATTAGATCCAACTTCTTGTCTTAAATTATGTTTCCTTCGTGCCTTATAATAGATGACCAACTGTTGCATATGATCCTTGCAGGCAGCCGAGATCAAGGTTAGTACAGATGGTGCTTAAATTACAACCTTTACTTTGGATTTTGACATGCTGAGAAGTAGAACATGAAGATACATGGTTTTGGAAACAGACTGCAGCTTTCATGGCGTGCGAAAGTGGAGTGATTGAGCTAGGCACATCATCCATCGATGTAAGGATCAAGAGGCACTTCCGTCGTTAGCTCAATTGCCTTATTGAACTTTAACAACATTATCACGTCTCTGCGTAAAGTAAGCCAATTAATGCTCTTCATATAAGCCGTGAGACCAAGATCGAGTCACAACGTCGGATAGTGACAAAAGCGTGCCTCTTCCAGTTTCATCCAGCTAACGACATTTGCGAAAGTTACGTGCATGAAATGACTAAAGGACCTGCAGGGAAGATACTGTTCTTGTTGTCCAGTGGCGCTCAATATGCCCGCAGACAGTGATATGATATTAATATTATACAATGAAACATAGGGATATGAGCTTCTCAGCAAGTGGGTTGCTGGCCATCTTGGGCATAATTTAATTGGTTGCCCTCTTAAAGCATAATTTGGTCATCTTCCTATAAGTAGATAATGTAGCTGAAGCAGAAAGGCCTCAGTGTCTGGAGCTAGATATGGAATTGGAGGTCATGTATATTTCTCTGTTCCTCATCCTCAATTTTGTTTAAACTTCTTGAATTTATTATTGGGAGAAACCGCTGATGTTTGTACTTCGGTACTTCAAAATTAGAACATTGCCTCTAGGGACTTAGTTTCTCTATACATTATGTTACTAAGTTTCTAGGTGTATCAGGTTTATTTATCTGTTTGCTTGAGTACCATTAATAGTGTAGTTCTTTTTCTGATGAAGTTGTCAATCGAAAATGTGATTCTTTACCTTTTTAATCTAAATAAATTTGTGGACCATTTGGCAGGACAACCCGCAGATGGGAGACATCAAAAATCTCTTTGCAGAAGACGTAATTAGGAAATTCCAGTTGAGCCACCCCCCACATAATCAAGAACAAAGCCTAGCATCGTCATCGTCTTCATCACTGCCATCGATCTCGCTCGACAGCCCAGCGGATTCTGCATCTCTACTAATGAATTTACCAACTCCACCGAGTTTACAAGAGCCCATGATCAGAACTACTGAAACTTCATTGCCCACCACAAATAATCCTCATCCTCATACTACTCTCGCTCCAAATTTTGGAATCTATGATGCCAGAATGATGCAAGCACTGCTTGCAGTTTTATCATCTTCTTCTACATCGTCTTCATCCTTGCAATCGCCACCGCCGTCTTTGCGAATGATCTCGCAAAGCACTGCATTCAAAAGATATAGACAAACAATCTCCCCATCGAGTTTTATTCGCAAATCAGGTTCCCGAAGCCAAAACCTTATGAAGCTCTCTATTGCTGTTCTCAGAGTCATCAATCAAAGAAGAATTGAAGCTGAAATGCGAGAAAATCGGCCAACAATTAGCCAGATAAGTCATGTTATGTCGGAGAGAAAGAGAAGGGAGAAACTCAATGAGAGCTTTCAAGTTCTACGTGCACTCCTGCCGCCTGGATCAAAGGTGACGATACGTTTCTGTGTCTGATCAATGATCAAACTTGACAGATAACAATAGCAGAAGTCTTTTACCTTTAACATTAAATCATATCTGTTTTAAGACGAAATTGTTTCCTACTGTACTTTCTCTATCCTAGCTAGCGACCTGGGCCTCCTCGGTCAAGTATGAATAAGACACGGATTTTCTTTTTCTTTAGTGTTAGTTTTTCAATCTTCGTTACTGGTGGTTATTCTCCACTTTTAGCTTACCATGATACTTAACCAATAATCAGTAGGGACCTTGGTAGATCTTATTTTATTAATTAAACTTCTTATACCACTAAAAGAATCAAGAGCAGTAACAGATATGTTTCTTGTTTTGTCTCTAAGATGTTCACGACCGCTTGACTTGTGTAAACTTTGGACTTGGAGAAGTCCAATTAGTATTGGTTGTGCGTGTGGGCATGCGCACTCAGACACACACATAAAGGCCAGTATTTTGCTGCATTCTCGCTGGATATTAGCTGTTTTGCTGTCTGGCCCACCTAGCTATCAAAATTTTACATCAACTTCCAGACCGACTTCTTATAGCAGGAAAAGACAACCTTCATCTTGCTTGTTAGTGTGCTTGCGTGCGCGCACAAATGTGTCTCTGTGTGAGTGAATGAATGTCTTCCTCGGCATTTAAATCCTTTCACCAACTACTGCTGGCCTTGCACTTTCTATTTCTATTCTCTTTTAGCCAGATGAACAGTGTTGGATAAGGTCGTTTTCCTGCATGTTTCTGGCCTTAAAGTAAAGTTTTGAACCCTATATTTATCCAAGCATTAATAGAAAATTACTAGTTAAAATATTGTTGCTATAATCGTTTGCTTAATATACTTGTATATAATTTTATATTCTTCTGATGAAACAGAAAGACAAGGCCTCCGTGCTATCGACAACGAGGGAGTATATCACTGTTCTCAGAGCAGAAATATCTGAACTCAAAGACAAGAACCGAGGTCTTGAGGCCCGAATTCTTCATCTTCCAACTCCTTCTAGTGATGAAACGAGGAAAGAACAACCATCATCATCTAGTGAAGGAAGAGAGATAGCCACTCTGGAGATCGAATCGATGGCCGAGGAAAGAGAGATCGAGATGAAAGTCTGCAAACAAATTGATCTCATGGATTTGGTTCTGAGACTTTTGGAATGTATCAAAAATATGAGCAATGTGGAGTTGCTTGCAGTGACTGCTGAAGTCGACCAAGAAGAACACCGGAGCTTTGTTGTCATGAAATTGAAAATTAAGGTACATATCTCATTTTCATTGGAAAAGCTAATGACTTGATTTGTTGGGTCACTCATGAATTGACAAGTTAGCACAGTATCTTGATTGAGAGGAGTAGATTCATTTACACACCAAATTGGTCCTTCAATCAGGTCGGGAAAGGGTGATTGCCATCATTCTTTCGATTTTTTTCCCCTCGTTGGATAAGACACGTGAGATTCGAAACTCTCGATTTTAGTTTTTTTAAATTATGAACCGTAATTATTGTAACAGTTTCAAATTATCAAGTTTCGGTTTGCCGGAACCATGAACAGTAACTGGGTCAGTTCCATCTCTTGCAGTTTGTGGCAATCGGTTCTGGCTTGAATCAAAACTTTTTAGAAAATGAAAACATTTTGATACAATTTAAAATGAAACTGGGATCCATCGTTTGAAACCCGTGGTTCTAGTTCTTATTTTCTGGGAAAAGGAACTGTAACCGAATCAGGTGGTTTTCGTTCGGTTAAGATTTTGGGTCCAGTAAAGTGGTTTGAGTTGGACCCGGTTCGGTTCCAGCTCAAACTACCAGACCGGATTCAAACCTGGAATGTTTATGTCTGAATTCAAATCTAGGCTAACTGGAATTGGATTGAACCTGTGACTCTTTTATTCAATGCAGACCAGTTGAGGGTCCTGACCGAAAGCGACCTGTTTTTTAAGGAATTATTTTAATAAACAAGAATTCAG
Organism: Brasenia schreberi; assembly: GCA_036023115.1. Lineage (NCBI taxonomy): Eukaryota > Viridiplantae > Streptophyta > Magnoliopsida > Nymphaeales > Cabombaceae > Brasenia > Brasenia schreberi. The sequence goes on along the minus strand of JAYKKT010000061.1, from coordinate 6,510,873 downwards.
GATAGGTTTGTCTGAATCGGTTGGTTCTCTCAAGTTTTTGGGGGGGTAAATACTTGGTCCTCTTAATTTTATTTTCATTTGATTGATAGTTTTAAATTGTGGATATGGACCGAACCATGGACCATTCGAATTTGAAAAATCATATCTGTTAACATCATTTTTTACTTCATAATTTGGTTCTAGAAAATTAAAAACCATAAACCTCTATGGTTAAGACAATCAAAGTTCAAACATACGGGCTTCTTCCATCCCGTACTGCTTTAATGATTGTGACTGCAAATATTGGCTTGGATTTGAGTTGACAAGGACTTGCTATGGTTTCAGGCAGTTTCGGTTTGTGCCCTAATCCTCTTGAAATTGACAAAAAAACATTAAAATTTAAAAAAAAAAATTAAAATAATTTGAAGCTGCCAGTTCATGAATGGTAGAACCGAAACTAACCGGTGGTCTCTAGTTCCTGATCCAGTTTTACCGGTTCCGATTTTTAACGTGGTTCTGTTTCCACCATGCCTAGCAAGATTCTCTGTGTGTGTGCATGCATGCACACGCACAATCAAGGAATAGATCCACAAACTGTCAAATATTTCAGTGTACCACTATTATTATAAAGATCAGCATAATCAAATGGATTTGTTAATTAGATGATGTTATAAAATAATAATTAAATGTTCAATTCTTTTTTTGAAGCAGGGCATGGATTGGAACAGGTCCAAATTGGAGGAAATGATATCTATAGCAGTTGGTGAGTGAGGCTCCTTCGCGCATTTGCATCCACGGCTTACTGTTCCTGGTGGCGTGGAAACTTCCCGTTGAACGAGTTCTTGAATTCTAGCTCCCCAACCCACCAGCATGCACACGAAGATTCTTTCCCTTCTGATGGAGCCGTTCCTGTATTCTTTCAGCCTTGTGGCGTCTCCAATTGCCTCGCTTGAATTCTTTGTCATTGCTACTTGTTTCTAACCATCGCCTTTTGTAGCTTCTGAGAAGTAAATGTCACTTATTCTTTAAAGACGTCGAGATCGACAGATCCTTTCCTATGATAAACTTGGGCATCCTTGATTAAGTAAGGTTGATGGTAGTCCTCTCTGAAACCTAGAACCGGAACGGAATCGGCAATGATTTGGTCCGGTTTTGGCTTCAGTTCTACCGGCTTTCCGGCAGGTCTGGTTTTTCCGTTTTAAACCGAGTCCGGTTCCAGTTTGGGTTTGCTTTTATTTGAAAAAATAAGGTGAGAAACTGAAACTGGAACAAAACCATGGGAGTCCGGTTTTGGTCAGTCCACGAGCAGCTCGGATTCTGTTCAACCCATGGGACTGGATCGAAACTAGGTTTGGTGCTAGAATTAGTAAGATCAGGTTAGAGAAACCTACGCTATTTTATATGTTGGATATACAGGTATCGGGAACAGATATAGCTTTATCAAATACGACTAATAGGATATTAAAGCGATCTAGTTTAAATTAGCATGTGTAAGATCAAAACCAAATTATGAGAAAACGCTGTATTACGATTGTGATACGATATCTTGGATATTTACTGGACATTATGGTGAGCAGAGAGAATTTATATGTATGTTTTGGTACCAGAGGAACAGTAAATATGAAGGACAGAACGAGCAGACGATATACAAAACAAAGCATGATACAGTGTATCAATCTAAAGTATATAAGGAAATCAATAAAGAGAATTTAAGCATACAATCTAAAAGAACGTCACATTTCACAAAAGAAAAGTTTTAAGTACATAAGCAGTTAGTTTCTAAGGAAGACGAAAAATTAGTAAAGATATCACACATAAAATTAATAAAAGTTTGTTAAAATAGAGAGGCGCATCAAGTATTCTGTATGACAAGAAGATACAATTAAAGTTGAAAGCAAATATTATAGAGAAGTAATTAAACCCATTATGTTATATGATGTTGAGTATTGATTAATTAATCATCAATATGTGTAAAAGATTCTGCAAGAGAGATGAAGATATAGAAATAGATGATATAAGAACTTGTCATTTTCGTAGTAAGATTATATGATAAAATAACGAAAAAAAATTTAAGATGTTGGAAAAGGTTTAGTTATTGATGTTGTTGTTGCTCCTTGCTCAATGTCTGTGTATAATTTTATTTACTTCTGACGAAACGGAAAGATAAGTTCTCTAAGCTATCAAAAACCAGGGAGAGGTCACTGCACTCAAAGCAGAAATATCTGAATTGAAAGACAGGAACCGAATTCTCGAAGCCCGAATACTTCATCATCCAACTCCTAATAATTAAACAAGAAGGAAAGAGTCATCATCAACACATTGCGAGGCAAGACAAATAACCACTATGGAGATCGAATCGAGGGCCGATCGAGGAAAGAGAGATCGAGCTGAAGGTTTGCGAACAGATTGATCTCATGGATTTGGTTTTAAGACTTAAGGATTGTATCAAAAATATGAGCAATGTAGATTTGCTTGAAGTGAACTCATGAAGTCAACCAAGAACAGCAATAGACTTTCGTTGTTCTCAGGTTGAAAATCAAGGTTGGTGTTTCACATTTTCCCACCAAGTCGGTGCTTTGAAACAGGTCCCACCACGTAAGGATTAATGAACATTATTCTTTTAAATTTTCTACTAATTAACGTTATGTTGGAGGATAAGTCATGGTCGTCGTTTGAAACTTCTGGTTCCTCTTAGCTCAGAGCCATGAAAAGTAACCAAACACACTGTTATTTGGCACGAAATCGCTGGGATCTCAGTGTCACGCAAAAAAGGCTAAAGTTCTATTTTATGAGAATTATTTATAAATTATTCAATGGAGTCTCATGTAGAGATAAAGTGGCAGCGCAATAAGAAAAACTCTCAAGAGGCTTCGACTCATTCTAAAGTGACCTCATGATTAGTTGCTCGACTTGTTTCTCTCTCAAAAAGCTTTGGTTTTATTTGAGAAGAAATAATGATGAAATGATTCATTAGTCACTTGGATAGCTAAAGTTGTTGCTCAATCATTCTTGAATTGTTTTAATGGTTAATTCTTTTAATTTAAAACAAATTCCTTGTTGAGTGGTAGAAATTATTGGTTCCACCCGTTTGAGTTATAGTTTGAGCCACCGGTTTTGATTTGAACCAGAAACTTAAAAAAAACAAAATAAAACTATTTTGAAAAATTTATAAATGGGTTTGTAATCGCCGATTCCAGATCTTGTTTCATGGAAGGAGGAACTGTAATCAAACTGGGTCGTCCCTGTTCGGTTATGATTCTGAGTCCAGTTAAGTGGTTCTGACTCAACCCACCAGGCCAGTTCCTAAACCTACCATGTCTATGTCTTGATTCAAATCTAAGCCAACTGTAAGTGAATCTGTGACTCTTTGATTCAGTGCAGACCGGTTCAGGGTCGCGACCTGAGCTTGCCTGTTGTTTCTAGGAATTATTTAATAAACAAGAATTAAGAAATAGTTCGGCTAAATTGGTTGGTTCTCTTAAATTTTATTTTCATTTTCTCGATAATTTTAAGTTGTAAATATGGATCGGATTCTAACCATTTGAATTTGAAAATCATCTGTGGCAACATCATCTTTGATTTCATAATTTTGTACAAAATCATAAACTGTAACTACCTCTATGGTGAAGAGAATCAAAGTTCAACATGCAGTCTTGTTCCATTCGGATCGTGCTTTCTTTTTCCTTCCCTTTTGGCTTTTATTATACAATAAAATGAAATTCGAAGAATTGAAGAACATGTTTGTGAAAGCAAAGACATTGACTTAGATTTGATTTGATAAGTCTAAGCCAGCCAACAACCCTGACTAAGCCTGAATTGGGCAGCCAACTATGAACCAATCAACATTGACCAGACTAAAAATGCAACAATTTGGCAATTGACTGGACTTTGAATGCCACAAATTGGCTAAAAGGTCTTTGGTAGACCTAAGTTGAATACAATAAAATCCTCCTTTTGATGGGTATATGCTCTCTCTCTCTCCCTCTCACTCACACACACAAAATGATCAAGGACTATATACAAAATTATCAAATTATAACGTACATATACTATTATAAGGTTCAGTATATATGATGGTGGATTTATTAATTAAGTGTTCATATTCCTTTTGAAGCAGGGGATGCATTGGGACGGATTCACATTCGAGTGAAAGAAATATATATGTAGAGCAGTTGGTGAGTGACAGGCACCGCTTCACATTTGCATCAACGGCTACTTTTCTGGAACTAGTGGTTGCAACTGGAACTAAACCCAGCCGGGAACCAGTGAAATTGGATCCGAGAACTGAAGGCCAGTCGGTCCATGGGACCGAAACTGACCTGAAACTAAAGTCGGCAGTTTGAATCTGCCAGTTTAGTTATATTCTTTAAAATTTTGTTTTTAATGTTTTTGCTGATTACGAGCAGCTTAGGATTCAAATCGGACCAGAAAGATTCAGAACCATAACCAAAACTGACCTCAAATAAGTTCGGTTACGGTTCTAAACGACCGGTTTTGAGTAAACTTGAACCAGCCATATGTAAGCCATTCATGTGTTCTTTTAGCCTCATGGGGTCACTATCTACAAGTTGCCCATCCCTCTTCTTCTTAACCATCTCCTTGTGTATACTCTAAGAAATAATTTGCATTAGCTCCTCCGAAGGATACAACAACACCTAAGTATTTTTTGTATATTATCATGGGATCGGCTACTTTGATTCTTTATTTCCACATAGTCTTATCACACGTCATGTTAGAAATTAACTCAATATAAACTGAATTATTTTTTATTGTTTCTTTTTAACACTTTTATGACTGTCTTCTTCCTCTTTAACATTTTCATAATCTAGTTTTTAATATCTTTTTACAGGAGCATTCTTTGATCGTCTTCATACATGTCTAAACCATTTTAAATGATTTTTTCTCATTTTATCTTTTACTGGTGTTACTTCCAATTTGTAAGAATAAAATAAATAAACAATTTGCATAGACATCCAAATAACGGTAATAATATTAAAAATACATTTCTCTCACCATTTCACTTTAACTTTTTCAACTAAAGAGAAGAGGATGAGAGAGAAGAGAGAAAAAGGGATTGGAGGAAGTCCAAGGTAGTTCCTCTCTCTCTCTCTCTCTCTCCTCTTTTGAATGGCTCTTTCAAACATCCTTTGTTAAGCAAGGATGACATGAGTTTATCTTTCACGGAATATACACTACTACCACGACAGGTTGTTATGGGTAGACCTGTATGATTTCAGTTCCATCAAAACCTAGAACCAAAACCGAATCAGAACCCTTCAGGTCCAATTTGGGTTCCTGTTTCAAACTGGGTCCAGTCCTAGTCCCTGTTCGTTTCTCCAACAAGTAAAACCAGAATTGAATCGTGGTAGTTCCCGTTCCGGTTTCCCCCATTCCCCTTCCGGCCAGATCCATGGACAGTTCTGGTCCAATTCACCTCACCTGACCGTGTCATAACCATGCAGATCTGTTATGAGGATTAAGGATGGATTTATGCAAGATTTAGGGAAAGCTACACAAGTATGTTATATAAGTTGGTATTTGGAGCGGATATAGCTTTATCAAATCTGATTAATAGGATATTAAAGTGATCTGATTTAGATCAAGGATATGTAAGAATAAAACAGAACTTAAAAAAAGATAACATATCTTGATACTGGATATCTCGGATATTTATTGGATACAACTAAATAACGGGAATTCAAGGCCGAAGCCGCTTACTAAACAACTGGATATCAGCAGAACGATCAATAGCTCTCACCTGACCAGGGGGCTGACTCACAAGTTGAAGGTGGTGAGTTCAATACTTGGGGGCTTTCATTCGGGTTTTGGATGGTTTTGATAGTTAATCACCAAATATATAAAATATTGTTGTGGCAGAAATGATCACATCGAGATGAATATGTAACCACATGAAAAAGTTTGCACACTCATGAAGGAATGACAGATTTCTTTGAAGTCAATATTGGGTTATATCAAGGATCAACAAAATATTACAAATAATAATAAAGAATGATCTAAGAATCATCCATGTAGCGGACCACCCAATCCAGCATGAGAAAATGGGTTTTATTGTTATTGTTGACACATAAGTAGGATATGTACCCCGTTTTCAATCGGACCTGGTATTGCTCGAGAACCGATCATGTGGGTCTCTCTCTCTTCTCTCTCCCTCCCCGGAAACAGGGTAATTTGACCTTCAACCTGACCCAATTTACCCAGAACCCTAATTAAGGTCATTGTGTCACCGGCATCACAACTCCGGACACTCTCCAACGATTCCGCCTGACTGGTACTCTCTCTCTCTCAAGCACACACAATCATTGGGCGGTTGAAAATACAGGTATCAAGCAATTGCTTGTGGTTGATGCCCCTATTCAATGAGGAAGGGAACTCCGGGTTCGCATTGATCTGGTTGGGGCTAGGTGGGGATGAAAAGGTGGTTCCTTGGGTGCCGAATCATGGATTTCAGATTTATGTTACTGATAAGCGATAACCCTGTTGTTGTTGCGAGCCACAATCGGTTTCACAATGCTTTTGGCATTTGATGGGAACGGTGTTGGCTCCCAAAAAAGCGTTGACATGCACTTTTGGATCAATCTCATCACACAATTCTTGAATGTTGAACCTGGTTATGTTTTTGACAACACCATCACTCCCAAGTGGAGCTGAAATGTGGACTTTCTATGCCAACATCATTCACAATGCAACGTTTTGCAAATACCATCACTCCCAAATGGCCGAGGGTTTCGTTGTTACTGCAGTTAATCTCCCTTTTCCTCAAAACTTGGTGCCAAAAGAGACCCTAAATTTGGTAGATTGGATGATGTAGCTGACATGGACGGTTGAATGAGTCAGTTCCTTATGACAATGCTGGTCTGGATGAATCAGAGTCCTCATTTCGTAGCATGTTTTGTAAACACATTAGTCTCTTTCTTTTTCCAGTTACTTGTGCACATGGAACGTTTCTGATCGGTTCCACCTTGTTGTGTCATTGCACTTTGTTCTATCTGCATTCCAATGATAGTATATCTGCCTTCCCAAGTCTGTGTCTGTACAACTTTTTGACTGAAAATTCTTTGGTTCAAGGTGAAGGAGGAGAAAGGAATTGATGAAACTGTAAATGACTGACTTGGAATGTCTTTTAAAAATTATCTGGTATCGTCGATCAAATGGACCCATACGGAATATCAATTTAATACTGTATTGCTTGAATAAAATTTATCGGATAGGTGTTCATTTGGAGGGCGGAAAGATAGAGGCAGCATGATTAGGTGGGACATTCTTTGTCCAGTTATCTAGTTAACCACAATGCTTTAAAGTACACTTGGTTGTAAGTTTTCATGAGTTGCAGACAGCGATTGTTTTATGGTCTCTGTGATTCTTTGGATTTGTTCTGGAAGGGGTTTTTGGAGGTTCGTGATGTTGAATGTTGTCATCTGTTTATGGCAGTATACTCTTTACCATCTAGTTTAAATTACATCCGTTAGGTTTTCTGTTATTTAGATAATAAGTTACTTGGTTGGTTACCGTGGAAACGGATTGATGCATCCTCTAAAAATCGCATTTCGGTTTCATGTCCTGTTGTTGTTGAAGCAATCTAATCTTGTTTCGATCCTTTTTATTTTCCAATATCTATGTTGAATATTGTATTGCTAGGCTTTTAAGTTTTAACATGGTTGCAGTATTGAGCATGTATTGAAGTGTCAATCGAGATTGACTGCTACATGAGTGATAATATGATACCATGAAGGTATGAACAATTAAGTAATCTGTTCTGTTTAGAGAAAAGAAAATGCAAAAAGGAAATTTGTGGATCTTGTTTCTGATGGTAAGTACGAAAACAGTATGGTCTTTATCTTGGAGAAGAACTCAGTTAGGTTAACTGTCCTCCAATAATGAAACTCTTAACGACAGAGTGCACATGACATGGTAGCTATCTGCTCCCAGTCCAATTTCCTTTTGTTTCTTCAAAACTTTATCAAAAGACCTCTTGGAAAAGACTAATGAGATATTTTTGCTATTTTCAATGGTACATATGGTACTAAAGATCATAACCTCTGCAGAATCGCATATTTCAAATTTTCATGGCATTACATTTTCTAGAGGCTGAATGAATGTGTCAAAATTGTGCATTTTGCAACATTTCATTTTAGTTGTTGGTTTACTGTGTCTTTTGGTACTTTATGAACTATTCATATTTTTTACATATTATTAGTTTTACTATTTCTCCCTTAAAGATCCTCTTTGTATAGCTAATTTGGTACCTTTTTGTTTCTGCAATTATTCCATAAGTTGGCTAACATGGTTTGCGAACGCACATGTTTAGCTTTGGTACTCTGAAACACAGTGTCTAACGGTATCCTAGCTTTGACACGCATAAGACACGTAAGGCAAATAACCATATCAAGGGCGTGCATGAGTCTTGTCTCAACATGAGACTCATTTACATTTCTTTATGCTTCTTTTCCGCCCACTTCTTTACGCTTTTAAATAGAAGGAAAATTTAGTAAGTGTAAGTGCAGCCAAATGCTCTCTCTCCGCACACACACGCGAACACATTTTATTGGTATTTGTAGTATGAGTAAGCAAATTACTTGCTGCTGGTAGGTCGACTTATAGACGGTATAAGAGATGGATATCAAACCAATGGTTGCAATGAGGGCTGCACTTGTTGGTGCGCTTGCTGCATTTGCAAAAGTTGCTGGTGCAGTAAAGGCCGCGGGTGGGGCAAAAGTTGGTGCAGCGGCAGCTGCAATGACTGCTGTTACTGCTGCTGCAATGTCTGGAAGCAAGGGCAACTCCGATGCTTCTAAGGGAAAAGCATCAACTTGACATGACATGGCCATATACTACATCTTTTTTTATTTTCAAAATTTTGGCGTCAATAATGTTGTCTACTGGACCAGTTTGGCTACAATATATAGTCTTGAATCTTATTTTTGAAGTTGCAAAATGGCGAGATGAAATTGCCAATTGCTTATTTCTGGTTTTGTGTTAGATTTTGAGTCTTTGTTATTTCTAAATGACAAGAATAGTTATGATTGCTGATGTTTGATTGCACTTCCTTAAATGACAAGGGCAGTTAGTTCTAATTGTTCAACAGTCCATTGAGATTGAATTTTTCTTCTTTGCTGTACGATGGGGAGGCTGAAGCCAGATGTACATTCCAAGTATCAACCTCACGACCTTCGACTTGTGAGTCATCCCTGTGGCCAGGAGAGCTGTTGCCCGTTTTGCAAGATTGGATTATAGTTGCTACATTAATGGATGTAGTTCCTAGTGTGATCATGCATACCAAGCCGTTTCCTATACTAGCGGGATTCATCTGTCTTAGTCGCCGTAAGTGTGAGATCATGTTTTATGCTTTATAATTTGTTCCCGAACGCTTCGACAGTGCTTAACCTCATCTATGGTGTCAGCATTCAACTTACATCTTTGCAGCAGGCCTCCCTTACTCTCTCTCTAGATATCTCGCCTCTTGTTTTTAACTTATAATTCTATTGGTATCACTTTTTTCTAATGCTTTATATATATATATATATATATATATATATATATATATATATAGAGAGAGAGAGAGAGAGAGGGAGAGAGAGAGAGAGTTGATTGACTCGAAAAATATGAGCATTCAAAAGAGACAAGAAAGGATGTATTGAAGGTGTCTACGTCAAACAACCAAAACGAACCTTTCATTCGACTTCCCTGTTTTGTAATTGGAATTGGTTGGCACGTGTTACTCGATGAACTCTGTACCATACTTTTGAACATTTCCATACAATCATTTAAATTAAAGTGGATTTCCAATATAGAGTATATCAGAAACCAACATGCAACAAGTGCCAGAAGTTTCATCACCAGCAGATAAAACAGAAGTCCACAATTATAACTTTTGTAACATAAAAGGCGAAAGCTATTTCTCAGCAGATGTCTCACTGTTTGATGTCTTACTCTTTAGAAAGAAAAACGAAGCAGATTAAGGCAACAGTCAACTGCCAGAAACATTTTCTGTCTCATCAAAACTAGAGATTCTTGCCGTTTCTCGGTGTTACCGTGGCCCTCATAGGATGGAGTTTGTGGGTTGTAAGCACAACCGTATCAACTTTTTCTTCCTCTCCCTCACAAAGTCTCCACTCAAACTCTTGCACAAGTCTTCCAATCGCGGTGCATGCGGTCAGCATCGCCAGCAAAGATCCAGAGCACACTCTCCTCCCTCCCCCAAAAGCCATTGTCTTATATAAATCCAGGGTCTCATACTTCTCATTTAAAAACCTCTCCGGCTTCCAGTCATCTGGATCCTCCCACTCATTTGTATCATGGTTACAAGCGTAAATGTTCACTGCAACCTGAAAATAATGCAAAATCAGTGAATAATTGAGTATTGCAAACCCAAATAAGTTCCATCATCAGATGTGAACTTCAATACTTAATTGAAATATGTAAATAGCTTACCTGAGTGCCAGAGGGGATATCATATCCTCCAATTTGTATATCTTCGTGAATGTACCTTAGAGGCACAATGGGAACAGGAGAATGCTTTCTCAAGGTCTCATGGAAGACAGCATTAAGATATGGAAGTTGAGATAAATGCTCTTCTTGGATTGTAGCGTCACCACAGACTTGCTTAATTTCTTCATAAAGGTGTTCCTATAGAAAAACTAAACTGTCATAAAGTTGAACACTGAGGATCACTGTCTGTACAAAAATCTTAAAAAACAAATTTGAACATTTCGATAACTTGAGTGAAAGGGAAACATGAAATGGAAATGGCACATGAAGATTGCCTATTCTGAATAGATTTCCATTTTCTGATTGTTCCTGTTGTGTGCGTGTGTGTACGTGTACTGATTCATGCATGACAAGAACCAAGGGACAAAGTCACAACCTGACAGTTCGGATTCTTGACAAGTTCATACATGGCCCACTCTGTTGTCACCATGGTTGTGTCTGATGTCTCAACTATAGTTTCCCAAACCAGCATTGTCATTTGCGTCTCACTAAGAGAACCGTCATTTAGAAGGACAGCCAGATAACAATCAAGTTCCTGAAAATGGAAGATGTACGGACTTTATCAAACCTTGTAGAAAGCTTCACTTGAATCTAATTTAGATCACGATAAGCTCAATCAGTAACTGTGCGAAATATTTCCCATTGTCTCACCTCCCCAGGAGCCATCTTCTTCTTTTGTTTCTCAATCAGTGCTCTTACAACTGCGGTTCGGCACCTTTCCATCTCCTTGATTTTTGATTCTAGTCTTCTATTGGGAAGCCATTTGAGATATGGGAAAAGGTCTCTCCAGTCGACTTCAATTGCACCCATCATCGGATCATCTACTAAAACACGAAATATTTCCCATCTTGATAGTTCAACGCCTAGCTCTTTAACATAGACAGAATTTATGTCTTCCCCCAAGGACTAAGTTTCCAGGAAAAGAAATCCAAGATTAGGAAATCAAATTCTTTGCATCTGAAGCGCAACAAACGAACAGGGAAGAAAATGATAAATTAAACTACAAAACCTGTTTCAGAGCTACAGTAAAAAGATGATTCTTGAAAATTGCCCTCAAATTCACTTCACCAGTCTGATTGGCTTTAGCCTCGTAGTACAGGTCCTTTACTACGTTCTCTATCATCATGTCTCTGTTAGGCCGGAGACGCTTCTGTTGTGAATTTTCAATGGAACAAGCAATCAGAATTTTGAAGAAGCGTCTTTTGTTCATTGAAGGAACGAGTACGGGTTTGGTCTTAAAGAGGGTGTAGAGGGTACTTGACCTCAACTCCAACCAAATAATAAGTTTAAAACTAAAAACATCTTCAATAAAAATCTAGTAATTTGTAAATCTAGTCTTAAAAGTTGATAAATTTTAAGGTGAAGTGATTGAAATGCTGAAATTTTTATAATACATGTATATCTATGCATACACACGTACGTTCATGTATATATAGATAGATAGATAGTTTCTCTATATGAAATGTTGGTATATGCTAACACTTAACTAGCAAATTCAAACAAATCTCAACTAATGGTTTGGATTTGAATCTATGAAGTAAAATACATGACAAATACACTTTATTCACACGAGTACTCTTGCGTTTTTGAAGTGTCACTCCTAACAAAAGGTATACGACGGAGATGGTGGCTTCTGTGCCGTTCATTTCTTCCATGAACGGCATCTGTGTCATCTGAACTTTTGCTGATGACTTCATGGCCATGCAAATTTCCTGCGAGATTAGTTAGCATTTGACTCGAGTGGGAGAAAAAGGAAAGGTTTCAAAGATGAGACGTGGTCATCTATGTTGCCACAAAATAATTGTGTCCAAATTCTCCTTTGAAAACCGACATGTACCAATTTCTCTCTCTCTCTCTCTCTCTCTCTCTCTCTCTCTCTCTCTCTCTATATATATATATATATATATATATATATATATATATGTGTGTGTGTGTGTGTGTGTGTGTGTGTGTGTGTGTGAACGGGTATTAGTTGCATACTTCTTGTCCTGTACCCACCCCATACCCAGCGCGGGCTTTCGAAAACCTAAGCTCAGACCCTGTCCAACCGGATAAAACCACCCCGTTTCGGTTAGATTGAGTTGGGTCCTCACAGGTCGGGCCATTAGTGCCTAGACGCAGCATTTCTCCAATTCAGGAAACAGAAGATAGCTGAGGTTTTCCTGTTGCATTCATTTGTACCGCAGACATCAACCACAAAAAGGAAAACAAAAAACCGGAGGGGGAGAGAAGTGAGCCACAAGACCAGAGCATTGGCTCCCAGGATGCTCGAGAGCAAGCGCTTCTTGAACAGCATATGCTCCTCTCCATAGTCACTCATGGCCACCATGGTTTTGTCATTAGTCAGGATCCTTAAAGCATATGGAAGTTTTCTTGTTGATATTGACGAATATTTAGTCACCATCGCCTGTCAATACCATTCAATAAGTCACAGAGGTCAAGAACAGCTATAACAGAGTTAACAATATGTGCATGATGCGATCTATCACCTCTCTCTCTCTCTCTCTCCCCCCCCCCCCCCCCCCGAAAGAATTTGCAAAACAGAACATTTCCTTACTTCTTTAGCTAAATGTACGGAATTGAGAACCAGAACGGTGGAAGCTCCAGCTTTGATGGTGTAAGCAGGCCCATATTGTTCAGCCCATTTTGCAAATGTCATGTGAGGCTTCTTATCCTTCAATTGCAGTAGATTTCCTATTATAGGCAACCCAGGAACAGCTAGAAATGCAGATTCATACAATTCAATGAGGAGAAGTTCAAACACAACAATCGGCTGAAAACTCACCGAATGATTAATACTCTCAAACGAAAACTAAGTGAAATGAATATATCAACGACCAACAAAACCTTAAGGCAGCAAGAGAAGATTTTCCTACCAGGTGGTGCATTTTTTGGTCTCGAAAACACCTTGAACGCTAGCCACAACAGGAAACAGATCCCAATGCTTATGAAATACATGGTCATTGAATCTTCAAAGATAAACCGGGGCATTCTCTCTCTTGGTGTTGAAACAAAAAAAGAGTTTTGTGGTGGGGAGAGAGAAAGGAAGGCAGACAAGGGAAAGGTAAGGTGGGGTAGTGGGGATGGTGCACTGCACTGTAAACAGTGTTATATGTGTTACGTTTGTGTCTGTGTGCACGGTGCGTTACACACGCTGTCTTCGACCTGTGTTACGTGAGTGTCTGTGTGCACTCACACACACACAGAGAGAAAGAGTGTGACTCAGTTTTCACGTCCTATCCATAAATAAATAGGCTATGCGTTTTGTCCGTCTCCTTTGTTGCCAAATCTGACAGAGATTCCCCAGCTTCTGCTTCAGACACATATTTGTGGACGACGACGATGCCAAATAGAATGAGCTATATTTGGTTTGACATCTTCAAAATTACTATACAAATTATTATTGTTGACCCTTGTTTTTTCTCCACCGGTTCTTTATAGGGAGTTTTTCAAGACTTGATTTTTTTTCCCCTGGTTCTTTACACGCGTTTTTTCAAGACTGAGTGATGCGCTGGAACGTAAGAGTGTCGAAACATTGACACATGAAAGGATGGAGAAAAGGAGAAGATGAGATGGAGATTTTACGGCAATCAACTTTCTCAAGTGGAGTTTTCACGTCCTATCCATAAATAGGCTATGCATTTTGTTCGTCTCCTTTTGCTGCTAAATATGGTAGAGATCCCCAGTTTCTGCTTCAGGCACATATTTGTGGACGAAGACGATGCCAAATAGAATGAGCTATATTTGGTTTGACATCTTCAAAATCATCATACAAATTATTATTGTTGACTCTTCATCTTTTCCCTACCGGTTCTTTACAGGTGGTGTTTCAAGACTAAGTGATGCACCGGAACGTAAGAGTGTCAAAACATTGACACATGAAAGAACGGAGGAAAGGAGAAGATGAGATAGAGAGTTTAGGGAAATCAACTTTCTCAAGTGGAGTTTTCACGTCCTATCCACAAATAGGCTATGCATTTTGTCCGTCTCCTTTTGTTGCCAATCTAGCAGAGATTCCCCAGCTTCTACTTCGGGCATGTATTTGTGGATGACGACGATACCAAATAGAATGAGCTATCTATGGTTTGACATCTTCAAAATTACCACACAAATTATTATTGTTGACTCTTGATTTTTTTCCTGTCGGTTCTTTGCAGACGGTTTTTCAAGACTGAGTGATGCACCGGAACGTAAGAGTGTCGAAACATTGACACATGAAGAACGGAGAAAAGGAGAAGATGTGATAGAGATTTTACGGCAATCAACTTTCTCAAGTGGAGCTTTTACGTCCTATCCATAAATAGGCTATGCGTTTTGTCCGTCTCCTTTTGTTGCTAAATCTGGCGGAGATTCCCTAGCTTCTGCTTTGGGCACGTATTTGTGGATGACGATGATGCCAAATAGAATCAGCTATAATTGGTTTGACATCTTCAAAATTACCATACAAATTATAATTGTTGACTCTTGATCTTTTTCCGTCGGTTCTTTACAGGCGGTTTTTAAAGATTGAGTGATTCACCGAAACGTAAGAGTGTTGAAACATTGACACATGAAAGAACAGAGAAAGAAGATGAGATAGAGTTTTTACGATTTTTTACATTCGGATTAATAGGAAAGATTCACTTTTTCTCACATAGTAATTGTCTCTATATTCATCCATGTATAATGTAATCTTTTAAGTATTTATAGAGAGTCCAATTTCTTCCCAGTCTTTCATGTTTGCGTTTTCCGTTACAAGTCATTTTTGCTTTATTTTTTTAACGTATATGTTTATTTGTAAGGTTTACCACTAATATTTTCATTGATTTATTATCAAGAATGGCTAAACCTGGTCGTATTATATCTTTCACTTGGTTATTCAAGCCAAAGTTTATGACACACTGGTTTTTATCTCTCACCTTTGGTATGTTTTCCCAAGTCGTGCCTACTATGATTGCAAATGTAGTTGCAATCGATACCCATGTAAATTAATACACTTTAAATATATCTCAAATTCATGTGAGTAACATGCTTCGAAAAGATCTTCATATCTTTTGTCAAGGGATCTACCAACATATCATTAGTTGGCATATATGATATGTTTATTTCATTTCTCTTAACCATATCATGAACATAGTAGTACTTAACCATTATATGCTTGCTTCTTAATTTCTCACAGAGTAATTATTGTATTATTGTCACAATAAAAGATAATAGGCTCGTTGACTATGTCCAACTTTTTGAACTCACGTATGAAGCGGTTTATACAAATGACATTCATTACAGTCTTACTAAGAGCAACAAACTCATCTTCTTGTGTATATAATGCTACATAACCATGTTTCTTAAAAACCCAAAAAACAGCTCCACCTCCAAATAACAATATTCATCTAGAGGTTGATTTGTTGTTATCTTTGCTTCCAGTAAAGTCAACATCTCAGTACCCAACTACTTTTAGTTTATCTATTTTAAAACATAGTTTCAATTCTTTTGTTCTTTTAAAATATCTTAAAATCTTTTTTACAGCTATCAACTATTGTAAACCAAGATTACTTTGATATCTACTTAAAAGACTAATAATAAAGTTGATATAAGGTCTTCTACACAACATAACATATATCAAACTATCAACAGTTTATGCAAAAGAAACATTAAGCTTGTTATCCCTCTCACAAAGACAATCGGCCTTATTCAGTTTGACCCCTTTTGTAATGCTCGCAGATACGAGCTTGCATTCACTCATTTAAAAAAATTTAAGGATATAGTTTATATATCTCTCATCACTAAGCTATAAGAATTTAGATTATTTGTCTTGAGAAATCTTTATTCCCAAAATATAGGAAGTACCTCCCATATCCTTCATTTTGAGCCTTGAATTTAACCATAATATGGTTTTGACAATCATCTCATTGTCATTCTCAGTAATCAAAATATCATCTACATATAATGAAAGTATGACAAAGTGGCTTTCACTCTTTTATACATATACACAATGGTCAAGTTCATTAGCTATAAACCCAAGTTCAAGTATGGCATTTTGAAAAGTCAAATATTATTAATAAGGTGATTATTTAAAGTCATATTAGGATTTTTTCAACCAATATTCTTTAGATTCTTGAGGATATATAGTTTATATATCCTTCGAGTTGTTGCATATATATAATTTCATCTAAATCTCCATTTAACAAAGCAGTAGTATTTACATCTAACTGATGTAAATCTAAATCATAATATATTGAGATTGTCAATATTATCCTTATGGATGCAAATTTCACAATCGAAAAATATATCTCAATATAATTTATCACCTCATTTTACAAAAATTCATTTCCAACCAACCTCGCCTTAACCTTGTCGATAGACTCATTGACTTATATTTCTTTTTTAAAACTCATTTACAACCTATCGATTTCCTCTTTTTTGACAAATCAGCTAATTCATAGACTTGGTTTTTCTCAATATATTCAATTTCTTCATCCATTGCCTTTTCTCAGTTTGACAATTCAGATGAGTCACTAGCCTACTAATATGTCAAGTTATGAGTTAATTTATCTAAATTTACTGAATTGCACACTTTCTCTATAAGATAAGTATGATAATCCTTTAAGTAAGACAATGTAACTGTAGGTTTTTTATATCCACTTAAAATATTGATTTATTTAAGAAAATCATCATTATCTATGGGTTCAAATGATGATATATCTAGATTTACAAGATCATCAATATATACATGATCATTATGGAGAATGTCATTCTTATTATTATCTAAGAATTCAGCATCCCTGCTTTCTATTAATCCATAGTCATTATGATCAAACCGATATTCTTTGAAATCTTTTGAATATTGAATAAATGTACATCTAAAGGTCATGTTGTGTAGCTTATTTCTAGATTGATCAAGAATCTTTACATGTGTGACAGATCCTCACCTTATGAGATGACCTAGGTTTGATTTTCTTTCAAACCACATCTCATATTGTATATAGAATATAGCCTTACATGAAACTCTGTTTAGTAAACACACGGTTGTATTTATCACTTTTTCCCAAAATACCCTTGATAGAGAAATATCTATTAACATTCATTAAGGTTCTGTTATATCTTTTCGCTATACTATTTTGTTGAAGTATTATGGGCATTATATTTTATTTTGAAATAACAAAGTCTTTGCAGAATTCTAAAATTTTTGTAGAGGTATATTCTTCACCTCGATCGAATCTTAAGACTTTGATTGTAGGCCCTAGTTGGTTCTCAACTCCTGCTTATATTTTTTTGAATACTTCAAGTGTCTCATATTTATGTACTAAGATATATAAGTATATCTTAAATAATCATCAATAAAGGTTCCCACAATGAGTTTTTACCCTAAAGAGTTCACATAAATCCGTGTAAATGATTTCTAATATGGTTGTTATCCTTATTATATCTTTGAAAAATATTTTTCTTTCATTTTTCCTTTAATACATGCTTCACACTTGTTAACAATGTCTTCCTAAAAGCTAGATAATAAGTAAAAGTTGGATAATTTCTCTAATTTTTCTATATTTATGTACCCCAAGCATTTATGTTATACATTCACATCTACATTTAATGCACTATCAATATCAGTCGAAGAACCATCATTTTCATTGATATTGAGTTTGAATAGTCCTTGTTCAACATTAAACAATCCAAAAAATACGTGGTTTCTATGCTTCCCCGCAATTACCTTGCTAGCAACAAACTTTACTTCAAAACCTTTTTTAATAAAGGCAAGGATCGAAACCAAATTGTGCTTTATTAATGACACAATTAATACATCAGTCGGTATAACCAATATGCCTTGTATATATATTCTAAAAGAGTCAACTCCAAGAATATCTAAGAAAATTTTATTTCTCATATATACTTGATGTTCTCCTAGTTTATATTTCTTTATATTCATAGCCCCTTCCTTGGTCTTTAAGATATGTATTATTGCTCTTTAATCAACTCACTAACCAAATATTGGTGATTCATGTAGCGGCATTTTGAAAACATTCAGATTATATCATGATTCTTCGATTGACTACGTTGTTGGGTGTTTCCACCACTATTTTTTTTGTTGTAATAATCCTTCTTATAGTACCCCTTTTTTATAGTTGAAACACTTAACCCAAGAAGTAGTTTCTTACGATTTCTTGAGCTACTAGCAGTTGAAATACTTAACCCAAATATTGATCTTTATTGTTATTATTGTCAAACTTTTTTTGGTTTATTCTTTCTCTAGTTTGGTCTAAAGTTTGACCTTATATCATTTTGAGCTACTAGCAATTTGTTCATTTTATTTCTATTCATGTGTTTTTGTTCAATTGTTAGTTTAAGAGGTAATTCAAATAAGTTTTTTTCAACCCCTAATCTAAGGGTTTAGTAACCATGTTCAAAGAAGGGAGAAGATTGTTTAGAAAAGTGGACATTTTTATAGTCTTCGTGATACCAATTTTGCTACAGTTAAGTCTACTGTCATCACCAACATTTGGTTCACATGTTTTACTATATTATATCTTTTATTTTATAGAAATTGTACTTTTATAGCAACAGTTGAACATATAGCTTTATTGTAGTATCATATTTAACTATTATAGAATCAAACCTCTTTAGCAATCTCGCATTCCTCGAAGACCCATATGGTTCTTGCTTTTGTGTCATCTCTAAGAATGTTTTATACACTTTTTATCACTTTCTGTTGCATTTGGAAGAGCTAGTGAGATTGTGTCTTTTATAACATAGTTTACAACTTCAAGTATAAGTGCCAATGGGATACATCTTTTTCACATTTCAAAATTTAGACCATTTAATTTTTTTGTTTTTGCCAACTCCAACAATTATTTTAGGTAATGAGTAGACAACCACTAAAATATAATTTACAAAACTTCTAGGTATTGAATTGAAAAAATCTAAAGTACCTAAAAGTAGTTTAAATGATACTTAGGTACCAGTTTTAAAATACTCTTAACTTGATTCTTCTATTTCAAAATCAATCTCAGGACAAAATTATAAATTTTTCTTATTTCCTGTCAATATGATTTTCCTAAATTTTTAGGGTAAACTAGTAATTTTACTGTATGTTTGGTTTGGTAATTATTAAAAGAAACAAGGATAAAACAGTAAAATTATGCTTGATATTTTCAATAATTATCGAAATTGATCAGGATAAGATAGTAATTTTGCCCTTAGCCCGAATATGTAATTTTACCTAAAGACCAGGGGTAGAATCATCTTTTGATATAGTGGTAGACTTGTAAATATCTACAGGTTCAAGGGCAATTGCATAATTATACAAACTTGTGAATATCCGTTGGTTCAAGAGCAATTCCAAAAGACATAATTATCTTTTCATCCGTTAGGACAAAACTATCTTTTTACTTTAAAATATGAGGATATTTAGTAATTTTGACTAGTGGCAATTTTGAAAAAATAAAAACGACAAAAGGCATAATGAACTTTTCAGTTTGTTGTTCGAGGTATAATGACCTCTCTAAGCATGTATGTTGCTTTTTCTATTTCTCTTTCCTTTTGCTGAAAAAATGTATGGCAACTTTCTTTCCTCTTTTTATTATTTTTACCTATTAATATAGGTTTCAACCAAACTAGGCTTTGATACCAATGTTGATTCTTGATCTTCTTCCCGCCAATTCTTTACCCTCAGTTTTACGAGATGCAACGGAATTGAAGAGGGTTGAAACAGGTACATCACAACAAAAAGAACAAAGAAAAGAGAAGATTTCATAGTTTCCCAAAGACAGATTATCAGGAAAGATTCACTTTCTCTCACATTGTTAATGTCTGTGTATTCGTCCATATATACTGTAATCTTTTCAGTATTTATAGAGAGAGTCTGACTTCATCTTCTCTGTCTTCCACGTTTGGTCTTTACGTTAGAAGTTATTTTCTTCTTTATTTCTTTAACGTACATGTATAATCTATATATATATATATATATATATATATATATATATTTATATGTAACTTTTTCATGAATTTACTATCAAGAATGACCAAATCTAGGGGCGTTACAATTATACCATGAGAGCGTCATGCAGTGAGCTTCACTTTTCTACGTCTTAATTTCATCACTAGCCACTCATTTGTTGAAGTGCATTTATCTAGAGTAGAATTGGTATGACATAATTTACAAATCATTGTACACTTTACTTTGGCGTGATATAATATATATATATATATTAAAACACTAGATTTGTTCACTTATGTTATGTTTATTTTTGTTCATCTCTTACTTTTTGATTGTATTGAATAATTAATTTAAAATTTTTAAAGGGTTTTGAAAAAAGACATGTTAACCTCGAGACTCTGAAAAGCCATGACCCAACATGTGTCACATCATCCATATATATATATATATATATATATATATATATATATATATATATATATATATATATATATATATATATATATATATATATATATATATATATATATATATATATATATATATATATATATATAACGTAGGCAATGGTGATGCACTTGTCAGCCAGTAAACCGGTGAGTTGAAATGTGATTTTTAGCGTAGAAGTGGTCGAGATGGGTGACAAGTGATTATTATTGATTCAATTTGGGGCTGCTAAACAGTCGAGACGTCTAGCCTTGTTGAGCTGAGCAAAGATTTTGACTTGGTTAGATTTTTATGGCTGCTAACGGCTCACATTGTCACATTAGCTAGAGAAAATATCAAGCTAATGAGCGGACCCAAAATAGGTAAAAGTTCTTTCTTGTTCCAGTAGATGTAGCCAATTCGTATCCAGTCCACCACCTCAAGTCAGAACTGAACCCACTGAACTGGGCCTGAAACCCAAATAAAGACTTTGTAATCCGGTTACGGTTTTAACTTTCTAGGAACCGAACCAACACTCGGTCTTGGAACTGTTGGTTTGGCACCATTTTGAATTAGCAGTTCCAACCGCCCTGTATCCAAGGTCCAGAACTTTAAAGAACGGTCCTTTTGGAACTGGTTCTAAACAACCCAAAAACTGGAGGAACGGTGATTGCCATTTTTCCTTTTCTAATTCAAAGTGAAAGAAGCACACATAGACAGCCTGCAATTGTGATGTACTTCTCGCCATTTTTCCTTTTGGAACTAGGCCTTTTCTCTATATGTTTTTTATCGAGTAGAGGTATATTTTATCATATTTACTATATCCAATATCATTTTTTAGTGGAACCATGTGTCGTTATTGTTCACCATGAAAGATCCATGTAGTATAGTTCAAAGAAAAACTATAATGAATAAGTTGAAATTTGATTAGTTTCGGTCCTTCGGAGCCTCTATTAAGACATTTCAAACATAGATAATAGATTTTCTCATTATATTTACCTTTACAATTTGTCACGTATAATAAATAAAGGCATTCACTCTTGCTTGATAACCACTAACACATATACGTTTGACCCTTAGGTGTTGACCTATAAATCAAACATCTATATGATAAATAATTGGTATTCATGATATTTACCTATTGATATTGATACAATCACAAATCATAGTCATCAATTAAATGTCAAATACGAAACATAAATTTATACTGATCGTTCACTAAGTCTCAAAACAATTAAAATAATATCTATTCATGAAACCAAGAACCCTACTAGGTGAGCTAACACCCTTACCATATGAATAATGGTATAATAAAATACGAGTATTGTTAAAGATTGTTTGAGTTTAATTAGATGTAATGGGTTATCTGAAAGTCGTTAAGTGTCTTATTATAATGTAGTTATGAATCATTTTGTAAGTCATGTCTAGTTAGTAGTTATTAGGAATGTTTAGAAGCAGTTTAGGAATTCAAGTTAGAAGGATTATAAATAAATTAGTTTATGGTTAAGTCATTTATCATGTAATGCTGGACGACAGCCACAACAGTGAGTCGAAGTTGTTGTTTTGGGGCAGATTGGAGGAATGCCTCCAATCTGCTGATTTTTGTAAGATTTATCTTCTTTTCAATAAAGATTATTACAATATGGTATCAGAGCCTATTAAGCTTAAAAATCAGAGTTTTTTTTTAGTGAAAATCATCGGGTCATCATCTTCTTTGGGTAACGACAAAAGGGCAGACACACCACATCTAATGTTATCGATTTTTATATAATTTCAGCCAGCCTGCAAGTATAAAGTGTAATCGGCCTGACTGTCATTTTTGTGGTAGATTTGTATACTGTCTTTTTTGCCGATTTCTTTGAGTAGTTGGTTTGCTCCAAACAAGCTTAAGGTAATCGACTTCTTTGTGGTCAGTGACTGCAGATTTGGTTGATATTTTTTTTTGCTCAATTCTCTTGAAACTAGAGGCCTCAATATTGATAATCTGGTGATTAGAAAAGGGGTCTGCTGTATATTTTTCTTAAGAGTCAGTTTAAGTCAGAATCTCATTTGATTTTATTCTTATAACAATTTGGTTGATTAGTTTAGAATACGGGTAGTTGGTTTACTAATAAAGACTAATTAATAGATATTGCAGAAAAAGGAAAGGGGGTGAAAAATCCTTTAACAATACCTGAACATATCTCGAATGAAAAGGTAAAGAATTTTTATATTACAACAACAAAGTTAGATGACAACAATTATTTGGAATAGTCTAGATATGTGGAACTGACTGTTATAGCTAGGGAGAGATGGGCTCACCTAATAAATTAGATATTGAGCGACTCGTGATATACAATATTCTTCTTGGAGAAGAGAATATGCATTAATATCATCTTGGTTACTTCAGTATATGATCTCATCAATTGCAAAAACTTTTATGTTTCTTGAATAAGCTCATGAGATTTGGTGTGATGTTTTTGAAGCTTTTTTGAGAAAAAAGAATGTGGCTATAAAGAGATGAGATTTTGAAAAGAATTAAAAACTTTAAACAAGAAACTCGTTCTATCAGTGAATACTATATAGATCTTATAGGACTTTGGTATGAACTTCTGTATTATACGAATATCAAATGTTCTTCGTGTTACACTGAAAGAAATGCAGAGATTGAAAAGAAAAAGGTATTTTACTTATTATAGGATGTAAATTCAGAATTTGAGTATATATAAAACTCAATATTTTGGGAAGAGATGAACTACATTCACTTGAGACAATGTATTCATTATTAATAAGGGAAGAAAATTGCAGAAATCTTGAGAAGAACAATATTTCTTTTACATATCAACATGCACTCCAAACGAGAGGAAAAAATTCACACTATCGTGGAAGAAGAGGACAACAAGGTCGTGGATGTGGACGTGGACGTGATAGATTTCATTCTGATGAAAAGAAAAAGCTCATATGTTCTTATTGTGAAAAATCAAGGCATTCCAAAGAATACTGTTGGGAATTACATAAAAACCTGATTATTATAGAAATAAAAACTACTCTACTCATATTGTTGAGAATACAACTCAAAATACAAATTGAATCCAAGAGATTATTAAGATGATAGAAAACCTAGAAACAAGACTATCTGAACAATATCAACCATCTTTCTTTTCAAGCTATAGTAGCTCAGGAAACTCATACGGTGAAGGGTAACTTCTCTTATTCTAATTCAAAGACTAGGATTATTTATTTAAGTGCTACAGATCATACGGTAGGAGAATCATCATATTTTTCAGAATACAAACTTCTTAAAAAACAAGAGCCTATTAAGTTAGTTGATGGTTCTTACTCTTATATGATTGGACAGAGAAGTGTACTCACATGTTTTTCAGATTTAAAATCAATATATCATGTTCCTAGTTTTCTAATAAATTTACTTTTAGTCAGTTATTTGACTCGTACTATGAAATGCAATGTAACTTTTACTCTTAGTGGTTGTGTGTTTTAGGACCTAAACACGGGAAAAATCTTTGGTCATGGTAGACTATAGAGGAGCTTATACATTTTGAAAGATCATCTTTAGCATAGAACTCCTTATAGTGCTCCAAAAGCAACAATTCAGGATGATGCAGAAATTCGTCTTTGGCATTGTTGTCTTGGTCATTTACTTGTCAAAAAAAATTGTTTGAGTTTAATTAGATGTAATAGGTTTTCTAAAAGTCATTAAGTGTCTTATTATAATGTAGTTATGAGTCATTTTGTAAGTTATGTCTAGTTAGTAGTTATTAGAAATGTTTAGGGGCAGTTTAGGAATTCAAGTTAGAAGGATTATAAATAGGTTAGTTTAGGGTTAAGTCATTTATCGTGTAATGCTGGATGGCAGCCACAACAGTGAGGCAGATTGGAGGAAGATTTATGCAAGATTTCATCTTCTTTTCAATAAAGATTGTTACAATAAGTATGACATAGTACCACATTATACAAGGATCCGATAAGATACAATTACAAGATTGTTGCTATTGATCATAGGTTTGATGGATTCCAAAACCTTGACTGATACACTCAGACATAATTTAATCGATGAGTTGTGTTCCAAAACCATCATGACATTGAAGCACATTTCATTTTGATAACCATGCCAGCATTCTAAAACCAGTAATCTAGACTGTAAGAGGGTCTTTTCTAATCTAGACTGTCTAATTTTTAATCTCTTATGTTTCAAATTCTATGAAAATCTTTTTGAGCTTCTTAAAAAGTGAGATACGGTGAAAACAACTTACTGATGCTTGTTATGTCTTCTTCTATACTGTCAACTGGTTGAAAATGTATTTAAGCTTGTTTTTTAGCAATGTCTTGCATCCTTGATCAGAAACAGTTTGATTTTGTAGCTAATGCAAAAGCCAAACAAATGGTTTATGGATCAATCCGCTTCTTATCTTTCACTCTTGCTAATTATTTAGCCAACTATTGTGACTTCACGTGGACTCTCGATGGAAAACTATTTCATATAGTTGTAAATTGCTAAACACAAGATTTATGACAGGATTTTAACCGTTAGGATCATGGTTTTCTCTTAATTTTTTATCTTAGCTTCCTAAAATTCACAATTCATGTGCTGATTGAGAATTCATAATATTGCACATTCAAGGATGTATTTATGTGTTGTATGTTCTTTCAACGTAGTCATGACAGATTACTAGTTTAAATAGGCACCATTGTTTAACTATTTCTTTATTATTTTCTTTCATATTTTAATGTAAAATAGAACATTATCGTTCTTTATTGTTTACCGAGTAAAGTTCTCTTCAAGAGAAAATCAATACCAGGGATTTCAATGGTGGAGTTGAAGATATTCATGTGGGGTGGAGAGAGATGTTAGGACTTCTAGAAACAGAGAGACACAGATGGTGGATGGATGGCCGGTGGTGGTATTGGTTGGTAGGGACGACGGCAAAGATGGTGGCAGCTTGGTGGAAACACGGCAAGAGAGGTCAACCGCCTGTTCCAGTTTGGGGCCCGTTTTGATTTCATGAAAGTTGGAACTTGAACCGAACCAGGTAGTTCCTTGTCCTAATCTGGTTTCAGGTTCGGTTTCGGTAGTTCTACTTCCAACCAGTTCGGTTCTGGTGCCAGACCGATTTGAAACAGTCCATGCCTAGGTAGAGACTCTTGGCAGTGCTGTGCCGCAACATTGCAGGTGGCTATTTTGATATAAACGAACGAAGCACCCAAAACCTGACCCCAAACTCTGGTTCTAGGCTGGTATTAGCGACCCGGATTGGGTCTGGCTCAACTCAAAGTAAATGACATGGGTCGATTCTGGTCCAAACTGACTTGAAACCGGACCAAATATATTAGGGGGCTGCAATTGGGTCCGCTGCACCCGAACCCTATCAGACCAGGTCCTCGATTGGAAAATTGACCCAATGAGACAACAGGTACCCTGAACCCAAAGCGACCCGACGTCTGACCCTATTTGCCACCCCCAATGCGTCTTTATGGAGCACCTGCGTGAGTTTGTCAGCGACAAGTCCTGTGCCATTCAACGCTTTGTCCAGAAGACGACTGGGCATAACAAAGGCCAACAAGCCTAGGTACCGTTCGGAACTGAAACCGAGAAACTGATCCAATTTCTGCCCTTTCCAATTACACAGATTTCATCATTCATATTCGAAAGAGACTGACAATAAGATGGAGGTTGACATTGTGCAAGTTATCGGGTGGACCTGTTTTTGCCATTAACATTAAACACCTAAGCATGTACTCAGGTGGAATTCGTTAACTTAATCCACTTAACAAGTAGATTTGGGTCTACTGTTCGATATTTGAATCTGAAGACAAAATCCAACTCTAAGTCTATAATAGTTATCTCTCAGATGGAACAACCCGATTCTCACTTGGGTCACCTGTTATGGAGTCGTAGCGTAGGTATTTGGGCATGTCAAAGGATGCTAACCTTTATGACAAGCGAAGAGAAGCGCCGAGTTATGCTAACTTGTACCAAGTTAGGTTGTGCTAAAGAAGACGGAAATGAAAGAAGGCATCCCTTTTAGATCGATTGGCTCACTATATACATACAAGGAACTACATGATTATTTGCTTTGAATGGAATTCATTACTGAAATTTGTGTCGCAAACCGAAACCCAAAACTCGATTGTTCGAAACCCAATTAGATAGGATTCAGTTTTGCCAGGACCCAACCTGAAGGTACGGCTTGTGACAATCCCTCAAATGACAAAGAGATGAAGTGGATGGGCAGAAATTCATCGTGGGTGGCGGAATTAATCCAGGACCTAATGCAATATGCAGTAGAAGACAGCTCACACTTTTACAAGCGTATGGTTCTCCATCCCAGCTTCGTCACGATCCTCGATCTTTAGAATAACACATGAAAGTTGCACCAAGCCAGCTCACTGTGTTTTGGATGTATTTGCGCACACGCCTGTCTTTGTGTGTGTTTGTGAGAGAGAAAGAGGGAGGTAAGTGTTGGTGACCCAGCCGATTTTGTGCTTGTGTGAACCCAGTGCATGTGTGCATGTTTGTGCAAGTGTATAGAGCTGCCTTGGTAAGGCTCTTGGCTTACGTGATGAAGGCCTTTGACTTGAGTTCGACTCTTGGGGTATGCATACGTGGCTTTCACTTTAGAGAGAGAGAGAGAGAAGCCATGCTTGATTTTGAATCGTTCCTGTAACCTTTTCATTGTTTTTTCGAATTTCAGGTGACACGGTGGCTCCACCTTGCCTCAGTGTAGATCCGCCACTGCACTCGTACATGCATGTTGTCAGAGTCCATGCAAAATGAGCCCAATACTCCGGCAGGGGCTTATTTCTCGAGGCCAGATTAGTTGCACCCTACTGAGCATGGACTTGGCGAAGAAGTAGTGCATGTTAAAATCAAGCAGCAAGAAAACTTTTCATTAGGCTAAACACTCGGTCTTATGATATATTATCCTCGAAACAAACTAATATTTACTGTGGAAAGGTTTCCTGTCACTAAGAAACACTAAATTAACCACTTCATCAGCCAGTAGAACACCTATTCTTGGGCGAGGAGAGGCAGCTTCACCTCAAATCTGAAAAGAACCCCCAAAAAATATATACAGGTGGTCGATATTATTTGAAAAACAGTATGGATCGCCTCAACTATATTATACAGGTTGTCGATATTAACCACTTTATCAGCCTGTACAAGACCTAGGCGGTTTTCGGTAAATGGGTGGGGGACAGCAGTTCCAAACTGCCAATTCCGGGAACCAGGACCGAACCGGCATCAATCGGTCACAGTGCTCTGCTGCTTTCAGATCCCCAGTTTCAGGCCTGGTTCTACTACTGTTTTGTTTCTAGTTTGGGGTTCGGTTTAGTTTTGGTTTCATTTTTTACTTTGGTTCCAATTCTGCTGCTTTCAAATCCCCAGTTTCAGGTCTGGTTTTGCAACCGTTCTGGTTCTAGGTTCGGGGTCCCGTTCAGTTTTAGTTTTATTTTTTTGAAAAAGTTCGCTCAAGATGGGATTAAGATATGGTTTGGAACCATCAGTTTCGTTTTGGTTTCAATTTCAATTTGATTTCTAAAATGTGGAACTGGGACTGAACCGAAGAGGCAGCATCCACTACATCTCCAGTTCTTGGTTCCGGTTCCCTCAGTTTTGGTGTTTACAGGCTCCAAAGCCAGTTCGGGTCTATTTCAAAAGGTGATCCGAACCGGTCAACTCTAGACAAGCACAGCCACAGCATTAGTGGCGGATCCATTTTAAAGCACTCGAAATCTGAAGATTTCATGAGAATGACATTGTATATAAAAAAAATACAAGTACTTTCTAGACATAAAATACAAATATGTTTACCTAAAATACAAAGTACACCTCACCTCAAAATTCCAAAATACCACAAATTACACACATTGCGCACACAACATGCCCATCTGTGCTCGTCTTTGGGTGCATACAAAATAATGGAGCTGAAGTTGGCTTACTGAGCATATTGGACATTACCAAAGTATTAAAATCATATATTATTTGCTCATTTAAAATCATATATTAGAAGTATGTTTTCATTAATTGACAAGTTGTAAGCTCGGATTTTTTAACGTTTATGAGAAAATACGAACATGAAGGGTTCATCCTGTGTCTCGGATCATCTTGGTTTACAAGATGATAACGAGCAATCCAAGCTCGAATACTTTTACATCTTTAGTAAGAATTTGCAGAACTCTGTGTGTGTGTGTGTGTGTGTGTGTGTGTACAAGAGAGAGAGAGAGAGAGAGAGAGAGAGAGAGAGAGAGAGAGGGAGGAGGAGAGAGATTTAGTTACCGTTATTACATGCCATACGTAGGTAGGTGATGGTAGCTTTCATCGATGGTGTTTAAAGCTGCCGTTGTAATAGCGGCCTTCGCTAGCAGTTGTATTGCTACTTCCTGAAACCGAATGAAGCCAAACAAAAGAAGAATCAAAGTCCACGGCTTAATGTTATTTATAATTATACTTCATGGTTTAAACCGTAAGCTATTTGCACACTAGCTGTTTAAAAGAATCAATAATTACTAGAACCCATTTGAGCTTCTTCACCCTTAGAAAAGAATCTGAATTCACCACTGCCACTCTATCACCCCCATCAATGGAAAGGAGGAGTTAATTCAATCAATCCACAAGTGTCTGCAACTGTATTGGCTGTATCAAAGCCATCAAACAATGGGGGCCCATTCTCATCACCTTTTATCACCACCTACAGTATTGGATCCGACCCGAAAAGGAATAGATTCATCAGTTATCTTGAACCGACAAGTGATCAGAGCTAGGTGTGCTTTGTTATATATCTCAATTTAGATTGGATCCATTTCAAGATCGAGAGTTATATCCCAAAAACATTTGTATAAATACATGGCAGAAATGAAGATGTTGAGGTATATATACAATGAGATTAGTATAAATAAATTAGGAGTGGTACCAATAGATAATAAATTGAGAAAAATTAGTTTAAGAAGGTTTTAACATGTAGAAAGATGACTAAAAGAAGCTCCATTAAAAGAATAAGAGAAAAGAACACAAAAGTGTGGAAGGAAATAATAAAGAATGATATGACTTATATTGAGTTAACTACTAGTGTGGTATATGATGAGCTCTACGAGAACAAAGACATTTATTATGAAAAAAGACTTTGTTGTTGTTGTTTTTGTACATACAAAGACATAGATACATACATATATGTATATTTTGAAGTATCGACCTTGATAACAATGAGGTTCCGGACCCAAAAGTGTTGTACTGCCTATGCTTAAATAAAGGAGGCGCCCATGTGCCATGTAGGAGAGACAAATATCATGAACAACAAAAACAACAACAACTAAGCCTTTTCCCATACTAGATCGGGTCGACTACATGGATTCTTTGTTTCCACGATGCCCTATCATAATTTGTAGAATCCATTATAAATAAGTCCGACAAAATTTTATGTTGACTGTCAAAAACCTAACGTAACCCTCCTCCTTTATTCGGGCTTGAGGCTGGCCATGTAAGAGTGATTTCTTACATGAGCAGAGTAAGAGACAAATATCATGACAATTTAATAAATATTTAGAAGAGATTTTACTTTTATCGAGGGAACCACAATAAATATCTTCATAAGATAAAGCAATATAATATGTTACAGAAACTTTTTATGATATCTCGATATCATATTAAATGTACGATAAGCTTAGGGGCTTACTATTTCTTGGTACTATGTTTGTATCAGTATTTAATCCTGATTTATTTAAACCATCTTGCACATGAAAAACATAATTTCATGTAAATGATTCATGTAAAATACCAAAAATGCATTTAGTGCCTAAAATGTGGGAAGTTCCTTTGTGAAATCACAAGATTCAAGCTTTTGACACAGAAATGGCTCTCCTGGTCAGTAAGCCCACTCAAAAGAACGTTCGGCTTAAGGGTGTGTTTGATTTGTGGTTTCAACAGAATTAGATCACAATTTTTGTGTTTGTATTCGAAGTTCCATTGTACATCAAACATGAAACCCAGTGGAGCATGGCATGAATCTAAGGTTTTATAAGTCTAATTTGAGTCAAAAGGTAAGCCATAAGAATTGGACTCAATAGCTTGCATGAAAACTCAAGCGACTCCTGTTTTATGTTCTATCTCACTTCTCAAAAAAACCCTAAGCATCAATTATACTTGCAAATCAGACACAAAACTGGTTCCTCACAATCGTGGTTACAACTCCTCGTGGATCTAGTAGGCCTATAAGTCTAGTACCAAGGGCCTCGTACCACACGAATCAAATTCACCCTCAAAGTCCGTGAGTTCGTACCAAGGGTCTTATGAAATTTTCAAAATTTGGGCAAAAATGATATATAAATTTGTCAAATATGAGAAGTTTTTTGAAGTATATAGATTTCGGATCATCATTGTTACCAATGGGTTATTGAATATGGGAGTCTATCGATCATTTATTTATCATGATGGGCGTTCATGATCAAGAGAAATAACTAGCAATCAATTCCCTCCCCTCCAAAATTCAACGCCCGGCAGGCGGAGCCCTTTAATTGACAGCGCCAACGACGAGCGGAGTCGGACGGACGCATCGGTGCGCCCGCTCTCCGTCCATCGCGCTCGTCACTCGGCACAGGCCTCGTGAACTTCTTTAAGAACCTGGAGTAGGAATGCCAATCACGCTCCGTTCTGTCCGTCCTATTTTGGATTATATATTATTATCTAAAATATATATTGATTATAAATATAAATAAGATTTTGTTTAATTTAGTTTAATGATATAAAATATTATAAATAAATTTCATATTTTATGTAAAATATGAAATTAAATATTTTTTTACAAAATATTTTTATTAGATGAAGTGGGTAAGTTCGATCTAATTCAGTGTAGGGTGGGTGCGGATATGATTCGATATAGGTTGTGGTATGGGGTGAAGTAAAAACTCGTTCCACATAGTGTGCATCCAGTGACTGGCACCCAGAAGGTCAACTGACTGATAGGGGTCTATGTCACCCACTCGTAAATGGTGAACTCGATTCACACTTGTTTGTTAGGGTTCAATTTCTCATTTTTAAAAACAAAAAACTATATATATATATATATATATATATATATATATATATATATATATATATATATATATATATATATATATATATATATATATATATATATATATATATATATATATGCCCCCAAACATTCCTTTGATTGTCAAAATGCTCGTTTTTGTTTTATCACAATTATCTCCATCCCAATTCTTCTCATCCAGCAACGCCATCAAAGGCACAATGCCAAACGATTTATCTATTTTGTTTTTCTTCTAATAAATATCTCTTGGCAGCATGCTTTTCATAAACCTATCAAACCAGTCCACCAGCGCTACTTGAAATTACTCACCAATGATATATATATATATATATATTAAAGTTTTGAAATATGCTTATAATTTTTTAAATGGCATTTTGATAACGAGTGTTTGAACAGGTTTTAAATCCCACCCATAAAAGTTGTGAAGGTTAAATCCAACCTGACTTGACCTGCATATCGGTAGGTCTAGAACATGAACCTGCACCACAGTGAACCCATTTCAATGATTTTGATTATAAAAAACAACTAAATAAAATTTAATGTACTTATTAAAGAATTATACTAAAATATTTATAAACATAGTTTTAAACCTTAAAGTATTAATATGTTATGTTTAAGTATGTATATTTGTACTATATATATGTGTGTGTGTGTACTAGAGAAAGAGAGAGAAACCCAGCCTTTCAAGGTATGTGTTTATATTTGAATGAGACATGTGAAACATTCGCACGTGCACACACACACATACACACACACACACACACACACACATATATATATATATATAGATATATAGATATATATATATATAGAGAGAGAGAGAGAGAGAGAGAATATCTGTGTGCATGTATGTTAAACCCAGCTTTTCTGTCTGCATGACTGGCACGTGTGACTATATCTCAACGAGACACACATACATACATGTGTTCGTATCTGTCCAGTGAATATCAGCAAAAGTAATATTGCATGTCAACAAATTTGTTTGCACGAATTACAATTGTAAGGTGGCAAAAACCATGTTATGATGATTTTATGAAGTTTATAGATAGTCATGTTACTTATTTTGTAGCATGTTTTATTTGTTATTTGTTATTTCATGAGCTTTTTAGTCATGCTGCAGTTGATATATAGCTCGTAGAATAATACAATATTAGCATCAAGAGCATTAGCTCAATGACAGGGTGCTCTATCGCCATTGTTGTTGGTGGGGAGTTCCTGAAGGTGCATGTGTGGGTGTGTGTTAGGCTTCAACCTCCTCTTATAACAGAAAAAAATACAAATTTGTCAATCCGCATGAAAGTTTGTGTTTGTTTAATGAAAGCAAGCTAATACAGCGCTGTAAAATTTCAGGCTCAAATTAATACAGCTGCAGGAAAGTATATTTTCTAATCTGTAAAATGTGTGAGAGAGAGAGAGAGAGTTGACCTTCATGTGGAACTTAATACTCCTGCATCTTTTGAAATAAGTCATTAATGGAAATGGTAATTTAATTACGAGAATAAATAATTATGCATCCGGTACTTATACTGAACAGTAAAATCCTAATTAATAAGGAGAATAAATATTTGCGTATCTCAATTACATTGACTGAATAATGAAAATGTTAATTTCATAAGGAGAAGAAACATTTATTTGCTTTAATTCCATTGGTTGAGAAACGAAAATGCAAAATTATTCGTGTTGGAGACAGGTCCAACCCAGACACTACCTGATTTTCTTTATTAGTTTGAGTGGGCACGAGCATATTCATGCCAGGTTCTCACGTCACTTGAATCTGATGTCCGTCTCACCCAAAACAAGTTTCTGGATTCACCACTAATCAGTCCGACGAAAAACTAAGATAAAACTTAAACTAAAAGATCTCAATTAAAGATAAATCCATGAGGAAGTTGTAATGCTTGAACAGATGACACTCCCTCACTAATAACATATTTTCAAAACTTCCGAATTTTAAATATTTATTTCAACTTGAAATTATGAGCAGTAAACGTAATATTTAAATCATGAATCGGTTATATGTAAATAGCTTATTATTTTAGCAGGTATTTAAATTTCTGAAATTTCTTTGTACCATACTGCTGGAAACTCTTTGACTTGAACAAAGGGATGTTCCTGTCATTTCAAATCGTAATAAAAAAAATGGGGATGCATTAAATTCTTACCGAAGTAACTAAGTGAAGGAATCACTGCTTTTTAACTTTGGCCCTGGTCGAGGTAACAAAGCAGAAGAACAAGCAAGGTAAGTGGGAAAAAAATTATATTGGATAAAGCAATAAAATAGCTTGAAAATAGTTCTTGAGGAGAAATATTTTAATTATAATATATTTTCTTTTAAGAAAATCAATAAAAAATGTTGTAAGAAAATATTTAGTTATCATATATTTTAATGAAAGGGTACAGTTCCTGCAGTATGCACGCATCAGATGGATCCTTTTATATGAAATCAGATCTCAGTGTGAAGCAGAAGCAGAGGGTGAGTCTGAGAGAGAGAGAGTGAGAATGAAGAAGAACAGGAGTTACGTCATTCTCTCTCTTGTTCTGTATCTGTTCTCTCTCTGCACCACCCTCACCATATCAAACTCACCCGACCTCACTGCTCTCCGGTCGTTCAGAGCCTCCTCCGATCCTTATCTCTCTCTTTCCTCCTGGGATTCCGGCCACCCTTGTGCTGGAAAATGGGTCGGAGTCTCCTGCAAGAACCAGAGAGTCACACGCCTCGTTCTCCAAAACCTCAATCTTTCTGGCTCCGTCCAACCATTAACCAAACTGGACCAACTCAGAGTGCTCAGTCTGAAGAAAAACTCCTTCCACACCACACTCCCCAACTTCACTTCATGGAGAAACATGAAGCTCCTTTACCTCTCTCACAACCACTTCTCCGGCGACCTACCAGTCGGAATCTCGACTCTCCGAAAGCTCCGGCGTCTCGACTTGTCCTACAACGAGCTTACAGGTAGACTCCCGCCGGAGCTCAACAGACTAAGCAATCTGCTCACTCTAAGGCTTGAGCACAACCAACTCACGGGAAATCTCCAGATTTTCGCTTATAGATTGGAGACCTCTTTTGAAGACTTCAATGTTTCAAGCAATAATCTCACCGGAGCGGTCCCCGGCCAGCTATCTGGCTTCCCAGCGTCGTCATTCGCCGAAAATATCGACCTTTGCGGCCGGCCGCTGCCCAACAAGTGCCTCCTTCCGAAGCCGGTTTCGGAGTTTCCGTTGCCGTCGTATAGAGGGAAAGAGGAGAAAAGGGCAGTTGGAAAAGTCGCTGCCATCGCGATCGCCGTCGCGGATTTGTGTGCATTGGGGTTCATAATGTGGATTCTTCTTTACTGTTGTTGCTGGCCTAAAGTGAAGGAGAACAAGTGGAAGAAGAGAGAGGAAGAAGCAAGGACGACGGTGTACTGGAATTCGGATTTTTACAGGACAAACCAAACAGGGGACGAGAAAGATGAAAGGATGGTCTTCTTTGATGGGAGAAAAAGATTCAGATTGGAAGATTTGCTTAAGGCTTCCGCAGAAATGCTGGGAAAGGGAAGCATGGGGAGCACGTATAAGGCTACATTTGATGATGGAAATGTGGTGGTAGTCAAAAGACTTAGAGAGAGAGCCAGTGGCAGCGGGAAGAAGAGTGTTGAGCATCAGATGGAAGTGTTAGGGGGGCTCAAGCATTCGAATTTAGTGAGTTTGGTCGCTTATTACAAATCTAAAGATGAAATGCTGCTGGTTTATGATTATTTCCCCAATGGAAGCTTTCATTCTCTATTACATGGTAAGTTATGCATGAATTTGAGTGTTTTTCTGTTCATTTTCTTGACGGGTAGCATTGAATTTGATTGATCGTAGATGGTAGAGCTTCTGGATTCTTATATCTGTCTCATTTAATCTATTTTTGTTACATGCTTTATTTGTTATAGTTATAGCCTTATATAGGTTGCCGTATTGTGGTTGTTCAAATGGTACCCACTAGAAACAGTGTATCGTTCTAAGATGTGAATACTTATGAACTTTTCTCCAGATTGCAGGGATTGCTTGAGGAAAGTGGCTTGCCTCTTTAAACTTGAGTTAACTAACCATCTTTTCTTTTTTCCCGATGACATCTTTTTAAAGGGGAAAATAACTCTCTTGTTAAAAGTCGAAAATAACAACCATCCTGTTAAAGGACAAAAAGTAAAGCTGCTCTCGCACGCACGCACACACAGTGTTTATACTAACAACTACAACCAAGTCTTTTCTCATACGCATTGTGTTTACACTAAAAGAAAAAAAAACTAGTATACTATTCTTCATTAATTCGCTAATAAGCAAGTCTTTGTTAAGGTAAGTGCGTGGGATACATTATGCCGTTGTCCATCAGGTGCCCGACATTCTCCTATTTGCATGATCTTGGGCACCAAAATCTAATATATTAAGATGTTCACAATAATGGAACCCGGGCCGTCAATTTGCATTTTTAAAAATCTCGTCTTCAAACAGGACAGCAAGCACCACCGATCGCCGATTTGTCACTTTACTAGATAATTCCAAAGTGCCTTTTAGCATTAGCATTATCGTTGTTTGCATGAAGACATGCATACATAGAATGTTATTACAAATGCTCAAATGCATTTTTGTTTCAATATGTTATGAAATGTTTAGCTAATGTAAGTCATAAGAAATTGATTATACTTTCCGTGTGCGTGAGAGAGAGAGAGAGAGTTGATTGACAGTGTCATGTCATGGGATCTGCGCCCACCTATACATCTGCAGGGGGGTCCCATTGCCACCGACAATGACAAGTTACCTGCTAACCTATATGGAAGATATCACAATAATGCAGAGGAACATGAAAAATAAAAAGGTGGCCATGTGTGGAATTTGTACTTCACATGGGGTTGAAGACATACAACTTGATGAGGGCTTTGAGGAGCAGATGGCTATTCATCTCGTCTTTGAATTTTTACTGACGTAGAAATGAACCGCAACGCAGACGCGCCTCCGTGAGGAATTAAATGTTCACCGGCACCTTCTTTGCTAGTTGCTCTGTGTCAGTGCTCTCTCTTTCTTTTGGAAATATGGGTTTGTCACATTGTGGAAAAAGAACCTTCCCTGTTGCTAGGATGCTTTCTGTAAATGCTGTTAATGGTAGATCTAGAAAAAATTTCTGGGTGGAGCTCTTCAGCCACGGAACTGTTTAGGGTGCAGTTAACAATGTTTTAGCTTGCAAATTCAACTGCGGTCTATAGGTTTTCCTTGGCTTTTAAAATCTCGGGTAAGGCATTCGCCCTACCTTGGCTCAATGTAGATGACTGCTGTTGCTTCCTTCTTTTTGCTATCTTCTTCCTTTCAAGAGCTATATTGCAATCAGGTGGTATGGAGCCCATTTAGTCCACTTGTTACTGTAAAACACTTGCTGTAAATAGGTCTAATGACCCTCCATCCTGCATTGTGTTTTGCTTCAGTACATGCTCAATGTAGATCCTGACTGCTGTTGCTTCCTTCTTGCTATCTTCTTCCTTTTAAGAGCTATATTGCAATCAGGTGGCATGGAGTCCATTTAGTCCACTTGTTACTGTAAAACACTTGTTGTAAATAGGTCTAATGATCCCCTTCATCCTGCACTGTGTTTTGCTTCACTACATAGCTCTTTGGATGACTCCTATTTGTATGATGATAAGAACTTGAGGTCTGCCTACCAAAGTATTGGTATAAAAAAGAGCAGCAGAAAGCCTCAAAGGTGTTGGAAGAAAACCATAAAACGTGATCTTGCTATAACCTTGTTAAACATTGGTATGTCTATGATCCATCATAATGACAACTAAGAATCCATCTAGATGACTTCTCTTGATGAAACACTTGTTCCCATTTTGGTTCTGTTGATACTGAAAATTAGTTCGAGTGGGCCGTGTGTGCTTTGGATGCCCCTTCAGTCTTTTGCGTATCTGCGTGCGCATGCTTCTTTGCATGTGTTTCTGTGTGTGTGTTTCTTCTGATGTATATTCAGGTTGCTTGTGTTTCCTACAACCCATATGACAAGGATACTTCAATTTGTCATGGCCCTCCCATAAGGTACTCTCAATGAGAATTTTGCATAAGGGCTGTGTCATCTGTCCTTTTAGCCATGTTCATGTGTTGTGTCTGCGTACCTGCTCATGCATATAATGTGTGATGTATGACAGGCAATCGTGGTCCGGGGCGAATGCCACTAGATTGGACTACCAGACTGAAACTAGCTCTGGACTCTGCAAGAGGACTATCCTTTCTCCACCATTCATGCAAATTCAAGCTTTTCCATGGAAACCTGACCGCATCCAACATATTAATCGATCGTGCAGGCAATGCCTGCCTTTCTGACATGGCACTCTCGCAATTTATTACATTGCCTTCAGCAGCCATGAGCTACCCTGCTACTCCTTACAAAGCACCTGAGCAAATCCATGGCAGCAAACGGCCATCTCAGAGAACTGATGTATATAGCTTTGGAATCATTCTTCTTGAAATCCTTACGGGCAAATCACCATTGGAAGGAAATGTGTGTCTCCCTAAATGGGTGCAGTCTGTTGTCAAGGAGGAATGGACAGCTGAGGTGTTTGATTTGGAACTGCTGAGGTACAAAGAAATGGAAGGCGAAATGGTGTCTCTGTTACAGATTGCACTGAAGTGTTTATGCGAGATTCCGCACCAGAGGCCGAAGATGAGTCATGTTGTTAAGATGATTCTCAATATTAGGGGTGCAAACGATGATGCAGGAACATGTAGCTCTATTGCGAACGAGAATTCATCAGACTCATCTCCTTCTATTTCTGGTGAAACCAGGACAACATCCACTACTTTCTATTGAAATGAGGAATGCAGGGGGAGGATCAGCTGTGTAAATATATGGCATCGCAACTTGATTCCACTGGTGATCTTTTTGCATCTGTAGTTGGTCGCGTCTTATGATGAATATGTATTGGATTCCTTTAATTGAAAGTTGTAATGATTTGTAGGCATGTTTTCAGCAATAATTAAATGCTCAACAGATTAGGGACTTCAGAACTCTTTAACGATGCGCTTCAGTGGCTTTTAGTACTGGTAGTATTTACCTTCATGGAAACAGTGACTGTTAGCCGTGACCTTCATTATTATGTCAACAACCTAAGGTATAGTTAATACGAACCTCAACACCCTCGAGATTGTTTTGTTATTCTCCGTTTCTGGTGATTTATTTTTGAGAAGTTCTTCTGTTTTTTTATCTTGGTACTGATTGTTGACTCACAAGCGTATGCTTGTTAGAAAGTTTTAACAAGGAAAACAATGAGTTTGCAACTGAGTTGCCGGGTTTGAGAAAAGGATACCATAGGTACCGGGATACAAAATGGACACAAGAAATGATATGTGAGGCAGAAAATGGAAGCAAGTGTTAGGGAAGACACCAAAGACCAGAAGAAAACCTTTTCCCACACAAACTGGGTTGGGCTGCATGGATTCTTAGTCGCCATTCTGCTGGATCCTGTGTAAAGTCTTAGAGAAGATAAATGCAATTATATATATATATATATATATATATATATATATATATATATATATATAGTGAGGAAGCAAGATTTAGGGTAATTTTTTCAATTTGCTCTCTACTTCTAAGTTCATAACCTTTATGGTAGCTTCGTCAATATTACCTACTGAGCTATAGACCTGCTCAGAAAAGCTATCAAATTCTGTGGAAAGGATCAGTTGAAAACCCCTAATTGTTTGCACAGGACGAAAGCCCACAGCTTCCTTTATGACTTCTATAACTTCTTTGCAATGGCTCCCTTCCATGCCTCATTTCATGAAGAACCTCAATGGTTTCATATAAAGAGCTAGTTTTCAAGAAACCACTCGAGTTTTAGCAGAAGCAGATCCCTGCGGTCGTGTCGATTAGTTGAAAGGCCTGAAAGAGCAAGTTGCTCTCTCGGTTTTCCCTTGAAGGAACCGGGCTTCTTAGAAAGTATGAATTAAACCAAACAAATCTGCACTTGTTTACGTGATCACGTTATGCGTTTCTGCAAGTTCTAAATCAAATACCGTTTTAGCAGTAGGCTAACTGTACGGCAATGAAGGCTTTCTTTTTAACTTGCTCCTGTCGGTCGGCTTTTACCATTGTTATGAAAACCCACTGGCCAACTGACACTGCAATTTATAGCATGTCAACCACCAATAATTTTGGGATTACTAATATCCACTCTTTTTACTGTCCACGTACTTTTTTTCCAACAAATCTCAAAATTACCTCTCTTAAATACTCCTATATCCACACTCCTTTTACTATCCACGTACTTTTTCTTTCAACTAATACCAAAATTACCTCTCTCATAAATACCCCCTCTCGCACTCAATTCGACCATTTCTCTCTTCCCTTCCACCCAGTTCCAACTAGAGTCTGTCTGGTCGGATCTCTTTGCATTTAGTGATGTTACCTTCTTTGCAGCTAAATAACACATATTCTTACGAATCTCATCAAAAAAAATTAAAAAAACAAGGTAAACGAAACCAAAAATAAAATAAATAACAAGAACAATAAAATCAACAAGAAAAGAGGAAGAAAAAAGAATAAAAAAGCATATGCAAATAATAAGAAAATAAAATGAGGTTTCCCAACGAGAAAAACACACTCTAACCGTGTTTCCCTCATTGGGAATTTCACATCATTCTTTTATTTTGATTCTCATCAAAAATAAAATTAATATATCAAATAAACGACAGAAATATATCAAATCAATCAAATACCACATCAAATCATTGAAACCCTCCTCAAATCGGCTTTTTCTCTCTTTTTCTCTTCTTCTTTCTTCTTTTTATTCTTTTTTTGATTAAATTTGAAGCACTATAAGAGGGTGTATGGTTCAATATCAAGCATTGAATCGAACTTCAAATCATGTTACCGAAAAAAAAGTATGAAACAATCGATGGTAAGAGAAAAACCGAAGAAAAGGAGGAAAGAGATTTTAATGCATCAAGAATCAGAGATAATTTTAAATTTTAGTAAGGATAAAATAAAATAAAAAAAGATGTATGCATTCTCGTAATTTCCCAAACTATTGAGTGTCAAGTGCTCACGCATGCACACACATGAGCTGTGTATGCTTGTACGGGCGTCTACATGTGGGATGTTCAGCCACAGCCCCAACCAAATCCAACCCTTATTGTCAGATCTAAGGAGCTGAGATTCAAATTTGAATCAGATACCAAAAATTAATGGTGGCGGCTAAGACTTCCGAGTACCTGAATTTTGGATTTGGGTACAATTTGAAAATGTCATGGAATTGGATCGAATCCAACACTACCCATGAACCATATCATGGTGATGAAGGTCAAGGTCTTACATCATTTCTACTTGTACCAAAATCACAGCATGGATCGATCATGACCCAAATCTAGGGCGATTACCCATCCATTTGAGAGAGAGAGAGAGAGAGAGAGAGAGAGAGAGAGAGAGAGAGAGAGAGAAGCACTGTACACTACACAGTGAATTGAAAAGAAAAAACATTCTGGTGGTGCTCATCAATAAGGGACCACCACTGCCTCTGATCCCCAGGTATGAAAGGTAGTGCTGGTAGGAGCTGCATGTGAGACACAAAAGTACAACGTCAATTGGACCCCATGACCGGGTCCAAGCAGAGGAAACTCTGTCTAGCCAAGTAGAGTCGGTCTAATTTCAGAGTAGGAAAGTACGAGAAGTCACTATCAGGAACATAGTGAAAATTTAGAGAAGCAAAATAATGGTCCAAAATTTCCCGTGAGAGAATTTAATCACATTTTTAATTCACCAAAACCAATCTGGAAACGAAACATCATTTTGAAGATCACAAAAACGAAAAGCAAAAACCCGAGATTCTTCCGGCACAACGTGGGTTCAGCTACAACGATTCTTAGTCGTTATTGTGCTTGGCCTTTTGAGCCAAATACATGTCATATTCTAAATTTTCTTTCAAAAATATTTGTCCATCTCCTTTTAATATGATTTCTTTTGATCTAGTTTCTAGTGTGTTCCTATTCCTATTGGTGGTTATGTGGCTGCCTCTTCAAATGTCCAGGGGCTCTGTTATTTTATTCATGCCACACCAACTCTGTGTGTGTGTGAACAAATGCGTGCCATTTGTCCAATGCCTCTTCCATGCTGGCAGCTAACTAATTCCCCTGGATGTTTACAACCATCTTAAACATAAATAGCAATTCAAATTTTCTTTAGGGAAGGCTGTAAATCTTCCCTAAACACAATTCTTTATTCATAAATGGAGAATCTTGAAAACAATCCATACTATGAGAACGGAATGGCAGGAATTAAAACAGTCATTTCACAACAAGGAGCACAAAAACATTGAACTTGCATTACCAGCCCAGATTGACTTCAAGCAGTTGCATAATGAGAACCTAGATTTTAATATGCCATAACAGTGAGTAAAAGGGTCCGTCTGTTCCACTGACCTAGAAAAGGCCACAGTTATCCTCCATCTCCACAAAAAGTGTTATCTGTAATTACAGAGATCAGGTCGGTATTAACTGAACAACCTGAAGGAAATATGTGAATGTTCAAAATCATGTCAACACATTGTATCCATACAAAATTTGAAAAAAACCCAATCCAAGAAGTTCATCGGCGACCTTATACTTTTTAGGCAGTGGAGAGCAAGTCAAGCAGCAGGGACCTTTTTCCCATCTTCGATGAAATAAATTGCAGTTTCTGGAACCTAAAAGATAAAGAATGTTTATTAGAGTTGGCAAATTACATGTGCTACGTAAACTCGAAAGACAAAGACAGTGCACCAGTTACAACAGTAAATAAAGCAGCACATACAGAAACTTTGCATTGACATTATCCATTTGGGAACGAATAACAAAAAGAGGCACGATCAGATGCAGAAATAACCACACACCATAAGACAAGACTTTTGCATAGTTCTCGCCAGTTACATCCATGGTCGCTGCAGAGAAAAGTCTACCATGAACAAATTCAAGATTGCAAGTTGGGAGTCGTTATACACATATCTAAGGCATCCCTCCAAAACTGAGAAATATTACAATGACACCCTATTTAGATTGGATCTGCTCAGCCCATATCAAATTTCAACACCATAAGGCATAAAAAAAAGTTAATCTAAATGTGGCAAAAACATTAGCTCGGATAGAACTAATGTTGTAAATATCATATCATATCCCGTATCGCATGGGGCATCAATACACCGATATCGTATTGTATGATATGGTACGATACGAGTGATTTTTTTTTAACATTTAAAATGTTAAAAAAATTTAAGACATGAAAAAATTCTACAAAGAATGTTGAAAACAAACTAAATCACATGCATAAATCACTCTCGGGCCTCATTTTCAAATTTAGGATTGATGACTATTAATGGATGTGGAATACTTATGAGATTTTTAGAGAAAAAGGAGTTGGTCTTGAAGAGCAGAAATAATAGACATGCAAGAGGAAACAAAGGAGCGAAAGAAGCCCGACTTGGAGGGGTCTAAATAGATTTTTTTTTTAAATTCAAATTTTGAAACTTAGAACATATCTGGCTGATATGTTATGTCAGTATCGCAATGTATCATACGATACACTCTGATATGGTGTGATACATGAGTTTTGTGATACAGGTACTTAAATATGTCCGATACATGTATTGTATCATAAGATATAATTTTTATAACATTGGATAGAACAGTGAGGCATAGTACAAGAAAGCAATGAAGCACAAAACTATACAAGTTTAACCATGGAAACACTGCATCATGTCAAATCTTTGATGACATGTGAAATTATCACATCTCCAGATAAAAAAAAGAATAATTGATTAAGACATCTTTCAAGGGAATGATTCATCTTGAGGTACGCATTCATGACTACGCTCTAGTGCCCCTCCCTGCAAAGCAAGGTTCTTGCAAGTTGGAGAGGGTAGGGTTCCTGAGGCCCGCATGCTTGACTCAGACAGTCTAATTTTCAATCGGATTCTCAATAGTAGAGAAAAGTTCGAAGTCCATAGTTATATTATCAATAGTGCCCTATAGCAGCCGCTAGGAGCGCAATAGCGGTCCGCTATAACAGTAATAGCATTCAGACCCAATTCCCAAACTTATATTAGGTTGATTCTCCTCCCCCTCTCTCATGCCTTTCATTCTCTCCTCCCTTGCATTGTCACCAGCTACGAAGACCTCCACCACCACCACCGGTCTCTCTCTTGTGCAACTGGTATATCTCTCTCTTAGCAAACAACATGAATTGTCTGCATCTCTCTTTATGGTCCCTTCTCTCTACGTCTCTCTCTCGCTTCTCTGTTTGCATCTTTCTCTCTCAGCAAGCAACCACTAGAAGGCTCTCTCCTAAAGTTGGTATCTCTCTCTCCCTTGCTAGAAGGCTCTCTCCTAAAGTTGGTATCTCTCTCTCCCTTGCAGCTTCCATCACCACCACCACCACCATCGAGACTGCGGCCTCCATTGCTACCACACCATCTCTCTTTCTTCTCTCAGCCTCTAGAAACTTCAATCGGTAAGTGAAACCCCCTGATCACTCGAGTTATAGCACTATGTGCAGCCACTTATAATTTTGCCATTGTATAGAATACAAATGGCAAGTATGCAATATGAAGAAATAGTTGGTGCTAACGTAACATTAATACCTTGGTTACATCATGTTTTCTCATCAAATCATTTAACTTCATAAACAAATTTCTTTATATTTACAATTTCTAAAACAAATTGTTAATATTTGAAACAAGTGTGGCAAATCTACATGGGCCAAGGTGGTACATCTGCCACCACAACCTGAAGTGTATATAAAAATTTTGAACGGCCAATCGTGTAAGACAACTCTCCCCACTAAAAGATTGACTCAGTTAAAGATCTAATAACTTGGTGTCAGAATAACTGTTGGCCAAGGTGGTACCCGTGCCACTGCAACCTGAAGTGTATACGTAAATTTTGAGGGGGTCAATCGTGTAAGACAACTCTCCCCGCTAAAAGATTAACTCGGTTAAAGGTCATATGTTCACTACTTAGAATAACTTGGTGTCATAATAACTTTGTTACATTTATGTTTTTGTTTTTTAGTTCAAGTTTAATAATTCATCCTTATCCCATTTGAAATTTACTATTTGTGTTCTTAAAAATTG
Source organism: Brasenia schreberi (assembly GCA_036023115.1). Taxonomy (NCBI): domain Eukaryota; kingdom Viridiplantae; phylum Streptophyta; class Magnoliopsida; order Nymphaeales; family Cabombaceae; genus Brasenia; species Brasenia schreberi. Next base: position 6,465,898 of record JAYKKT010000061.1, on the reverse strand, counting down.
TTTACTTAGCTTGATTCATATTTATGAATGTGGTGGCCATGTGTTTCTTGATATTTTTTAAAAATTAAAGAATTCATTATATATATACATATATAATTTTTAATCGTAAAGAAAATTGTACTGCTAAATCCATTATATCCCCGCTACCACTATATTAGGGTCAACTGCTCACAACCTGCTAACCACTATTGATAACATAGGTCCATTGACCAGGCAAATGTGCTTAAATCATAAAAGCCAATACATCCACATCTATGAAACAATAAATATCGAGATAGGTGTTTTTGGATGAATTGCATGTCCATGCGACACCACACAATCAGGTGACATGAACCAGCCCGTTCGTTATTTTCCATGCATGCCCACCAAGAATATGGATCCTGGTGAATTATGGTGACTGAACATAGAGCCCCACACGGTTTGTCACCATACAAGCCAATCCGGACAGCAACCACAACATTTTATATGGCAGTGCATTATTCTTCACAAAGCTGAAAGAAATCAGTAACTGATCATAGATAATAGCATCCTATGATCATACCGAGAGAGCAAGACAAGAAAGCATCAAGATAATAAATATGATTCACTTTGTATTGTCGAATTAAGAGGAAACATGTTTGCTATCGGATAGTGATGTTAGTACATTTTTGCAATTTTTTAGTTAGTTTTCTAGGAAAGGGATATGGTCTTTGAGTAGGATGGAGAAACCTCTGACAAACTTTTCGAGAAATGGTGTCGTCTTTTGTTGTTTTGGCACATGAAAAGTGGTAACCTTTTGCTATTTTTTGGTTAGTTTGCCAGGAAATGAATACGGTCTTTGAGTGGGGTAGAGAAACCTCTGAGCAAACTTCTAGAGAAACGGTGTAGTAGTCTTTTGTTGTTTTGGCATATGAAAAGTTATTTTAGGAATGTTGTGGAACTGGTAGAGTTTGTAGATTCTTTTCTTCTTAATATATATAGTGCACCTTCTTGGTGCTTTGAGGTGAATCAGTTCTTACTTACAAACTAGAAGAGAAAAAATACTTGCTAAACATCCAGAAAGAAGAGGAACTCGTGCAAAGTTTCAGGTGATGACAAATCCGGGGGGGTGGGGGGGAATTGACTCGGGCAGGTTCATCAAGCTAGACAAATTAAATTCTGCATTGTAAAAAGGAAAAACAGGACCATGTAAGCCAATTCAAGTCACATTTGGTTCAGCTATAACTGACTTTAGTATTTTAGCAAAACAGTAAGCATGATGATCTCACTCCAACCAGATAAAATCAGGGTTGACTGCATGATTCGGCTAAACACATCCTTTTCACGGATTACATACTAAAACTAAGTCTTGTGGTAAGTAGCATATTGCTTCAGAATCTCATCTCAAACATTGGACAAGTTGAAACAATTCATCCAAATCTACCATAACTAACAACTAAAAACACGCAACAGAAAGATGAAAGGTGGTAACCTACAGCTGGCCAAGTCTCTGTAATAAACTCAACAATGTCATAGGCAATGTCTCCTTGGACATCAATTTGTTCCTTTTCAGTTGGCCCCTGAATCGAGCATGTACACATAGAACATCAGGAAACAGCAAAGTCATGGTTCATATAGGATTAGAAACCAATTAAATACTCTACCATACCTTAACAACAGATGCTCCAGTAGCAAACTTTTTCCCAAGTTTCTTTGAAGCTTCACTCAATTTGATACCTATCATCCACCAATTAACAGTGTTGGTGAGGATTGTCAACAAAAAAGAATATGACAACGAGGAATCAAAATCACCTACCAAAGAGCTCGAGGCCTTTCACAATTGTCACACATTTGCGTTTGTTGCGGACTACCTTCTCAATTATGATTTCTTGTTTCTCCTGTAACAAACTTTTAATATTATTCTCCAACAATGAATGGTTTGAGATGAACATATAGAATTAAAGGACACTAAGAACATTAAAAGGTGTATTTTGAATTGGCTTGATTATAATATACACGCATGTAAATGCATTGACAGTAAGAATTGTATCTCATCCCCACCCACCCCACCCCGAACTGCATCTCTCTTAGTTTTGAGAAGCGCCCACGCTTCATGGCTCAAATTCTGCTGCCTACCTGATCATTTCTGCAACCACGATGCAGATACTAGGAATTTAACTAGGCAGGTTCTTGCTGTTAATGTTTTGGTGTTGGCACGGGGATGAATCTTGCTATGCCCTCCCTGGTGAACGAGAGATTTCAGACACACAAGGCAGCTTTGAAGCACAATAAAAGAGGAAGAGAAGGTCTAACGCCGCATTGCCTATTTGCACTAATAAATGACTAATTTCATGTCGTTAAATTACAGCAAATTAAGCAAGAGTAGAAAATGATGAATAAAATGAAAGATCTTGCCTTCTTTTTAATTTTACCACCAGGAAGTCGTTTTACTTCTTCTTGCTTGGATGCTGAGGTTCCACCTGCAATGACAAGGATTGTCCATAAGCAGTTTGCAGCTGCATTAAACTACATATAAGAATTCCAACTAAAATTTCTCTCTTGTTGAGGCATTTTTTCTGTCTATTTTGTGCTGCATGATAGTGGTTCTATCCACTGATCATACATGCAGTTTCTCAACCACAAAAGACGAACCATGACTAGAATCCAACCAAACAAGTGGCAGAGCTCAAACTCCATGCATGATATCTTTCATATTCTTATGTGAAAAGTGAGGAGCACATCACAACTCATGGTTACGAGAATGTCTCATAGATTCTTGCGAAGAACCAATTAGAGCTTTGACAACCTCCTTATTTCACCTTCTTCAGCCTCCTCCTTCTACCACCGCCACCAAAGAAAACCAGGATGTATTTTTGAAAGGTGATTTGGTGAACCAGATAATTAATATATTCATCCAGTTCTGTAACGTAATATACGAAACCACAACATTGAAGAACAAAAAACTTCCTAATACATGCAAACTAGTGTCATCTAAGAAGGAACGACTGATCACTAATTTTGGGAGGTTAACCACAAAATAGTGATATTTGTACAGGGTTAAGAACAAGAGGAATAAGAAGGGATCAATAAGAACAGAAAAATGCCCTGATCAGTTGATTGCACGAGACTGGTAGTCGATAGATTGACTCTACAAACCATGTTTCAAGGTTACCATCTAATTGCAGCCATTCCCAGTAAGGGAATAAAGACAGTTCAGCATGCATCTACGTAATTTCATTTTTTTTCCTCCAGTGATTTTCATTTAGGTTTTCCCTAACGGCATTTTTTCCATGAATCCATATCAACGTGCAGAACCACTTAGGTCTGCGAACCCCCAGCTTCCATTCATTTCTGAGCAAACCATGGGATTGAAATATTAGAATAAATCAAGCACGTTAGCTACAACTCTTCTGTTTTAGTTCCGACGCATCCAAAATCAAAAGGAAAATCGAATACCAAGTAACAAGTTTCCCACAATGTTGACGCATCAAACTACCATCATTCCCCTTTTTTATTACTTTTTTCTTGCATTTTCTTTGAGGAAATGGAAGGTGCCATTCTAGGATTTTATTTCGTAGTACCATGACCAAAGTGATCATTGTTTTGAAGACCACTGTCTCTAAAAGAGAAAACAGAGCGATAAGTTCCGGCATAGTTAAGAAAATCCTACTGGAAGATGCAGCCGTATTATCTCCTTCACCGGATATTCCAGTAGATTGCAGCTGCTCCGCAGCCTTTGCCACATCCCCCTCATTCGCTTCTGCTTATAGCAACAAAAGGCAGAAAAACCCCAAGTATCAGATTGAAACCCCAGAAATGAGATAACCCAATATCAAGAAAACAGGGCAAGATGGGGCGAGAATGACAAAGAATTCGAGAGATTTACCTTTGACGAGATCCGGGTAAACGTCGGGCGTATTTTGGATCAGCCATGGCTTGCATTTCTCGAAGTCGGAGCCGAACTCGCAGTACTCGGGCGGAAGTCCACAGACGCCGCAGTAGACGACGCGCAAAGGCTGGGGTTTCTCCGCCATCAACCGTTTTCTTCCTAAATCGGAGCTCGCGATCTTCTTCGCCGTTCTTTTGAATTAAATAGTACCCTTTCAAGAGAATCGAGTGAGTGAAAAAGTTCGTAAAAGAAGTCGAGAATTTGTTCTTTCCAAACGTGATTGCCCCCTCAAAAGCTGCTGTTTCGCTGCCCGAACGTTTCAACTGTGTTTTCGATGCAAGGTTCGGGGAAACTTGAACCAACAGTTACAAGTTCTGTTCCCTATCAAGCGCGGAACTCATCAAGTTCCGTTTTCTACGAAACACGGAACCCATTCTTGGCGAGAGTAACTGTGGTTTTATAAGTCCAATTTGAATTGAAAACTTTGATAATAAGAATTGAATTCTAAGGCCTTCGCACCAAACCCCGGAAAAACTTATTTTCTATTACATTCCTATTCCACCTCATATTAGAACACGAAACCTATCCAAGTTCTAGTTCCATGAATGAATCAAACATGGAAACATGATTTCTCAAAATCATGACTATAAGCTCACGTGAGTCTCACGTTACAATCTCAATATTAAAAGCTTGGCATCATGAATCAAATACACCCTCATACACGACAGGTGGCTGACATCAACGGATATTTTAGTCTAAATTGAATCCACTTAGTTGCATTGTGTTAGGGATGTGAATGAAACACAGACTTTGGTTCTACTAATCCCAATGGAGATTTCATTGCACCCAAAGCATTAGGTTTATTGGCGGGACACTCTCACTACTATATGATAGGTCAGGAGTTTGAATCCAGATGGAGGCGCATGCATGTGTTAGGCTTTGGACGCTCTTTGTGAAAAAAAACAAAGTAAACAGATAGGGATTTCATAACTGTTTGCGAAACCGAACTGATCATTGAATTGGAGAAAGCAGTGGTTCGGTTCTATCGGATTGAAATACAACAACAACTAAAGCCTTTTCTCATACTAGGCCGGATCGGCTACATGGATTTTGTGTTTCTACAAAGCCCTATCATGTGCTAACTCATGATAAGCTAGATCATTCTTTGTTGTTTCTTTCAAACACTTTTGTAGTCGTCTTCTACCTCTTTTAATACTTTCAAATTTTAGTTTTTCATATTTTCTTACATATGATTCTTTTGATCTTTTTCTATATGTCCAAATCATCTTAAACGATATTCTCTCATTTTGTACTCTATTGGTGTCACTCTTAATTTGTTTATAATAACCTCATTATGTATACAGTCTTTCCTTGTATGATCACTCATCCGCCTCATTGTGCATATCCTCTCCATTCCTCGTGCATCTTTTTGTTTTTCTATATTTCATTAAATAGTCTTGTGAGCCAAGTGATTTCAAAATTCTATGGGAATATTGTTTAGTCATACCGATTTACCACCCTTCATATGTTTAAGAGCCTCTTTGACTTCATTCTTTTGAATACATCGGTAGAAATAATGGTTTATATACTTTTCTGATTTGGCTAACTCTCTTAAGGTAATATTAACATCTTTATTTTCATTAAAAAGCTTATAAAAATAGTTTTTTCATCTATTTCTTATATCATCATTTGCCACTAGAATTTTTTCATCATCGTCTTTGATGCATCTAACATAATTAAAATATTTATTTTTCTTATTTCTAGCCCTAGCTATCCTAAAAATATCTCTTTTACGATTTCACCCTATTTTGAGATGAGTTTTTTATATAAATCTTCTCAAATTTTAGCTTTTGCTTTAATGACGATCTTTTTCGCTTCTTTCTTTGCTTTCTTATAAGCCTTTAAAGTTCCACTAATATTATTAACATAATGTAATTTGTAACATGCTCTCTTTGTCTTAATTTTATTTTGCACCACTTCACTCTACCACCAAACTTCTTTTTGTGCCAGTACACCTCCCTTAGATTTACGTTAACACATCTTTCGTCACTTTCCTAATATGTATAGTCATATTGTTTCACATATCAAAAGTTATACCAACATAATTTCAAGCATCTCCTTGAAGGACTTTCTGTTTAAATATACATTCATTCTCGCTTTTGAGGATTCACATTTAGTCCAAATAGCTTGATGCACTATTTTCTTCTTTGTTCACTTTTTTACCTCTAAATCTATAACTAAAAATCGATATTGGATGGTTAAACTTTCTCCTAAAATTACCTTACAATCTTTTCAACATAATCTATCTTTTTCTTACAAACAAAATAATCAATTTGTGTTTGTGATAAACCACTGTTATAAGTAATTAAATGTTCATATCATTTTTTAATATTGTATTGACTATAAAGAGATCAAATGCCATAGCAAAATTTAAAATCTATCTACCTTCCTCATTTGTATCCCCAAAATTAAAGTTTTCATTAATACCTTGATATCCTAATACCTCTTTATCGACACATTCATTTAAGTTTCCTCTTAAACAAATCATCTCCTTTTGAGGAATTCTTTGAATCGCCTTATCTAACTCCACCCTAAAAGCCGTCTTTACACTATCTTCTAGTTCTACTTGTGGTGTGTAAGCACAAACTATATTTAAAATCTCTTCTCTTAGCACTAATTTAAACGTTATGATTTGGTCACCATATTGTTGTATGTCTACTATATTATCATTTAAATCTTTATTTATGATAATACCAATTCCGTTTTAAGCCTTTTACTTTCCTGAGTACCATAATTTAAAACTTTTATCCTCACTCAACTTTGCTTTTTCTCAAACTCACTTTGTCTCTTGTAAACATAAGATATGAATATTTCTTTAAATCATAGTATTTACCACCTCTATTAGCTTATTGGACAATGTTTTGATATTCAAAGAATCAATACAAATCTTATTTTTTAGTACTAGTTTCCTTATCCCCTGTATCCGTCCATACTGAAAATGCGGAGACCTTCTCTTCAATTTATTCACTACATTCGAGCGGCAATATAACAGAACTAATTTTTTTACCCACACTCGTCCATGATGTGAGAACCCTCTCTACAACTGATTCACTACATTTGAACGGCAATATATAGGCCCTTGCTTACTTTTCACTACATTTGGGCTTTGCAGCGCGTCACTAAGAGGGGATGTCAAACACAATGCTTGTAATTTGTATAATCCATAGTATAAAATTTCAACAAAATTTTACTTTGATTGTCAGAACTAACACAACCCTCCTCCTTTATCCGGTCTTGGGACCGGCCATGCAAGGATGATCCCTTACATGGGAGGTGTTTTCTTTCTGGTTGAAATAAGCAATTTAATTTCAAATTAAATGAAAACATGAAAATAAGGCATTTAGAAATAAAAATATAGAAATAAGCAATTAAAAGACATAAAAACAATAGACTGTAACTAAAAATCATAAAAAGATTTAAACAATTACAGTAACTGGTTCAGGTAAACCGTCGCAGTCCAACCGATTGTTTCGTCGCTGCTGGGATGATTCTTTTGTACGACCAGTTAAACAAGGGAACTGAACCAGATAATTCTGGTCTGGTTTCTAGTTCAAACGGTTCAACCAACTTGCTTGGGTTTCATTAATATGAACCACAAAATGAGTAGCCCATTAAGGTGTGTTTGATACAAGGTTTCAGGTGGGGTGGAACTTCGATTTAGATCCGTTGTTCAGTAGACATTTGCTTGTGTTTATTTATTTCAAAGCCTCATATGCATAACACTTACTACACAAGATCCGTTATTTATTTCAAGTAGATAGGATCGGTTTGGAATTGGTTCGACCGTTTCAACTGGAACTGAACTTAAAACTAGAAATCACTAGATTTTAAAATTTGGAACTGACATAGTTTTAATTTTATTTTGTTAAATTTGAAAATTTTCATTTTTTTTTTACAAAAGTGTTGTAAAGAAATAATAAAGAATGATCTAGTTTATTGTGAGTTAATTGCTAACATGGCACATGATAGGGTTATGTGCAAACAAAGAATTCATGTAGTCGACCCCGTCTAGTATGAGAAAAGACTGAGTTATTGTTTTTGTTGAATTTTTTTTATTTTAATAATTTTATAATTTCAATTGGTTTAAGACTCAAACTGAAACCGCCGGCTCAGTCTCGATTCGGCGCCAGATCCTGATTACGGAAAAGTTGAACCCGACCATGTCCAATTCCGAGTTCATAATAAAATTATCAAGCCCGTTGGAGACAAGTCGAGTAATTTATTTGATCCAGATCTCTTATGACTGGATCCACATCAGAGCGCATGGTACAATCCAGACCCGTTCGGGCTCGGATTTGAAAAACCCTTCCCTTCCTTCTTCTTCCCACTAAATCTTCGAAGCGCCGTCTGGCGAGTGGTCGCACGATGCTCTTCGCCCGACGCCTTCTCCGTCACCGTACGATTCTGAGCGACTCCTTTCTCTCCTCCTTCTCCCTTCTGTCCGTCCCTTCCTCACCGTCGAGTCCAATAATCGACGCTCGCGATCCTCCCTTCTCCCGGCAATTAGTCACCTCTCTACCTGGTTCGCGCCAAACCGTGACTTTCACTCGACGTTTCTCAGACGGCGTTGTCCCCAAATCCCTAATTTTCCGAAGCCATGGAGACCCCGGTCTCGAAAATCCTGATCTTGCCGTCTGCCCCGGTTGTGGCGTCTACATGCAAGACGAGAACCCTAAACTCCCTGGATTCTTTATTAAACCCGCCAAGAAGAAGCCAAAAGTCCGATTCCTCACCGACGATGAATCGATTGAACCGGAGATACCTCCGGATTCCGTCGATCCAACAAACGAGAAGCCGGTCGTCTGTGCCCGCTGTCACTCGCTCCGATACTACGGCAGAGTGAAGGATCCAGGCGTGGAGAATCTTCTTCCCGACTTTGATTTCGATTATTACCTAGGGCACCGAATCTCTAGTTCGAAAGGCAATCGATCGGTCGTTATGATGGTTGTCGACGCCTCCGATTTCGATGGGTCGTTTCCCCGGCGGGTCGCAAGCCTGGTTTCCAAGACGATCGAAGAGGATTCTGCGGCGTGGAAGAAGGGAAAGCCTGCTAACGTCCCGCGGGTCGTGCTGGTGGTGACTAAGATCGATCTTCTCCCTCCGAGCATCTCCCCGACGGGGCTTGAGCACTGGGTCCGGCAGCGGGCGCGTGAGGGCGGATCGAACAAATTGACTAGCGTTCACCTCGTCAGCGCAGTGCGAAATTGGGGAGTGAAGAATCTGATCGAGGATATTAAAAATTTGGGGGGCGCGAGGGGAAACGTCTGGGCCATCGGGGCACAAAACGCGGGGAAATCGACTTTAATCAATGCGATCGGGAAGCACGTCGAAGGGAAAGTTATGAACCTCACGGAGGCACCGGTGCCGGGGACGACGCTCGGAATCATTCGGGTTGAGGGAGTTCTTCCTGGCCAGGCGAAGCTCTTCGATACTCCGGGCTTGTTGCATCCTCACCAGATAACGTCGAGGTTGACAAGGGATGAGCAGAAGTTGGTCCACATCAGTAAGGAGCTTAGGCCAAGGACTTATAGAGTGAAGGTTTGAAGCTTAAGTTTTTCCTTCTCGTTTTTGTCTTCATATGTTTCTTCCTATAAACTAGTCTTCTGAAGTAATCAGTAGTTAATTTGATGTTATTAGCCAAGGTGCGAACCATGCGATTCAATTTGGAGCTTTAATTCTTTGATGGTATGTCGGACTTGCATGATGCATGATGCATCTGATGCTGTGAGTGCGATGGAAGTGGATGGTGCAGACAAATATGCATCTTAATCTAATATCTATCATGGCATTACGCAGTATAGATGTACTGATAACATCAATTTAGCTTTTTGTTGAAATATTCTTTTTTGGTTTGTCGGCGAAGTTAATTCTATGCATGTGTATTTTAGTCCCAAATACAAACAAAAGTAGCATATCGATACTAGGTTGGGAGATTCTTGCCAATGCTATGTTATTATCTATTTCTATATTAGTTGTATAAAGACTATATCAAATACGCAATTTGGGATATGGATCAATAAATGTAAACTAATTTTGTGCCCAACTCTTTCTTTTTTCCTTTTTACCGTGACATATGTAGTTCGGTGTTAGCCTCCATGGTACTTGATATTTTCCAAGGCGTCATGGTTAGAAGTAGCGTATGTATCCATGAAGTAGAGCATATAGTGAAAATATTGATAATCTGGTCAAGTGAAATATTCAATAAGGAAAACAGAGCTGTAGATGTTGAAATGAGTGAAAGTGAACATGGCAGTCAAAAGCACATGTTCTGGACTTCTGGGGGAGAATAGGATGAATGGAGGGAAGAAAGAAATACAAAGGAATCAAAGCAATGTTTGAAACTTATTTATTAGTTCATTTGGAGCCTTTCTAATTAGTGATAGAGAGACGACTGCCACACAATCTGAACAGAATCATGCGTATGTCTGGAGAGTAACCACTGGTGAGCTGCACGATTGTTTAGAAGTTGGAGAATCTTCTTGAAATATAAACTAGAAAATTCGATCTACTTCAAGCGGCAGAACACCTCTTAAAAATCGAACTCTTATGTTTCAGATTCTATCCTGATTTCCCCTTGCTAAGTTCCTCAAAATCGAACTCTTATGTTTCAGATATGTGTGAACAATTCAAAGTGTTCAAAATAATCTGATTTATTGTATTCTTGTGAAATTGTATGAAATCAGATCTAAATGGATCGTATATTTTGAAGATTGATGACCACAAATAATCTTATAGAGATGTAACATATAAATGGATTGTATTTTAATGTGCGAGTACATTTCATGCGTCTGCAGGCTGGATATTCAGTTCATATCGGTGGACTGATGAGGCTTGACCTGGAAGAGGCATCCGTGGATACCGTTTACGTCACAGTGTGGGCATCTCCTTATCTTCCGTTGCACATGGGGAAGATTGACCATGCGAACACAATGGTGGAAAACCATTTTGGCAGACAGTTGCAGGTATGGCCGGTTTGTCCGACTATAGAATAACATCAAATAATATATACCGCTTTTCCTGGTACATAGATATTCTATATACTGAGAACAATTTGACCATGGTGCAGCCACCAATCGGTGAAAAGCGAGTTGAGGAACTTGGTAAATGGATCAGACGGGAGTGTAAAGTTTCTGGGGACAGTTGGGATGTGAGTTCCGTAGACGTTGCTGCTGCTGGGCTCGGTTGGTTTGCTATAGGGTTGAAGGGAGAAGCTGTTCTTGGTGTGTGGACTTACGATGGAGTTGATGTCACACTGCGAAATGCATTGATCCAGCATAGGGCGAAACTATTTGAGACTGTTGGATTCACAGTCTCAAAGATTGTGTCAAGAGCTGACAGGTCGATGAACAAGCGTCGACTACTCGAGAAAGCAAAAGAGACTAATGGAAATAGCGAAAAGGTCACCGATTCCATTCCTCCTGCCGATGCTGAAGTTAGAGCCTGCTGATGCTGATTCCACAATGGCAGTGGCTGCCTTGGTGATCTCTCTGCAGGCTATTGCACTTCTAGTCTGCTAAATGTCAGGAAAGAATCCCAGGAACTATCGGAGGTGGGTTGTTGCATTGCCGAACAAGAGGTACACAGTGGAAAATATTATGGAATGGCTTGTCTATCAAATGCTGGAACCTTATAGTTCTCCAACTAGGGATACAAAGTTTGCATGGAGACAGATGCTGCAGGTCCAGAGACAAAAGAGTATGTTAGGCATGGGATGATGAGAAGATGGCTTGCTATAACGACCGGTACACTCTCTCGAAAAGAAAAAAGAAGAAACAAAGAGAAGGAAGGACGACAACAGTGTAGCGAAAAGGATGACGTTGCTGACGGTTTCATCTTCAAGCACAGGGTTTATTGCTGCTGCGAGCTCTCTGGAAGTGAACGAAGGATATTTCTTCCCTTGGAAGATAGTTGTCTGCTGTGCAGCGGAACCAGATCCTGGAACTTGCGAGTTTAGGTTAGTCCTATATATGTTTATTTCTTCATGGTGATGCGAATTATTCCTACGTAGAGGAGAGAGTTCGCGTTTCCATATGGATTGAGGATGTTTATGGCAACAAAGAGAATTATTGCTTACCGGTCATATATACACTTGATGTCTTTAACTTTGGCATCAAATGCTTCACTTGAACCTCGTTAGGTTTTATTTCAATACCAAGAATAATTGAACCTTCTGATTACCCCCGAGATCGAGCTCAATGACGACTAAGAGTCCAAGCAGATCCGTTCCCCCTTAGTGTGGGAAAAGGCTTGGTTTTGGTTTTGCTGAGATAAAACTTGAGCCGTGTGCCATTGGTTTACTGACCATCTAGTTTGGAGCATTGAAACAAAGAAACCCATTTTAAAAAGTTATTGTTTGTATGTGTATGTTTTAGGTATTTGTAGTGTTTTCACTTACAAATTTGGGTCGCATCATTCCTTATAGCTTATTAGTTTCTGTTATTATATGATTGCTTTATTGTCAATTCTGTGTCTTTATTAAATGATGAAATATTATAGGATTTGAAGTGGCTATCGTTTATTGTAAATCGTATTTGTAGTTTTTTTCTTTTGGTGACATTTGGAGTGGAGGAAACCTAGTATACATATGCCTTCACACCCGATCTTTTGGAGTCAAGAGGCCCCCCTACCAGATCGGCTAACACCGTGAGTACACATATATTAAGAACATACTACTACAACAATCAAGCCTTTTCAACAACCAAGCCTTTTCACATACTAGGTGAGGTTGGCTAGATGGATTCGTCTCCATAGAGATTGATCCAGATCAATCCCATGCTAACATTTTAACCCGATGTCTGAAATGCTAAAAATAGCAAAGGACTCAAACTTGCCTAGTTGCACAAAGAATCATCAGTCTGCTGGTAAAAGGTTGACGACTCGACCCTCCAGTTAATAAGTTTCATACCAGGGGCGTGCATCTGGTTCGGGTCTACCTAGCTTAGCTTGCCTTATCAAAAAGGTAAACAGGCTAGATTTGACATCGCTGACTGATGACTGCGATATGAGTTGGTAGTAGTCCAAGTTAAGCAAATTAAATGTGAATGGTACGTGGTGTTTTAATAATGCTTTAAGTGCAATAGTACGAAAATAGGTCGGTTCCGATTCAATTTTATTTTATTCTTGTTGACCTACTTCACATACAACCTTTTTCTTAAATACCAGGGGGGGTCTGAATACATTCCTAAAACAATTGTTTTTCATTCTCAGTATGCTTTAACTTTCAAGAAACATTCTACATCATTTTACTTGCGAATGGGCAATTTGTGTGTGTGTGTGTGTGAGAGAGAGAGAGAGAGAGAGAGAGAGAGAGAGAGAGAGACAGAGAAGGACAGTGTTTTAAAGACTAACAGTTCATTCATGATTCAGCTTTGTACTTTTGTTGTTTATCAGTTGACCTGTTAACCATGCCTTAAGGGATTAATCGAGGCAGAAAAAACTAAGCCTAGTCCAAACTGCTACTACCAGATAATGTGGGTGAGAATGGGCTGGAATCCAGTTTTGCTTATCGATGTAATCAAACTGTGCCTGTTTACCATAACTGTGCACTCAGAGCAGGGTTAAAATACAGAATCCCTTTTACAAATAAGTTTGTTCTTTTTGTTCTTGGGTTCAAAAGAGATCATTATGAAATGGAAGCCTATTATAGTTGGATAATTTCATAAACCTTGTACTTTCAAACATTTTGAGGCCGTTCTCTTGTAGACCTTTACTCTTGAATTGTTCCACATTTAATTTCTCGTACCTTTTTATTGAAGCTTCATCTGACTCTCTCTAATTATCTTAAACAATACATTAACATTCAAATGGCATCTTTGTTTTCGTTCCTTAAGCTTTTATTGCACCTTAAACAAGAAGAAAAGCTACTATTGTAAGAAGTAAACAAGTCTTTTTGGTTGAACTAAATAAATCCTCTCAGGTCACATGGTTTGATGAACCAAATATGAATAAGGTAGAAATGAGCTGATCCGAGCCAGATTGCAAGTGGCTCCTATCCATAATGCGAACCCATGTAGGAATGCCAGGGGTGCCAACCGGTTGGACTCGGTGCAGATCGAGGTAGTCTGTGATCCAATTCGGCATGTCAGTACCAGATCCAAATCTTGGCTTATTGGGTCTACCATGAGCAGCACCAAAATCAAATATTGTTGGATAAAATCCAAACCATACAACTACCATACGCCCAATTTTTTTTTAATACCTTTTTAAAGAAAATTTTGTGTGGATCTTAATAATTTTTTTTGTATTTTTTGATGTAACTATTTGCAAGAATAACCAAAGATCGTTTTGGTTCGATTGACTTGTTTACCATTCAAATCGTATGGCTCCATTTCAAAATAAAATAGATTGAATGCACCCGAATTCGGCCCAATTGCAGTACAAGTTTAAATAATTCTGCAAAATCGTCTGCAAATCAGGAAGGGTTTTGCAATTTACTTATTTTATTGTTTTCTCGATTTGACTGAATCACGAAGCGAAGGGCGTCCTGGTTTACCGTCTCGCCTCGGACAAAGCTACAAAACCAAAGCATAAGGACGTCTCTCTCTCTCTACTGTGCACCGACGATGGGATCGGCGACGCCCGTCGTCTCGGCTACTCTTATTGGATGCCTTCTTTTCTTCTTCTTGTTTTCAGCTGGATTTGTCTCTGTCGTCGACGGTTTCTACCTTCCAGGCGTGGCCCCTCGAGATTTTATCAAGGTTTGTAGCACGGATGAGAACGGAAGTTTCACAGTTTTTGCATTTTGATTCTTTGATTGAATAATTTCGTCGATGATCTGCTTACTGTTCAACTGCTTCAGTTGTCTTGATTTCTGTTTTAATGAGTGTGGTTTTTTATGGGTTTTCGGGGTTTCCCTCGTTTGCCAGATTTGAGGGCATTTCTTGTTAGAATTGTTCCTTTTGTTGGATCTGCTGGTTGATGTGGCCGTTCGGTAGATTTGAATATCCTGCTTTTGCGGATGCTAGAATTTATTAAATTTGACTGCGTTTGTTCAGATTCTTGTTTCTATTCTTTTCGTATTTTGTTCCATGGATTCTATAGTTTTCTTTAATCGGGTGCTCAAGAATTATATTTGCGAGCGTATTCTGGCAGATCGGTGTTTCTTTCTGAATCTGAGCGGAGGTTGACGAGAGCATGGTAGTTTTAGTTCGATGCTGGTGCTTGTGTTTCTTTTCTATAGTGGATTTTGAAGTGCTGGCAATGAGTATCGATCCTTTTATCACCGGACCGGAGCTTAGTCTAGTCTTCCTGTTCTATCACTTGCATGTGTTGTACGTGGTTTGAGCTGGTCGGGGAGGCATCTCTTTTAACTAAGAAAGAGAAATTTTTTAAGGAATGAGTTTCGTGATTGATGAAATCCTTTGTCATGAATGGGTTGGTTTTCTTGGTGCTGCTATGATATTAAGGTTGCACGGTTGTCTGATTGAGGGTTTTGTCCGTTTGGACCATTGAAACAATCTTCTTCCATGCATCTTTTCCACCGTACTTCCTTCCAGAGTATTTTCTTTCCTTTGTGTCTGCAATTGTCTGCAGCCGCAGTGCACTGCACACAATATTGGTTGCACGTTACTCGGTTCTCATTGTTCTGAATCCAATCCGATTGTTTGTACTTTGCAGATATGTACAGTAATGTGCTATGAAGTTCCGTCTGGCATCTTTACCATTTTAAAACCATGAAAAAATGAAGTTTTGGAAGTCAGATTGGAAAGGATATATGGCACATAGTGGCAGGGACATCCTATATGATTCAGGACTTAAGAATAGTTGTTGGGTTTCATCTTCAGTGTACACTTGAGATTGCTATTATAATGTTGTATCACCTTTTACAATGTGAAGAAATGTTGGTCATCACTTTTATTTGCTAAGATATTCTCTTTTTTCCTCTTTCCCCTCTGTACGTG
The DNA here is from genome assembly GCA_036023115.1 of Brasenia schreberi. Lineage (NCBI taxonomy): Eukaryota > Viridiplantae > Streptophyta > Magnoliopsida > Nymphaeales > Cabombaceae > Brasenia > Brasenia schreberi. Next base: position 6,450,091 of record JAYKKT010000061.1, on the reverse strand, counting down.
GTGGCTGGTGGTGAGTGTTCTTGGAACCGCAATGACAGGCTAAACAAGCGCACATTATGCAGAACTTGGTTCTGGAGGACATGATATTTTAAGTTGCATGCTTTGCTCTCTTCTCTAGTGGTCGATGGTTGCAGTGTGTTAGGCTACAATTTAACAATGTCTTCTATGCTGTCTCTGGTGCCAATAGTTGGAGGCATTTCAGAATGTCATGGATCCAATCATCAATGTGCTTGCTAGCCAAAACCAAGTAATAACCAAGCCTTGTGCCGCACTAACTGAAATTGCTGCATGGTTCTTATTTTTTCACCATTTCTCCATCTTGTGGCATATTAGCATTCAACTCAGATAATTTTTTTTGGCTTCTTCCAACACTTTCCACACCTTCCTTTGCCCCTTGTGAAGTGTTCATTATGTGATTTCTACACCTTTTTTGCAATAGTTGCATTTTCTGTCTTACCAAGTGCCAATACCACCTTAAGCCTGTCTCTCCCATTTTATTTTCTATTGGTACCACACTAACTTTTTCCCTATCACTCTAGTAAGGATCCTATCAGCTGACATCCATCTTGACATCATCACAGCAGCATAAAATAACCTATGTGTTTGCAATATAGAATTTTTAAACATTGCTGCAATTTTGAGATAGATGAAGTAGCAAGTGCTTAAAAGATGTTACAGAGAAGGTATTAGGTTTGGAATATGATGCACAGTCTCTATTAGACTACCTCCAATATGCCTCTATCTAGCAGAATAGGAATATCTTATAACGTGAATCAGAAGATGAATTCTCTGGGTTGACCTTCCCTAACATGTGCAGGGTATATGCTATTTACATGTAGAATAGTCATCTAGCATGTGTTGAGGTTTTGATATATTTTCATTACTCACCTAAGGATGCTGTTGTAAAATTTCATGTGATTTTCAGTAAAGGGTCCCTCCTTTATGTTGAGCAACGGGCCATCATCTTTTTCATGTCCGAACAGGATAGAAACAGGCTTTCCATCAAATTATGAAGGAAGAACCTGTTTAATATGACACTGTTTTGCAGAGATATAATATATTTCTTTTTCAATCAACAGTCAAAATCCATTTCATCAAAATAATTTGGTTTCTCATGGTAATGAGCTTATAAGTTAGTGATTATAGGAAACGTTATATGGTATAACATCAACGACAGATATTCTGTTTCTCTAGCAATCTGTTGGAAGGGAGTTCATTCCCTAGGTTGCAATGCTTGTTCAATTGTTGGAGAAGTTTAATTTGATATTTCCTAATGGCAAGTAAAGACCATGCCATTCGAAAACAATTTGTACTTTAGAAGTGATCTGATGTCACACATGCCAGAATGACAGAGTATGAAATGCTCACAACCTTTGAAGTTTGAGTTAAAAGTAGGGTGTGATTATGGTTGCAAATCACAATATGACAATATTAAACATAGTCAATGCTGTTTGACATTGGGTTTTTTCTATTCATGAGTATTTCCTGCAGGCTCATATGATATTATGGAGGTAAAGAGTGCAGTAAATGTAAGATTCACTGCTATGACGAATCTAGTGTTGTTCACATTAGTATGGCTTATATTGAAGTTTACTAAAAAGGAGAGCAATTCGTGTCCTTAAATTGGGAAAGTCAGGAAATGTCTTAACTAGATACTTCATGTTGTACCTTCTCTCTCTTCATCCACCCGCACTCATAGTGACATCTTTTGTGAAATGCAACATGTATCATGAAAATATGCATTTGGAGACACTGGAGTGTTGATATGCCATCATTATGCATATCTATGACCATTAGGTACATGAAGCTAGATAAAACTAGTATTCTGCTCGGGGATCCTTACTGAAAACAATAGTATGCACAATTAACTGATAAAGTGTACTGATGGTTTCCACTTTATTGGTATCTGGTGGACAAACTTAAGATAATTTGTGTAATAGCATAACACATACTTTTTCCTCTATTTGTGCCATGGAACATCTTCTATTGCCATCCTTAATACGCATGCCACATGAGTTTGGGTGTGGGTGCGTTCACCAACATGGCAACTTTAGAAATCATGGGTGTAATGACGTCTCTCTCTCTCTCTCTCTTGTCTCTGTGTGTCTGTATGTGCAGGTGTGTGCGCGCATGCACATGCACATGCGTATTTGTTTTTAGATTAAAGAAAAGCTAAAAATAATTTTTTTTGGAACTATAACAATATAATTTCAACTGAGCTATCTCTAAATTAGTATTCTTAGTATTAGTGTATTTGGAATATGTAGTGTGAAGCTGGACATGAAGGATAAACTGGTTTTGGGTGTCGGTGTGTATGACATGGGTGTGGCCCTATTGGATGCACTTATGGAACATATCTCCATACCTGTACTCAAATCCATGTGGCATCGAGTAGTTTCCCACACAAGAAATTCTCGAGTTCACTTTGTGGTGTAATAACTCCAAGACAAGAGTTTGCTGGTCATGATAGGACATAATCCAGATAAGGGATGCATACTTTCATCCTTTTTATGCAAATCATAGCTTTTAAGGAACATATCAATTTTGTTGTCAAAAGTAGCCAACAAGTTATGGTGTTTTCCTAGAAGCTATTTTTAAAGGAGATGTTTTATATGTGTATATATTGGAAAGCTTAGATTGTGTTCCCAAGTATCTTAGTTGGAATCTAACAATTTCTTCTGAGCAGATACATAACTTCCTCTCAGTAGAAGAAAATAGGTGGGTTGCATTCAAAATTCTATTTTTCTATTCAACTTTGTGAACAAGTTAACAGTGGTATCTGCCTCAAGAAGTTGATGTGCTTTGGTGACACTAACTGATGAATAGAACATGTGTAGAACACTAGGACGTAGTTCACATATCACAGATGGATTTTTTGTTGTTTTCTTTGCCTATGTATTGTTGCTTCTAAAATTCTATTACGTACTGTGTTATGTTAACCAACTACTAGGTATTTGTAGTTTCTTACATTCTTATGTTGGAGTGGTTCTTTCTCAGGATGATGTTTTACAAGTAAAAGTGAACAAGCTTTCATCTACAAAGACCCAACTTCCCTACGACTATTACTTCCTGGACTTTTGTAAGCCAAATAAAATCATAAACAATGCTGAGAATCTTGGGGAAGTTCTTAGAGGTGATCGTATTGAGAATTCTGTTTACTCGGTAAGCTTTGTGTATTTTGGTCCTCCTAAGCTTACTTCTCTCTTACTAATGTATCTTTTGCTGTTTGACATGAATCACAATGGCAGTTTAAAATGAGAAACGAAGAGATATGCAAAATTGCATGTTTGGTTAAACTTGATGATCAATCAGCTAAAAAGTTTAAAGAGAAAATAGATGATGAATATCGGGTGAATATGTAAGGGATCTTTTCTTTTCATTTTTTTAGCTGAATTTGCAAACTATCTATTTTTCAGTGTTTTGAGGGATTTGCTTCGCTTTTAGGCCTTATCTTGTGGTTCCTTAACTCACCATTTTCCTCTTTTGGTTTTAATAGGATTTTAGACAATCTTCCAGTCGCAGTTATCAGAGAAAGGAGGGATGGAAGTAACGGAACCACCTATGAACATGGTTTCCCTGTTGGGTTCAAAAACCCTGCTTCTGGGGTTAGTTATGCACGAGGAATTAGTTTCTTGAATTTTACCATGTTATAAATGTGCAAAGTGCCCCGGTCGGTGTGCACATGCACGTTCAAATGTGTGTGTTCAGATCTAACTAATGTTATCTTGTTCAGAGCAAAGAAGAAAAGTACATCATCAACAATCATCTCCACTTCAGAGTCATGTACCATGGGGATGCTGTGACCGAGTCTGCTCGTATCGTTGGCTTTGAAGTTACTCCATACAGGTGCATCTTTCTCTCTCTCTCTCTCTCTATATATATATATATATATATATATATATATACCGTGACAAGGCCTCAAAGAAAGAAAAGGTCGCTACACTAGCTGGTGCCAGTGACAGAGAGATTATAGTGAAGTGGCGGTCCGACCACCATGACACCTCCAATACCTCACCCACTAAGACCTGATCTCAAGAATGAAGTTTATCCAACTGGCACCACTCACTGACACCTGCATATAAAGCTCGAGTTCGAATCCATAGTCAGAAAACATGTGAACCAAGCCAATCATCCATCAAACCTCTCAGCCAGTTCCCCTCAAGGAATTCAGTAGGCGACTACCAGCCCTCACCCTTTTTCCAGGAGGAGCCCCTGGAGCTCCCCATAAGCTCGCTCTTCACGAACTCCCCAGAAGTTAGTCCCCAGATGGGAAAGGTCCGAGGGAATCTCACGTCCCCAACCAACACCTGATTGGGCCAACGTAGGCCTTCCATTCCATATATATATAAGATCAAACATGAGATGGTGGTTGTGGCCTACTCTTTTGCATTATTGTGTTAGTGCAATCTGGGAGATTGTCTTCATAAATGTTCTTGATGGAATTGTTTCTAAGAGTTCATGGGATTGACTGAATGAATCAGTTGGTTGAAATAAGGAAGTTTAATGAAAAAAGGTCGAAGAATTCAATGAATTACTAAATATTAAAATATGAAAGTGCTATTTTGGCCAAAATCACCCTACATTAAATTCGGATGATTTGATTCAGTTTCTATCTGAATCATGTGGATTTTCCTTTTATGGGTTCCATTGGCATGCAGGAACCGAATATTTGATCATGGGGAAATTTTGAACTGTTTAGTCCAAGAGTATTAGTTTTGAACCATCTTTTTATTGTATAGGAGGGTGCAAACCAATCAACGTCTCTCTCTCTCAATATGATAAAATTTTCCAAACCCATGGGCACCAACCCCATAGCCTCTTTTGCTTTCTATTTTGTAATTATTTTACAATCTTTTGCAAACCGCATGGGTGTGATTAATACATTTGGTTAGGCAGAAAGATATTTTCCAACTTTTATGTATAAGCAGTTTCTGAGGGTATGTTCAAAATCTTACAGAGTACATTATGGATCACAATAGGCGGATTAGCATTATCATCTTGCATTGAATCGGTTGGTCGGAAGTGTCTTTCCTTATAAGTTGATCCTTCTAAATGCATCTTTGGGTCAGATTAGTCACACATTATCTCCATCTTGGGGTTTTAGCTAGATGGCACCTAGTCCTAGATTGTAACCTTGTGTGCCCATGGTCTTGTGTGTGTGTGCGTGCATTTGTAAAATATTGATTGGTAGTGCCATTGCACTGTATTACTTCTCGTCGTCACTTTTTCTTTTTGAAATTAGATTACAGGGTTCAAACGATTACCTTTCTTGGGAAAGATAACTTTTGAAAATAGTCAAATAAAAATTACTTTAAATGTTCTTCCTGTGATGGCATTGGTGATTGTGAATCCATCTAAAATATCAGATTTTTTCTGTCGATTTATGTTTTTGTGTAGAGATAGAGACAGATCAAAGTAAAACTTCTCAATTTTCATTACAATTGCAGACTTCTTTTGTTGGACTTAAGAAAAATTTTGAAATATTTAATTGCTTTCCCAGGCAGGAAGTACGTACCCGTTCAGGTGTTTGACCTAAATAATGCCACCCTACTAGGTGGTCCCTAGTTGGCTGGCGTTAGTACATTGGCTTCCAAGCACCCGGACTCTGGAATAGCTACACTATGATATTTCTTTACTGTATTAGTTGGTGCTTTTCATATGTCCAATTTCACTAGACATGATTTATGGTCAGTCTTGTTTTCTGTGGATGTCTATTTGTGCAAACCCACTGTCATACCTTATCCTTCCTTCCTATGTCCAACTTGAACGCACTCCATTTTGGCTTCTTAATCATAGTTGCTACTATGTATAATGGGTCCTGCTTACAAAGTTTGAGGCCTCAGACAAACTTAAGAACAAAATGCTAAAGTCCATTTATTCCTGGCGAGGATTTGGCAATGTATGAATTTCAAAGCTTATTTTGAGTAATATATTGGTCTCGTGCCCTTCCAGTCCCAAGTCATTGGCGCTTAACATATATTGTTCTGGGGGTTGGCACATGCAATCGGATCTCAAGCTCAGTGTATTAAAATATATCTTAGTGATAAAATTAGTTTGTCGTCTCACTGACATCACATCAAATTACAACTTGTGCCTGTAATGTTGAATTACTTCCCACAGTACATACTACACACATCCAAGCTGCATACATGCACGCTGTTTCTTTTGTTACCCCTAATCTTGAATTATACTTATCTTCTATTTTGTCTTGTGTTTTGTGAGGCATTCACTTAAAGATGCACACTTTAATGTATTTACTATTTGCTCTTTCTGTGTTCTTCTGATTTTATCATGGCTATTCTCAAACAGCGTATATCATGAGTACAAGCAACCATGGAATGCCAAGGATCCACGGGTGACCACTTGTAGCCCTACCAACAAATTACTTTTGGGGAGCAACGTTCTCCAAGAGGTGGAGGCAGGGAAAGAGGTGATATTCACGTATGATGTTACCTTTAAGGTATGGATCTTTGGACCTAATGGTTTCATTGTTTTCTTTATCTTCTGTTTCTTACATCTTCTTTGCAGGCGAGTGACATTAAATGGGCGTCCCGCTGGGATACATACCTTCTCATGACTGATGATCAAATCCACTGGTTCTCTATTATAAACTCTTTGATGATTGTCTTGTTCCTCTCGGGTATGGTGGCCATGATCATGATGAGAACTCTGTATCGAGATATTGCCAACTACAACCAACTGGAAACACAAGATGAGGCACAGGAAGAAACAGGGTGGAAACTAGTTCATGGGGATGTTTTCAGGCCTCCAATCAATTCGGGTTTGCTCTGCGTTTATGTTGGAACTGGAGTGCAGGTCTTTGGCATGACGCTTGTCACCATGACATTTGCACTCTTGGGTTTCCTGTCACCGTCAAATCGTGGTGGATTAATGACTGCAATGGTTCTGCTATGGGTTTTCATGGGCTTATTTGCTGGGTATTCATCGGCAAGGTTATACAAGATGTTTAAAGGGACAGAATGGAAAAAGAACACTCTGAAGACCGCGTTCATGTTCCCTGCCATTCTTTTCTCTGTCTTCTTCATATTAAATACACTCATCTGGGAAGAGAAGTCTTCAGGTGCAGTTCCATTCGGGACCATGTTTGCACTTGTCTTCCTGTGGTTTGGAATATCTGTACCTCTGGTTTTTGTTGGGAGCTATCTTGGATACAAGAAGGCTGCCATCGAGGATCCTGTCAAAACAAATAAGATTCCCAGACAAGTTCCTGATCAAGCGTGGTATATGCAACCTGTCTTCTCAATTCTTATTGGAGGCATATTGCCTTTTGGAGCAGTCTTTATAGAGCTGTTCTTCATCTTGACATCGATCTGGCTGAATCAGTTCTATTACATTTTTGGTTTCCTCTTCATCGTCTTTCTGATTTTGCTGGTGACTTGTGCCGAGATTACGATCGTGTTGTGCTACTTCCAGCTGTGTAGCGAGGACTATAACTGGTGGTGGAGGGCTTACCTGACTGCCGGCTCCTCAGCTTTGTATCTCTTCCTCTACGCCATCTTTTATTTCTTCACAAAGCTTGAGATTACAAAGGTTGTGTCGGGAATTCTCTATTTTGGCTATATGTTGATCGGATCATATACCTTCTTTGTGTTGACGGGAACAATAGGTTTCTATGCTTGTTTCTGGTTCGTTCGTAAAATCTACTCTTCAGTGAAGATTGACTGATGCAGGAGAGAAATATCACCGTAACACTGCAAACCGGAAGAGAACAAACTCGGATGCATCAATAGCAACAAGGGTTTATTCCACAGATACTACATTCCCGATCAGAAGGTGTTGATTTTGCAGAAGACTAGTATTCCTATTGTTTCTCCAAGTCCTTGATCATTTTGTTTGTCTTGAACAACTTTTCAGATTAACTCTGTATTTTTGGTTACAGCTGTCTCATTATTTTTAGGTTTTCTAAAGGGGGACTATATGAGATGCTAGTGATTGCGCAGAATGTTAAAACTAGTTTCTTTCCTTAATGGCTTCGCTTATACTGCAAAACATGCACGTCCGAGTTGTCCAAGTAGCCTGAAATCCCTCTCTCAGTCTCTTTGAGTTTGTGTGTGCCCTTTTATGCATGCTATTACTTTGAGGTTGAAATTTGTTATTTTATGAGCAATGTTATCAAACTGATTTCAATTGGCTGATTCCGATGAACAGTTGGAGTCAATCCAAAAAGTGATCTTGAGATCTCTTAGCATGGAACCCGATGGGTTCTAGAAATGGCATGGAGCCTATACTGGTCTTGCACTTGCGCTTTGCAGAGCTTATAGCCAAACCAGTGCGACAGAATTTCATAAATCGGAATCGGCTCGACACGTTGCTTTCCGTTGTTTTCAACCCGAACAGTTACATCTTAGTGTAAGAGTCCGGCAGCCTTGGGTAACTATCGCTGCGAAGAGCAAATCTTCACCAATCATCAAAATTATGAATTCTTTGAGCCGTAGGTCCACTTTACAGGGCCCTGATAGCAGGCCGAGTATGGTCTGCTATCCAACTTGTTGACGATTTCGGGCGGTCGAAGAGTTTGATCTGCCTTAGATGCAGATAGATCATGATGCGGGTCTGACTTTGAAGTGTTACTGAGCCAGTACCATTTTTCCAGTGTATTAGGTCAAGGACTAGCACATACACACGTATGCATGCTCCTGGAATCGAACTCCGGAAGGCCCTGTCAGCTGAGCTAACGCTCTGTGTGCCATTCTGTTTTTGTTTTTTGGTTACAATGGGTAGTATGCACGCCCTAAGAATAGAACTTTGTACCTGCCCTTTGTGAGTGGCGCCCTGCTAGGTGAGGTAACTCTCCTACTGATACCGAAGTCTGGTAGACTGCGTTTGGGTGACTTATACACAACCGGGCGGGACCGACTCAAACAAAGGTCTCTGTATCGGCGCGCATTCCGTCTCCTTTCTTGTGCCGCGAAAAAAGATTCGTGGTATCCCAACGTTCCCGATCCCTTTCCCGCCGTTTTCGAACCTACATCCGAGGGTCTCTCTCTGGTGTTCTTGACTCCCCGCGAAGTGTTGGGCGGACTACTTGTTGGGGGAGTCCCTACAGGAGTTCTACAGAGGAACGGCGAGCACCATCTTGTATTTCAGCATTTCTGGGAGATCTTTTCGGTTGGTGGGTCGGCGCATTATGCCGGTGTTCGTGATTATTTTGGCTTGTTTTGAATTTTAATGGGCATCTTTTCAATTCAGTGTTGCGAATTGCGATTGAGGATAATTGTTACTTTAGCACTAGCCTAGAAGTGGAAATGCTTCCTAATACAGCACTGGTTCATGGGCAGAGTCGCTTTGGTCATTTTTCGTGGGGAGAAGACTTTTGCTCTTATTGTGATACTGTTATTTCGAACAACTCCTCGTATGAGTAGCGTGTGCGCTCGTAATTTCTTTTCTTGTATTCTTGTGCTTATATTTGATTCCGTTCATTGTGCTGAGGGGGTGAATGTTACTATGTTGTTCAGTATATGGCATTTATTTCACTGGGACGAAATGAGAGAAGGAGAGTATGACGTGGATGGTTGGGAAACAGAGAGAATGATGGAACAAGATGGGGACCTTGAGGTGTTTCAAAGTTTCTGGCAAAATCGATAATTTTTTTATTTTCCATGTCAGAACGGTCTTTTCTCAGTGATATATGATGCTTCTCAATGTCTGAGCATGAATCGGAAGCATGTTTAGTTTGATTAACATGGTTGACATGTCCAAGTGACTCATTTTTGTGCTACACATTCCACATAACCAAAATTATCCGAATTGGACCATTTACTTTTCAATTATATTCTGAACATTTGTGTTCTTTGAGCACCAACTGTTTGAACTTTGAAGTATGAAGTCTCCCAACCCTGAACCTCATGGCTCCATGATGGGTTTCCTATCATTAGAACTCTACATGTGTCTTAATCTTAGTCAACGCTGGGTTGTAAATCTCTGAAGTTATGAGTTTATTTAAGGACCTGAAATGCAATAAGTAAATGAGTTCATCACGTCTACTACCCCTTCGTTTGTATTTGATCAACTATAATCTACATTATATCATGACAAACCATGTGCATGGATCAATGAGTTAACCTCTTCTGTTGACTTTAATTCATGCAAAATCCGGAGGATGCCAATAATGATCAGTCTGATTTTATGTCAAGGGGTGTCCAGAACTTCTTCCACCAACTTTGGAGGTGCTGCATAGTAATGTTTGAAGGTTCCCCATCTTAAAGAGTTCGGTTTCAAACTATTAGTTCATCTGTTCTTGTGCCTGGTCATTCATTTGATTGTCCAAATTTAGCAACACTTGCTACTCTGCAATGTGCTGTCAATCTACTCCAGGGGTTACATTTAAACTTTTGATTATTATCTGGTTTGGCATATCATCTTCGATGGAACTCTTCAAATTCAAAGATTGACTTTGTTCTTTTTTTTTCTAATCCTTTTATGAAGATGTGAAAGTTTTGATTTGTTGATCTCTGCTTGTAGCATTTTATCTGAGATATTTTTCTTTTTTTAATGCCATAGCCTGAGCGAAGAAGTCCATTGGTTGTATGCTATATAAGGGAGATGGGAGCTCCGCAAAAGATATTTGATGTTAGTGACATGCTGGTTGCTGGCACACAGATAATAAGAACGTGAGAACATAGATCATCACATTGTGTTGTGGCATGATATTGACTAAAACGTTTGGAGCAAGGCAAAAATAGGTTAACAAGAGTCAAGACTCTTTAAAGTCAACATTTTTGGTTATGAAGATAAGTGGGGTTCAAGCTGTACCTCTGATCTGACCTTCCATGGTCCCAGGAGACAATTCCTGCGTTCTAACACTTTATTTGTAAATGCAAAATTCTATCCAGTAGTTGAATTTGAGTTGGAGCTGCATGTATGTAGCTTGATGAAAGGTATTACTATTTGGTTCCCGGTTCTGTTATCCCTCCATGTTCTGCAGTTTCATATATGAACATTGTGTCTAAAGTAGAAAATCTACTAAAAGATTTAGCTTTCCATCTTCACGGCAATAATAGTAAAGGACCAAAGGTAATGCCAGTAGGATTCTTTCTAATTTTGATCCCTCAACTGATGATAACGCTTGTCTTTATAAAGTTTCTTTGCTGAACTAGTCTGTGAATTTCAATGGAAGTTCTCCACTGCTGGATACTGCACTTTCTATGTTATGCTACCAGGCATCTGATGTAAGTACTTCTCATTGTTCGTTTTTTCTGTTTGCAATTTAATTTTGTGTTGGTCATTGGTACTGAATTATTAGATGTTACAGGTGCATTCCTCGATGGTCAAATATTTGGTGGATACACTTATTGCTGTCCTGATGTCATCAATTTCTTGCAGAGTTATACCGCAAGGGACATGTTCAAAGCCAAAGAATTGTGAAGTCACCATCAAAGATGGGGCTTTATTGCAACAAATGACGCAAAATCAGTGGCAGAAGGATGCCATGCTTCTGAAACGAAGTGCGTACAAAAAGCAGATATCTTGCAGATTGGATCACTTATATCATCTGATTACTGCAAAAAATTGGTTGAAGCATGTCTAGATATTATTGAGCTTGACCACCATGGTAAGTTTGAGAATTATTTCAGTATGTTTTAAAGCTTTTACCACAGAAATTTATGCAAATATGATGTTGCTCTCAATATGCAGATGCCATTTACATAGTCTTATTTAGGGGTGTGAATGTGATTTCGTGCTTGAGGTCATGTCATGTCATTTTGTTGTGTGAAAAACAGGTCAACTAAACTGATATAATTCTTTATGACACTTTTCTTGACAGGGACACAGTTTTGCATCACGTTCATGTCGCTTTTGCAATTGCCACTCTGAGTCATGCATTTGTGACCAAGCTGCTTTAGCGTTTTCAATAGGAAAGGCATTCGGGGAGCACTACAAGTGACCTCTGAAGTTCTCAATACCAGTTAAAATCTGGAAGTGTTTCCAGCAATGAGCAGTACTCGTCTAGCAGATTGCTGTTTAGGAGTTGAACATTTTGTAACTGGGGAAGGAACTGATATGGAGACATAAAACGCTAAGAAGGCTCAGACCTTTGATTCAAAAATTCAGCTTAAGCTTTGCTGCAAAAGACATGCAATTCCGAATTTTGTGATTTCCTTCGACTTGTGACCTTCAGGAGTTGTCCCGAGCTGCAAGAGCACTCAGATGCACCTTTGGTTCTTAGAGAATAAAGCACTTTCTTGTTCTTTCTTTAAAACAGTGGCATGAATGAACAGGCTTAAAAGTTAAATGTGAAGTCAGCAATACAAAATTTGTATCAATACCTAGTGAGATGTACCTCATTACTAATACCTTAAGGTTTAAATAAGAGACATATGATAGGTAACCTGGAGCAACTGGTTCTGATTAATGATAATGAGGCATGTGGATCGATGAAATTGAAAGGAAGAAGTAGATTTTAAGAGGAAGTGAGCAAAATGTATGAATTTTGGGAGAGGAAAAAGTCTTGAAAGAAATTCAGACGCTACAATTGCAAAATTAAATTGGAGAAGTCAATCTTGAGGAAGCCAAAGTTGACACCTTATAAGATTTAATGTATGTAACGGATGCAAAAGAAGGAAAGAGCAGAAGTTGATGGAAGAGAACTGCATGTTTCCTGGTATACTTGTGCCTTGTTGCTGCGTGAATGGATATTTGTCATGTAATATCTTATATATGCAAAAATGCCCCTGATTACGTGATAGCAAGTGAGTGCTTGTAAGAAAACATAAACCAATAGAGAAACTATCCACGGAAGCCAGCACATGGGAGATGTCCCCTTCTAACTGGCACTCGAACAGATAAAAGATGAAAAGTACAAACTACAAGCTGAAAGTACTATGGTGTAATGCGACCTTCACCTGGAAAGATAATCAAAAGCCAATTTAGACTCTCACTCATTCCTCCACCTCCTTGGCCTTTTCAATTTTTACTGATAGTTTACTTCTTACTTTTGTGCCTAGTTTGCTTTATTATACATATCTTATGTTGCTTTTCTCATGAGAATGCAGGAGAGTTTTCATATTTATTAGTTCATGCCCTTTTAAAAGTGGCTACATCCACTTCATTATAAGGTTTAAAGAGTTCTTTCTCAGAGGTTTTGTACTATCATATCCTCAGGAGTTTGTGATTACATAAGCCCATGGCCCCATCTTGCTACGTCCTAAGAGGCCTTTCAACAGTTTTCTTTCGATTAAGATATATGTATATGTTGTTATGTTTCCATAAGCATGAGAATCCATATGAATTTATAGTGTGGATGACAGATTGCCAAGTTATCTTCCCATAAGAAAATGTACTGTTTCCATGTTTTGTGTTCAAATTTGGGGGTCATTTCGCAGGTCCTTCTAATCCAATATAATTCTATTGATGATTTGGATTGTGAACATGGAATACTTCATTTTCTAATCCACACCATCAGTCAGGAGCTAGAACTAGAACCTTATTAACTATTTCATTTGGTTTGATAAAAGAAGTTGTTGGCATTGTGCAATGAGTAGTCGCTTCTATCTGATGTCTCATGACTTTATTGAGCTCGTGTATGGCTAATTTCATGAATTCTTTTTGTGTAAAATCCATCCCTTCCTACTCAGGCTTGAAATTTTCCTTTTTTTGCTTTCCTAAAAGGTCCCAACCTTTTGCTTATCCTTTCCAAAAGAGTCCACGACAGTATTTTTCTCTAGTGGCCCATGTTACCATTTCATGCGGTTTCTGTTCATAATGATCCTGGCATCCCATTGGTGGATCAATGCTCTCAAGCACGCATCTCAGCCTTTTGCTGTGGCATCAGTTAGAAGGTGGGTTGTCTGGCAGTTAGAAACTTTGCATTTCTAGATGGAGAAAATTGCTTCTAGGAGTCACAAATGTGGGTGGCAGAATATACAAGCTCTCTAGAGCACCACATGGTTCCATGCAAGCTCCTTGAGCTTGACATGAAAAATTTAGCACTGTGATGAGATAGGTACTGTGTAGACAGTGCATGCATGACCCAACATTGTATCTTCCACGTTGAAGGGTACATGTCTCCCTTTGTGCAGATTATGTGACTAACTTTGGAGATGATATTGAGACTATAGATGATCATTATGAAAAGAAGATCCAGGGTACTCTTTGAGATGAATGATTTGGAGCAGATTAGATACTCTTTAGGACTTGAGGTTGCATACTGAGATGGAGGATATTTGTTGTCTCACTGTAATTACATGGAAGTTCTACTGAACAGAGCTAAACTATACAAGAAAATAATAATGCCATTTCTCCTCTAGAGGTAACTTGCAAATTGACACCATTGGATGGAAACTTACTCGGTCCTTCACACCTGCATATAGACAGCTGGTTAGGAGCGTTATCTACCTATTAATTCTTGTCTTGACATGGCATTACTGGGTCCTTCACACCTGCATATAGACAGCTGGTTGGAAACTTACTCACTACAATAGTGCACTTATTCACAGTGTTGCAGATTTAGGAATTTTCATGAACTATGCATCATGGACTGTTCTTTTCTTCTAGTTCATCTATTGAATTGACAGCCTATTTTGATTTAGGTTTTTTGGAAATACCAAAAGTTTTTACGCTACTACAGGGTTTTGTATTTCCTTGGATGTTTCGTTAATCTCATGACTTAGTAAGAAGCAACAATGAGTAGCATTATCTACAGCCAAGGCCGAGTATTGGGCTATGGCCCAGATCATCACAGAGATCATCTGTCCATATTGGCTTTTCAGTGAAATGTGAGTCAATTTATTAGGGCTTACTAATCTTCTTCTGGGACTATTTCCTTTTCTTATGTTTGGTGTGCTCAGCTTGCTGATGCGCTCACGAGTGGTCAGTCTACTAGACAATTCCATTCACTTCTCTCCAAACGCATGATGATTCTGATTGCAGCACCCTTAGTTTGATGGGGAATGTGAAATGCTTATGTAGACTAAGGGTTTGGATGTCGAAAGCCTTTTTCAGTTTGTACATGCGCATATAATATTCCTAAATGTGTTATTGACATGGTGGATATTTGTAAATTTCTTTTTTACTTTATAGGAACCTTAATAGTGTGTGGTCAGTGTATATATGTATTTGATAAGAGAGGATGAAACGTTTTGATTGCTACCCTTGTCCTTTTCTTCCCTTCTCCAATGGGATCGGTTTTCAATATCATGCAAGGCTACTAAAAAAACATCCGTTGCTCTCTTTGTTATGATCAGCACATCACCCAAACCTAGAAAAAACATACGGTCAAGTGTCATTCATTGGCCACACCACCCAAAAGTTGGTACTACAAACGATTACTTTGAAAAAGGGGTTATGGTTGGAAACAATATTTTCTATATTAGTTTCATCATAGAAAACATCCACTACAATGAACATCTATGCTTCATAAAGGATGCAATGTGTGAACACATCATATCTTTATTAAAAGTTCGAGCATCTCAGTTTCACAAGGAAATCTCTCGCCCTTATCATTTCTGGACATTTATATCAGTTGGCACATATCCATGTCACTTTTAAATCTTCCATCTATGCCCTTCGAATTTTGACATGTTACGGACCTTGTTTTATGTCCAGCATCCACCCAAAGGAGCATTTCATTGGATCTTTCCCTCGGTCAAAAGAAAGGACCATCCACGTGACACTGCTTTATGCAATTGGATTTTCAATTACTGCTAGGCACTTCATCCATAATACTGGATTGTTTCTATGAAAACTCGTCATCTGGGATTAACTTATGAGAAAGGTGGCCTCTTCACAAAGTGGGTTGCGATGACCAGGCCTGGGCAACTATTTGTACATGATCTGATTAATGGAGCACAGAAAACATTGTAATGAACCTTTTAACTTTTACAAATAACGGCAGTACCTTTTGACACTAGCACTTGGGCTTCTATCATGAAAATATTTTAAAATTAGTTATTATTTTATATCTGTGCATTTTTGTTGTTGTAATGATGGTTTCTTAGCTGTAGTATTTTCATGTATGCTATTTACTATCTTCCTTGTGGTCCTTGTCTTATCTTTCTTTTGTCTTAATATTTGATAGAACTTCACGTAAGGGATCACATGGCTGGTCTCATGCCCAGAAAAAGGAGGAGGGTTGTAATAGGCTTCCGACAGCCAACATAAAACTTTGTCAGACTTAACATGGATTCTACAAAAAAACAAAGAATCCATGTAGCTGACCCCATCTAGTATGAGAAAAAGGCTTAGTTGTAGTTATATTTGATGGTCCATAGAAAACCCACGAACTCCTCCCATGTAAGGGATTACCCTTGCATGGCCGGTCCCAAGCCCGGATAAAGGAGGAGGGTTGCGTTAGGCTTCCGACAGCCAACGTAAAACTTTGTCGGATTTTTATACCATGGATTACACAAATTATGAGCATTGCACTGGGGTATTCCCTCTTAGTGACACACTGTGGAGCTTGAATGTAGTAAAAAGTAATCAAGGGCCTCTATATTTTCGTTCGTATGTAGTGAATCAATTCTAGAGAGCGTTTCCACATCATGGACGAGTGTGGGTAAAGAACTATATTTTTGCCCGAATATAGTGAATAAATTACAGAGAGGGTCTCTGCATTTTCAGTATGGACGGATGTGGGGGTAAGGAAGCTAGTTCTAGATAATAAGATTCGTATTGGTTCTTGGAATATCGGAACATTATTTTGTAAGCTAATGGAGGTGGTATATATTATGATTCGGAGAAAGATTTATATCCTATGTTTACAAGAGACAAAGTGGGTTGGAGAAAAAACAAAGGAGATTTTAAATTATGGTATTTAGGAAAAGAAAAAGCTCGAAACAGAGTTGGTATTATCGTAAATAAAAATTTAAAGGATAGTGTAGGAGACATACAACGATATGGTGACCGAATCATGACATTGAAATTAGTGCTAGGAGCTTAGGTTTTGAATATAGTTTGTGCTTACGTACCCCAAGTAGGACTATAAGATAGTATAAAGACGGCTTTTTGGGAGGAGTTAGTAAGGTGATTCAAATAATTCCACAAAGGGAGATGATTTGTTTAGGAGGAGACTTAAATGACCATGTCGGTAAAGAGGCATTAGGATATCAAGGTATTAATGAAAACTTTGGTTTTGGGGATATAATTGAGGAAGGTAGGGAAATTTTAAATTTTGCTATGGCATTTGATATCTTTATAGTCAATACAATCTTTAAAAAACGAGATGAATATTTAATTACTTATAAGAGTGACTTATCACAAAAACAAATTGATTATTTTGTTTGTAGGAAAAAGATAGAGCGTATTATAAAGATTGCAAGGTAATTCTAAGAGAAAACTTAACCACCCAACATCGACTTTTAGTTATGGATTTAAAAGTAAAAAGGTGGACAAAGAAGAAAAAGTGCATCGGGCTATTCAGACCAAATGGTGGAACCTCAAAAGCGAGAAAGAAGGTATATTTAAACAGAAAGTCCTTCAAGGAGATGCTTGGAATTATGTTGGTACACCTTGTGATATGTAGAACAATATGGCTATATATATTAGGAAAATGGTGAAAGATGTCTTAGGTGAATCTAAGGGAGGTGTACCGGCACAAAAAGAAGCTTGGTGGTGGAGTGATGTGGTGAAAAACAAAATCAAGGCAAAGAGGGCATGTTACAAATTACATTATGCTAAGAAAACTAGTGAAACTTTAGAGGCTTATAAGAAAGCAAAGAAAAAAGCGAAAAAGGTCGTTAGTGAAGCAAAAGCTAAAATTTGAAAGGATTTATATAAAAAAACTCAACTCAAAAGAGGGTGAAAAAGATATTTTTAGGATAAGTAGGGCTAGAGATAAGAAAACTAAGGATCTTAATTTTGTTAGATGCATCAAAGACGAAGATGAAAAAATTCTAGTGGCAAATGATGATATAAAAAATAGATGAAAAAACTAGTTTTATAAGCTTTTTAATGAAAATAAAGATGTTAGTATTAGCTTAGGAGGGTTAGCCAAATCAGAAAAGTATATAAACTATAATTTCTACCGACATTCAAAAGAATGAAGTCAAAGGGGCTCTTAAACATATGAAGGGTGGTAAATCGATAGGACCGAACAATATTCTTATAAAAGTTTGGAAAATCCTAGGAGAAACAAGAATCACTTGGCTCAGAAGACTATTTAATGAAATATTGAGAAACCAAAAGAAGCCCGAGGAATGGAGAGCAAGTACACTTATACCCATATATAAAAACAAGAGAGACCTTTTGGGAAGTCGGTGGTTAAGACAAGTATTGAGTATAAGAGAGAATCAATTTGGATTCATGCTAAGAAAACCTTTTGGGAAGTCGGTGGTTAAGACAAGTATTGAGTATAAGAGAGAACCAATTTGGATTCATGCTAAGAAAATCTACTGTTGAAGCGATTCACCTTTTGAGACGTCTTATGAAATATTTTAGAGCAAAAAAGAAAGACCTTCACATGATATTGATCTAGAAAAAACTTACGATAGGTTACCGAGGGAGGTTCTTTGGAGAACCTTGAAAAAAAGAGATATCCCATTGACATATATAAACCTTATAAGAGATATATATGATGGTGCAAAAACATGTGTGAGGACTCATGAAGGAATGACAAACTTCTTTGAAGTTAATATTGGGTTACATCAAGGATAAACTTTAAGCCCATACTTATTTATAATGGTGATTGATGAGTTAACAAAACATATTCAAGATGAAGTACCTTGGTGTATGTTATTTGCACATGACTTTGTGTTTTTATGGAGATGTTACACATAGAATTAATGTTGGTTGGTTAAAATAGAGAGGAGCATCCAATTTTCTTTATGATAAGAATATATCATTAAACAACAACAACAACTAAGCCTTTTCTCGTACTAGATGGGGTCGGCTACATGGATTCTTTGTTTCCACAGAGCTCTATCGTGTGCCATGTTAGCAGTTAACTCACAATAAGCTAGATCATTCTTTATTGCTTCTTTCCAACACTTTTGTGGTTGTCCTCTACCTCTTTTAATACTTTCCAAATTTATTTTTTCATACCTTCTTACATGCTCTTCTTTTGATCTTCTAGATACTACTAAAGTTAAAATGTAAATATTGTAGAGCAACAATTAGACTTGCCATGTTTTATGGTTATAAGTGTTGGGCAGTTAATCATCAATATATACAAAAGATATCTATGACACAAATGAAGATGTTGAGATGGATGAGTGGCCATACAAGAAAAGGCCGTATACATAATGAGGTTATTAGAAACAAATTAGAAGTGTCACCATAAAATGAGAGAATATCGTTTAAGATGGTTTGGACGTGTAGAAAGAAGATCAAAAGAAGAACCTTTAAGAAGGTATTAAAAACTAGATTTTGAAAGTATTAAAAAAGGTAGAGGACGACCACAAAAGTGTTGGAAAGAAACAATAAAGAATGATCTAGTTTATTGTGAGTTAATTGCGAACATGGTGCTGGATAAGGCTATGTGAAAAGAATCCATGTAGCCGACCCCATCTAGTATGGGGAAAGGCTTAGTTGTTGTTGTTGTATAGGAAACCCACGTGGTCTCTTGACCCACTTTCTCTAAAGGAGGATGTCTCATTAATTTTGAGTGATTCCATCGCAAGACCTTTCCTATCTTTGAGGACGGCATTGCATGAGAAAGTGGAGCGGCGTTCAATAATGGTAAGCTTGGTCAGTTCTCCTGTTCATGGAAGTGAGGACTTTGCTACACCGTTGGCTTCTTTGCACGCAAGTTTTTCAGTTCT
The DNA here is from genome assembly GCA_036023115.1 of Brasenia schreberi. Taxonomy (NCBI): domain Eukaryota; kingdom Viridiplantae; phylum Streptophyta; class Magnoliopsida; order Nymphaeales; family Cabombaceae; genus Brasenia; species Brasenia schreberi. The sequence continues at coordinate 6,430,376 of JAYKKT010000061.1, read as the reverse complement.
CTTTTGCCTACTCATTTATGTTGTTTTGTCGTTTTCTTTTCTTGGTAAGGTATATTTTCCAGTAGCTTATTTTTGGTGAGGATCTGAGGTTCAGTATTTGTTTACGTTGAATGTTGACTATGCACCCACTCTAGCTTCCGCACGTCTCTGAGATCTGTGAAACTGGGGTTCCTACTGGTAATCATGAATATTGTTTTGATGTTGAAACTTTTCTGTTAATTCATCGGATAGGGGTTTGCATGCAATATACGCTCAGCTGGTATCATCGTTATTTAACATACTCGCAAGGCCAACATTCTGGGGTATACCTATGGACTAAATCACACAGACACTTTTAAGGGGTGGAGTGTCGACCTCGACACTGCTGCGACACCGACACGGTGTCGGTGCGGCATGGCAAAAAAAAAAGATAATTTTTTTTTAACTCACGGATAAATGGGTCCAGATAATAAAGATTGATTTGTGTATTATGATGAAATTAGTAGTTATTTACCATTTATGTGTTTTGCTTTAATATGAAGTTGTGTACTTGCTATTATAGCTGTATACAATATTAGGTTGAATGGGTGCGGACAATTGGTTTCTTATATATCTATCTAATTGAAATCTTGACTCCATACTTAATGCCTTTGCACAAAATAATCTCTGTCACCAAACACATTTGAAGACCAGGAACATTGCCACATCAATAGAACAGAAGAGTATGACATTACTAGTGGATCCTAGCACAAATACTAGTATATGCTATATCCTATAAAAGATCTGGAAACTCTTTGAATCTATAACTTATATTTTGCAGCTCGTAAAATCATTCTAAGTTTCAAATCATTATGAGGGAACTTGCTAATTGATACCTACGTGCACTCAAAATTAGCAAATACTAGTTGTATTATGATTGATTTATGTAGCTTAAATATTATATATAATATATAATATTATATACTCTAATCATGTCGCCGTACCCAAAATTTTTGAAATTTGCCGTATCCCGCACCGTGTGACATAGCCTATGAAGCTGGGGCTCCTGCTACCATTCCCTTGTGCGTTTTTCCCCGTCCAACAGATGCAGATACTGGAGGAATTATCTGGTCCAATCTCATGTACACATTTCCAAGAACTTATTAGTCTTATAGAACAAAATACTCATGCTTCATGAATGGTGGAGCCAATGACTTCTAGCAGTTTAGATGGCACTTGCAACCTTTCAGCATCAAATACAGTGCCAGTGGATGACAGCTCAACCTGGTTAGTTTGATTTCTCACTGACCAACTCTTTGCAGCCTTTGAGAACTTATCTCTTCTTAATCACTCTGAATTATGTTTCCTTGCAGGGCTATGCTACTGGATTTTCCTGCGTGGTTCTATTTTGCAGCCACGTTACTTTTTCATTGGAATCAATGCGGAGATCACTTTGAACAATCAGAACGCGAGCCAAATGCAGATGCAACTGAGCATAAATTTTCCGACGTGCGTGTTAGTGCTGCCAGGTATCTTAGTTGGATTTTATGTCCGACTGATTCAGCCCATCAGAATATGGTTGTTGAGTCGTTGAATGAAGCATCCATAATGTGGAAGAAATGCCAGAGAGTTGATGCTTGCCAGTTGGACCCCCGTGCAGGTGCCAAACATATAAGTTTGGAAAGGAAACTGAATAAAGCAAAAGGTCGAGATGTTAGGAAAGATGATGTGACTTCATTAAGCAAGCATTACGTCTTGTCAGTCAGACTTTGGCTAGAAAGTTTCCAGAGTCGTTTAAATTATGACCAGAAGGCTGGATTGTCGTGCTCAGTGGACCAAGTGACAATTGCAAATGAATCAACAAAAGAAAGACAACCTGCTGATACCTACATAGAGTTATATTTGTTAATTCGCAAAATGCCATTAGGAATTTTTATTGGAAATGTAGCATCTTTGGACTGCTTCACTATATTGCTACTGGTCAAATTCTGGTACAGGAACCAACAGAACCAGGTGATAGCAATATGAATCAGAGATCAGCAACCAATGAACACGTAGAAAATAAATTCTTACTGGAGAGAAGTAGAGGAAAATATTTCGACTGGTTTCGGGGTTCTGCCTTTGTGTTTGACTAATTCGACATTCTTGAGGACATCCTTCCAGAAATATTCGGGTATGAGGAATTGATTTTTCAGGCTAAGGCAGAAGCAGGCAGGTACTTAAACAGTTGTATCAGAAACCTACTTCAGGTGAGTGACGGCCTTGACGTTGAAATGCTTACGGACCTTCAGATTCGATTCTTGAGATGGATAAAACAAGGAAGAGAATTCTCTGATGGGCATGATGAGTATGATGAATTAGCTCACTCCTTGAACTGCAGATTATCTTCCCTGAAAACAATCATAATATAATGCGTGTTAAGATGAGCTATTTTGTGCCTTTCTCGACTATCTCCCGTCCCATCTGTTCATGCAAGTGAATCTTGAATCGAGATGCACATGGTGTGTTCGTTTATCTGACATCAACATCCCGTTATGGTGAGATTTTGATGCTATACCGCCTGGACTGTGGCTACCCAATTTGCTGTGATTAGTCATTTGTTTCCTTCATTACTCGTGAATGGAAATCTTGTATTGGACTTTGAAGCCATCGTTTGATTCTCCTGATGGTTGGTGAATAACTGCCTTCTTACTCTGAAGCACAAACGTAAATATGCCGGTATCCTTTTTGTATGTCCATATCTTAATTCTGTATTCACATAAGCTTGTTGGTTGTTTATTATTAACAAAGGTGCTTCACCATGAAATGTCGAAGCATGTGGCGGCTGCAGCTAAAGCTGATTCAAGGGATGATTACATTAAAAGGCTGCTGGATGTTGTTGCTACTAGGGGGTTCCAATGGGAGTTCATTCAGCTGGTCTTGGTCACAGATAGTGTTTCTGGGCAAAATTGCTTGCGCTAGTTCTGCCCGGTAGCATGGTTTTTGCAAATGGGACCTACATTGGCTGAACTGTGCCAATAAATTTTATTTGCTTCTATTTTAATTTGGTAGAAATGGGAAGATCCCTTTTTTGTCGAACTTTTGAAGATCCGTCTTCATCTCTGTGAGGACGCCTGTGTTGTATATTCTAAACAGAGCCTGGCGAAAGAGATGTCCGGGCTCAAGACCCAGGATTCTGCCATTTTGTGTGTTCTCTCTCTCTCTCAAAAATGAACTTTAAAAGCAAGTTCCAAGTCGCTAAACAAACTAGCAAAATAATCTCCATGATTCAGGTGCATGTTTCTGTGTATAAATCCTATCTGATTACATATTTATTGTTGGTTTTGGTTGTCTTCCATCTGACTGGGAGAATGTTTGCTGTGGAATCCTCCCAGTTGGTACTCGACGGTCCTGTTACGTGTAAATGAAGTGCCTCATCCCAAGCTTGTTCATATATAGTCAGACCCACACGGTACCAAGCAAAAGAACTTGTCCATCGTTGTCATTATTTTCATCACTGACAAAAGCTTAAGACAACTTCCTCGCATTTCTTTTTTTCTTGTGCACATTTGAGAGTACTTGCTTTAGTTCATGAGTTTAGGGACGTCAATTTACCTGATACATCAGATGTCCAATTAGATACCATGCAATTAGTTGGATTCGGTATCCAAAACCATACCTCAACTATCTGGATTCAGATACGTCTTGTGCAATTCTAAAATATATGATGCAAACAGATATTCAAATCGTAGCACAATTTGTATAATTTGAATTCGGTTTTCATCTTCATATTTGTATCTGAAGCTGAATCCATAACAACTTTGGTAGTACTCGACTAGATCAAATTTGGTAAATCAATGTCCGAACGGAATTCTAAGCATTTATACATGATTGTTCACTAAATATCAACTAAATTTTATATATGATAAAGTTGTTGAGTGGGGAAGTAGCAAGAAAAAGTAAGCTAATTTTCACTTGAAAAGAGAGGAAAATTAATCGATTGAGGTTGTAACAATAAGCTGAGACCTTTTTCACAATCTCCCCCAATATAAGGATTTACAATGAGAGAGAGAGAGAGAGAGAGAGTATCCATGCAGCTGAGACCCATTTAATGTGGGAGAAGGATTGGTTTTTGTTTTGAATGACTGACAATTGCAGTAAAGTCTTTTGTTGTTTAAAACTATATATACTGCAAATAAGAACCAAGCTTTATCCCACATTAGGTGGTGTCTGCTACATGAATTTACTTGAAGTTATAGAGCTGTTTTGTTGTTTAAAACAATATATATACTGCAACAAGAACCAAGCTTTATCCCACACTAGGTGGTGTCTGCTGTTGATTTCAAGCATAAAATAAAGATTAAAGTGGCTGAAGAACAAGACAAGACATTGTTTCTTGAATCAGGGCAGCAGTCGGCTTCAACTTTGGCTGCCGTCCCCTTCCATTCTTTATTCATTCCATTGTTTTACATTAAGCAACCCTAATTACAAATTTATACTGATCCCTATTCTAACTTAAAAGACAATAATAACCTTACTTAAAGTACACGGTTCCTAATGAATCTGACCCGATTCATTAGGACCCAAACACATAACTAGACTCAAACAAACTTAACTATAATTAAATTACATAAGACACTAAAACATAAAGGTTGAAACATATGAAGACGAAACTTGATCTCCAATACGCCCCCTCAAGTTGAGTCTCGAAGAGTTGTGATTCCTATCTTTACAAGAATTTTCTTAAAGCTATTGACTGATAATGATTTAGTGAGAATATCCGCCAGCTGATCTTCCAAGCATACATGAATAAGATTAAATATGCCTTGAGAAACTTTCTCTCTGATAAAGTGACAATCAATTTCTATGTGTTTAGTCCTCTCATGAAATACAGGATTCAAGGCTATTTGGAGAGCCGCTTTACTATCTGTAAAGAAGTTAATCGGCATATTGTCTTTGAGACCAATCTCCTCCAGAAGTGATATAATCCATAGGCCTTCACACATTCCTAGAGAGATTGCACGATACTCTACTTCAGTACTCGATCTGGCTACCACAGATGCTTTTTACTCTTCCATGAGACTATATTGCCACCTAAACATACCATATAACCAGAGGTAGATTTCCTATCAGTCTTAGAACCTGCCCAATCAGTATCTGAATAAATTTCTAAATTCATCGATGAATGTGGAGCATATAGTAACCCATGAGTAATAAACGATTTTAAATATCTGATTATATGAAATACCGTGCTCATGCGATGTCTGGACGGACAATGCATCCACCTACTGACATATCCCACTGCAAAACTGATATCAGGTCGAGTTATAGTTATATATATATTTATTTTCCTACCAACCTCTGGTACTTGTCAATATCTTCATATGGTTCTGTAGACTGACTATCTTCTTCTCTTGGAGTATCCATGGGAGTAGAACATATTCTACACTCTTTCATTTTGGTTTCCTTTAGTAAGTCAATGATGTATTTTCTTTGGCTTAGGAATAAACAATCATTTTTATGAATTACCTTAATTCCCAAGAAATAATGTAATCTGCCCAGGTCCTTCAAGTCAACCAAAGTTTTTAACTTCTGCTTTAGCTCAACTATACCCTCTGCATCATTACTAGTAATAATGATATCATCCACGTAGACTAGGAGTATGATAATTTTCTGACCATGCTTGATAAAAAGTTTATTATCACTGGTACATTTACTGAAACCCAATTTCATAATGCTATCACTAAATTTTTCAAACGTTTTAAGCCATAAATTGATTTCTTCAATTTACATACTTTATTCTGCTTTTGTTTATGAAGGTAACCTGGAGGTACATCTATATAAATGTCTTTCATGAGATCTCCCTGAAGAAATGCGTTTTTAACATCTAATTGCCATAACTCCCATCCTTTATTAACTGCCACACTCAAAATTATTCGAATTGTATTCATTTTTGCAACTGGAGCAAATATTTCAGTGTAGTCAATGCCATATGACTGACTGTAACCTTTAGCCACTAATCTGGCTTTGTATCTTTCAATATTGCCATTTGCTTTATACTTTACAGAAAACACCCATTTGCATCCAACTGTTTTCCTTCCTCAAGGTAAGTCAACTAGTTCCCAAGTTTTATTTCTGACTAGTGCATCAATTTCTTATTCCATTGGTTTCTTCCATTTTCGCTTTTGTTTTGCTTCTTCAAATGTTTTTGAAATAAGGATTGAATCAGTATTCATCACAAATACCTGATATTCTTGAGGATAGTTAGAATATGACACAAATTTTTGCAATGAGTATTTTCCTACTTCTCTTTTCCCTTTTTTGACTGCAATAGAGAGATCAATATCTGAAGTGTTAGAAGAAGTAACCTGAGTTGGAGAAGAATCTGAACCTAAGCTACTATCTTGATCTGGTGAAAACGCTTTTCTGTCACCTCTGGAATACACCTGCCAATCTTTATTCTGAGTAAGTATTAGCTCTTCATCTTCCTTCTCATGTTATGCCTGATTTTTAATTGGAGGAATAGGTATCACATGTGAAAAAGTTATTTCGGATGAAGAATCTTCCTAGATATTATAAAACGGTATATCTTCATGAAATGTAACATCCAAAGTAACATATAGTTTTCTGCTAATAGGATCATAACACTTATATCCTTTCTGAATAGAGGAATACCCCACAAAGATACATTTGATCGATCTTGCATCTAATTTATCTTTCAAGCCATGATACAGATGAATAAAACAAGTTCATCCAAAAACTCTGGGAAGTAAGTGAAATTGCTTCTGATGAGGACATAGTGAGTGAAATGGAGTATTAGCATTTAGGACTCTACTCGACATGCGGTTTATGAGATACACCGCTGTCAACACTACTTCACCCCAATAGTATTTGAGAGCATTACACCCAATCAGTAAGGTTCTAGCGACCTCCAGAATATGTCTGTTCTTTCTTTCAGAAACACCATTTTGTTGGAGAGAATAAGCACATGAAGTCTGATGTAGCATTCCATTTTCTATGAAATATGAGTAAAGAGATTGAGACATGAACTCTCCCCCATTATCACTGCGAAGAACCTTAATAGTGCCCTGAAATTGAGTACGTATAAATTTACAGTAGATGGGGAGAATATTCTTTACTTCATCTCTAGTTTTTATAAGATATATCATTGTAAACCTGGTGCAATCATCTATGAAAGATATAAAGTATTTAAAACCATGCAAAGAGGTAGTAGCACAAGGACCCCAAACATGCACAATTTCAAAAGGAATAGATTATTTTTCTTCACTCAAAGGAAATGAAGTACGATGATGTTTTGCCTTCTGGCAAGTTTCACAGTTCAAATTCAAACTATTACATAAACTGAATCCATGTAGTCGTATCCGAAGTTTAGATAAAGGTAAGTATCCCAATCTTTGATGCCAGCGAGGTATATCTTTTTGTTTTTCTGTAATACTGGTAGACTGCATAGTCGCTTTTTTATTATCTTCATAGAAATAGAGGTCTCTTCTCACATTACCCTAACCATAGATCTTCTCCGTCCTCAGTTCCTGAAATACACATCCAGTAGAATAAAAAAATTATACGATATTTCAGATCCTGAGTTAAAGCAAATACTGATAATAAATTAACTCATAGACTCGGAACATGTAAAACATTTTTCAGTACACCAAAAGAAGTAGTAATGTTTCCTTTTCCCACTATAGGGGTATGTGATCCATCTGCCAATCGAATGTTAATATTTTCTTGAGTCTGCTCATAACTATAAAAAAATTCCTTTCTACTGACCGTATGATCGGTAGCCCCTGAATCAATAACCCATATCTGTGAGTTAGAAGTGTTTAGATTATCCTTAGCTAAGAATGAGAAGGGATACACCATGGTTGCCTGAGCTTCATTATTGGAGGAAGTGGATGGAGCATGTGAATCAACCAAACGAGCCTTGAGCAATTCAATCTCCTTCTTCATGTCTGCTAGTGAACTGGCACTGTTTTCAATATTTTGTTTATCATTCTGCTCACTGGTCAAATAAGCATTATTAGGTCTATTTTGAAATTGAGTGGGTCTTCCGATCAATTCCCAACATGCTTCCTTTGTGTGTCGAGTTTTCCCACAGTGAGAACAGGTTAATTTTGATCTCTCATTAGAATGAGGTATAAATCTGCCTCTACCACGACCATAACTTCCTCTACCACGAGAAAATGAAGAATTCAGTGTATTTCTCCCCACAAATGCAGTAATTTCCGTATTGATTTTTGCTTCATTCTCTAAGTGTTTCCTATCTTCCTCCCGAAGTAAAAGTGAATATACTGTGCTTAAAGAAGGTAGTTCTTCTCTGCTCAGAATGTTGTTTTTCACTTTTTCATAATCTGAAAAAATACCCCATAATAGATCAAATACTTTCTTTCTTCAAACTCTTCATTCCTCTCTTGTGTGCAATTTTGACATTTTGTCTTAGAGTAAAGCTCTAATTCTTTCCAGAAGCCTCGGAGTTCTACATAATATTCACTAACTGATCTGTTTCCTTGTCTGCATCGTCTAATTTTCTCAATAATATCATATTTCTTGGCTATGTTTTTTCTCTGAGCATAAGCATCATGAACTGTCAACCAAATGTTCTTAGCTGTTTCCAGAAACATAAAAGTACTGGCGATTGATGGAGACATCGACTGTAGGAGTCAAACACTGACCAATGCATTTTCCCTGCGCCATCTTGAGTATAGAGTATCATTTATTGGAGGTTGAATTACATCACCAGTCAGATAATCCCAATGCCCCCTTGCCATTACTGCTAGCTCTATCGATCGAGCCCACTGAAGGAAATTCTTCCCGTCCAGTTTTAGATTAGTTATTTGAAACCCTTCACTCTTATCTGCCGAACAGTTTTCATTTGTATCACCCATCTTGATTCTTTCCATTAATCACTGAAGACGTTGTTTGTAAACAGTCACTCTTTGACTAAACCACACAAGAACCACACCAAAATCTGAATATTGGTGCGTGCAGTCAATCTTAACTGGAACTGAATAATATAGATTGAACAATGTATATTTTCACACTTCAAATCATGTCACAATATGTGTCTGCCGATTTCACTGAGGAAGAACTTTAACAAATCATGAAGTGTAATCTCTTCACTAGTGACTGATCTCTGCAATCAGTTCTAAAACGATGATGCCTTCTCACGTTATGATAATATAACTAAAGTTAGTGTTATCGCTGACCGAGATATTGGAAGATCAAAGGGCTTTGAATCTGTGAACTTTAAGAACGATGAATCTGAAAACAGTTGGGTTCTTTAATCCCAAGACTTAATCAACTATAAAGAATGATATAAATTCCTGTCGTTACTATAATCAATTTAATCAAAAAACTTCTTTAAAGGCAGCTGTTGTGCATGTGTTCAACAATAAACTTTCTCCCTCTGCTATTGAATCTTCTGCATTTCAGAACTGAAACAAAGCACCAAATGATAGATTATACTCACGATTTTTTATTGAAACCTCTTAATATGCCTGTTAGTATTCCACGATGGCCGAAACTCCGAGTTTAGGCTCTGATACCATGTTGATTTCAAGCATAAAATAAAGATTAAAGTGGCTGAAGAACAAGACAAGACATTGTTTCTTGAATCAGGGCAGTGGTCGGCTTCAACTTTGGCTGCCGTCCCCTTCCATTCTTTATTCATTCCATCATTTTACATTAAGCAACCCTAATTACAAATTTATACTAATCCCTGTTCTAACTTAAAAAACAATAATAACCTTACTTAAAGTACACGGTTCCTAATGGATCCTAATGAATCTGACCCAATTCATTAGGACCCAAACACATAACTAGACTCAAACAAACTTAACTACACTTAAATTACATAAGACACTAAAACATAAAGGCTGAAACATATGAAGACGAAACTTGATCTCCAACATCTGCTACATGAATTTCCTTGAAGTTATAGAGCTGGAACTTATAACAATCAATATAATCACAATAATTTCATCACAAGGCGGATTAGATAGTTATGCTTTTAATATGGCATCAATATAGCTTTAACTAGACAAATCTAGTATTATATGATATTTATCTTTGTAAGCCAAGACAAATGCTTTATGTATGACCTACGGTGTTGACCATAGTTGAAATCTACTTTATTCAATTACTAAATACAAAGATTTTCTATAAACAACTACTAATACCGCAGCTAGTGTTTTCCACGCCATTCACGAAAATGAGAGAAGAAAAAAAGTTATACCCCACTCAGGTAGTGCAAAGAACGTGGTGGATCTGCATATTATTTATTTAATGAATAAAAGGTATCAGCAGGGTCATGATACTGCTCTCATTGAAGGGAAATAAACAATAACATGGTGCAGCAGATAATTCACATGTTTTTAACATAACCCAGTCAAAAGAGTTTTCTAGTGGTCGATTGTAACTGTAGTACAAAACTTTCAAGGCAATGATTTATGAATCTTAAACCGTCATGGCCTTCAATAATCCGGCCCATAACATACATACATACATACATATACATACACACACATACATAGAACTCGGAAGCTAATTTCAGAGTTTTGCTTTAGTCCAACATGGTGTTTCAACTGCCAATTAAATGAGCTAAGTTTAACAATACAGAATGATGCTCACCGTGCGAAGTTTAAGTTGATTAGACTTTCAAAGATCTGTAAAGCACTTAGATGGACATACAGAGATTGATATAATCTAATCTGATCTAGTGTTAGTGTTTAAGCGCCTTAAATATGTCATTGTGAGTGTAAAGCCTGTGTCATCTACTCAATCTCTACTTCTCTACGTTTTTGTTTTCAGTGAAACTCTTTTCAAGTTACAGGGAATCCAATTTGAGCTCAACCAATGCAACCTTGAAACTTTTACGTTAACCTAGGCAACATCTCCAGCTTGTTTCAAGAGAAGGTTGAACAACCTGAAGCTTAGATCCTATGCACATCCTTATCTGCCCATGCTACAACTGGAAGTATGTATATTTATATTCTCACAGCAGATGCTTCTAAAGACATAAACCTAAATTATTGCTTCGCTCTTATTGGCTGGGATTCGACTGCAGCTAATTGGTTCATAGTACAGGCTGAATTGTTCTATGTTGATCGATTGGTTTGTGGGAGAAAGACTTCAATACGTATTGAACAACTTCAACATTCACTGAATATGACACAGTTAGCTTTTTAGAGAGAGATCAAAATACATTTGATTCACCCTTGTGATAAAAACACACACACAGAAGGACTCAATTCTTGGCGTGATTCCAAATTGCTGAAACCTACAATGGTTCGATGGCATTAGAGACATGACATCCAAATTACAAGTTTTCAAGACAGTTTCATGCGAGACATTGGTTCCATCTCTGGCATAAATGGAAACTCCATGGGCAACGCAAACATATTGGCCTCAAGAAAGAGAAACACACTCCCACCTGGTGTATGATAGGACTCGATTCTTCAGAAATCTTAGAATCAAGAAATTTCACCCAATGACAATTCAAAACGCTTCCTTAAAGTTCCTTATGTTATTCATGCTCAGCGGAAACACACTAATGACTGAACCCACATCTACCGAGGTACTTTAAACAATAAGAATCCATGTTGGCAAGGTTTGACTATGTTTACCATATAAACTACAATTTCTCACCTTCGGAGTTTCACAACCAAGGAAGAGAACCAATTCTATTGAAATGAATCAGCACTCAGGTGCAACCATACATACAGAATCTATGCAGCCTTATTTTTTGAAACTTATGCATGCAATCATCAAAAGGTGCCAGGAACCATTTTCAGAAAAATGTGACTTGAAACGTATAGCCTAAAGACAATAAAACAAGCATATGGAAAATGAAAATTGTTAGAGGGATATGGAACCAGTATAACTCCGCCCATGTAAGGGATCACCCTTGCATTGCCGGTCCCAAGCCCGGATAAAGGAGGAGGGTTGTGTTAGGCTTCCGACAGATGACAATAGCGTGCAATAACAGGCAACACCTGCAGGGTGTTACCAAAACAGTACACAATCATCCTGTGGAGTTGGCTAGGAAGAAACCATAATCTCTTAAGGGTAGATGCCCTACAAACCAGGCACAATCTTTAAACGTATAGCTTTTGTTGGTTCCAGTGAAAATCAAATGACGCTCATTCAACAGGCAAACAATGCATCACAAAATCTAAAATCTCCATATGTCGCCAAAATGGGGAGTAGATCCGGCAAAAAAGTTACAATTCAAGTCCGAATTCATCAGTGACACATCATGATTACACGATCTAATCAACACCTTTCACTCGCCATAATACTAAACAAGAATCAGACCACCACAATGGCCAAAACAGAAGAAAATTGATAAAGCTAAAATAAGTCAAGCATCAGAAACGGTATACTTTGTAGCACAAAAACATTAAGAGGTAAAGGAAACAAGGACTAAACTGAAAAAGGAAGAATACGAGGAATAAAATGAGGACTCACATGAAGAAGGAAGCGGTAAGAAAGAAGCCGACTCCCAGAAGAAGAACTGCAAAGGCTGGGTACCACGCTTCCAATATGGGACTCCCAATGGGCTTCAATTCTGATCCCTAGAAAACAAAAATTTTACCCAGATCATCAATTCAGAAAATAAAACGCGAAAGACGGATCGAAGGCGGAGAGAAACAAAGTATCAAAAACAAAATTTTGAGGAAGGGGAATAAGATCATCAATCAACAAGAATGAAAAGAGGGGAAGAGAGCATCTTACCATTGATCCACGAATGATCGAGGCCCTCTCTCTCTCTCACTGAGAGGGGAAAGAAGTACAGGATGAAGGAAATGAATCGGATTCGTTGATTCGCGTCGGATTGTCGGACATAAGCATTAAGCTATCCAGCCGGGCATGGACTCGGATGAACACAGCCATTGTGGAACCGGAACTTAATAGTCCTAATATGAGCTGTTTGGATCGGTTCTTGGACCTAGATCCAGACCTGAGATGGACACCGCAATGCTTGCCAGGAAACCAGCCTTACCGACCCAGAATTTTAACTGAACATGGTTTCTTAGCTGCCTTTATTAGGGTTGTTCATGGGACGGTCAGAATCGACATCCGGCGGTTTGGTTCTAGTGAGAAAAAATTATGGTGTTTGGTTGATGGTTCTAGTGTTGGAACTGAACTATGAAAATCGAATCATTATATATATTCACATCTTTATATGTATAAAACTTGTATTTAATCTTCATGAGTTTTATGTATACAAGTTTTATAACCTTATATATATACAAAATGTGAATATATAAAGTTTATATATTTATATGGATTCAAATCTTGACAAGTAAATAATTTTATAAATGAAAGTGCGGGCATCTCTTTTTCTCTCTCTCTCTCTCTCTCTATATATATATATAGATAGGTAGGTAGATAGATGATTATTTATTTGTTTCTTAACTATTTATTTATTTATATGATGTTGACCACCTTCGGAGCAGGAGCAATAACCGCAACTGCCTCACTACCAAATCTGATCCACTATTTAATGTCATTGGTAAGATGGGCACCCACAATCCTGTGTGAACAAGAAGACACCAGTCCAACGGGCAAGACTCAGATCCAAGTCCGAATTACATCCACGTCTGATTAAATTTGGACTTGGGTTGACTACCCAAGAAAAATTACTTGGATTGGGTTTTCATACTCTGAAGTCCAGATCCTGCTGGATCTATTAGGAGTCCACCTTGTTACCTACCTGTCTGTCAATTTTGATCACTCCCTTGAATCGCTATGTACTGGACCGAAAAGTCCATGGTTCGATCCGATTACGAGATCGGTATTAAATTTGGATTTCGGTTGACTACCCAAGAAAAATTATTTGGACTTGGTTTGGGTTTTCATGATCCTATCATATTATTTCAAGATTTATGTCTTCTTGCATTATATCTTATTCTTCAGTAAGCATCATACAATTGAACGAAGATTCGTGGCGACGGGGAATACTATGGATCGGATATGGTATAAAAACCAAGTCGAAGCACTAAGAGGGTTTGCATTTGGATCTTGTGCTTTACAATTTATGCTTCTTGGATTCAGTTCTCCCATTTCATTTCTTTATTTGGATTTGAGTCAAAATCTGTTTATCCTAATATCCAACTCGTGAGATTTGGTGAACCCATATCCGGTCCAGCTTTGATTAGCTGACATCGTTATCTTCTAGCAGCCATGTCTTATCACCACCTTCTCTACTTCTTTTTTATTTAATTGATTTTTTATTTGAAAAGATTACTTGGAAATTTATATAATTCTTATGACCTTCAACTTATGATCGTCTTAGCAACTTAATCCATATAAAAACACTAGGACCATGATTTTTTTCCTAGTTTCGTCGACTCTTTGAGCCCCTCTACAGCAGGCTTTTGACGTAAACATGTTAATCAAGTGAGTTTGAGTCAAGTTCGATTCGGAAAGGATGGTGAAAGCTAAAAGTTGTAGTGAAAGGGTACATCTAACGGCGTGGTTCGAGCCAATGACAAGTTCTTAGCTTAAAGCCGTAAAAGTTTGAACTTTCTTATCACGTATAACTCGTATTTAGTTGAAGTTCACGGGCCAAACCCAGTTGGAAGCTGGCTAGGCCTAGGTGCAACTAAGCTCGAACCAAGTCCGCACCATATAACCCTTGTTGAAGAACTAAGTTTGTAAGAGGCGTTCTTTACCGAAGAAAGGAGAGAAAAAGAAGAAGCTGGCATCCTAATGGTAAAAGAGAGAAAGAATCTACACCGTCCATCTCGAGATCATCTCTTATTACGATGTTACCATGTGTTGTCGGGATCCAAAGGAAAACGATTCCATAAAAACCAAAAAGTCCACGAGGGACCAACCCCGCCTCTCTCTCTCTCTCTCTCTCTCTCTGAGCTACCCAGGTAAACAGTTTCCCGGCGAGTGTAAGGTTTGCCGGCGAGAAAGAGAAGATGCTGGAAGAATCGATCCCGGCTATATGGGCGTCGATGCAGAGCTGGCTCACTCCCACGGTCTTCTTCGTCGTGCTCAACCTCGTCATTGGCACCATCCTTGCCACCTCCGGTGTAGGTTGCCAGAAAACCGGCGAGAAGCCACCGGACGGGTATAAGCCTCCGTCGGAACCGCCCACCGTCCAAGAGCGCATCCGCTCCATCAAACTCCACAATCACAAGGTGGACGAAATCCCGACCGTTACGAAGGCGGCCACCGTCCTCCCGGACGAGATCTCGGCCGTGGACGAGCTCTTTCACGACGGTGCCGACTCGCAACATTTGGAGCGGAGCAGATCCGACACCCAACCCACCGCTGACGAGGTTCCGGCGAAGCTCTCCCGGAAGATAAGGAAGTCGGCGAGCGACAAGTCGACATTCAACCACTTCAAGGAGGAAGAGGTGGTGGTGGAGCAGAGTCACCCTGAGTCGGTGAGGGTCGGCCGCAGGGTGGAGGCGTTTACCGTTGAGGATTCCGGCGAGAACGAGGTCGATGCGAAGGCCGATGACTTCATCAACCGGTTCAAGCAACAACTTAAAATTCAGAGAATGGAATCCATCACGAGGTACAAAGAAACGCTCCATGGAGGCAACTGAAAAACCAACCCTTTTTATCTCTCTAGATTTTTCTTTATGCTGGTGTTATGAAATTTACATATAAATCTGTTCTTAATGGTAAAAACAAAATGGGTATAGCTTTTCTTGCTGTAAATCCGGTTTTCGGATCGGTGGTTCAGTTTTTTAGCTGTAAGAGATGGGTGGGTGATGAATCTCTCTCTCACACTCTCTCTCTCTTGTGGAGTTCTATTTCTGTTCATGATTAGTGATAGATATTAGTTCTTTTTTTGGGTTTGATGATGTGATGATAGAATTTCTGGTTTTGGGGAATTACTCTCTGTCTCATCTGTTAGTGTGGCTCTGTAACAGACAAGGCATTGCAAATGCATGCGTTGAAATTTACTTTCTGAAACGCCACAGTCGCACACAGTGAGAGGAGAAGAGAGAGAGCATTTACTATGTGGAGCGATGAAGAGGGTGGGCGCGGTTGGTTTGCCGTAGCACCAACCACATGGCCACCCTTCCTCTCTCTCTCTCTCTCTCTCCTGAGTTGGTGGTGGTTATTGATCGAGTGTGGTTGGATGGACTCGGGTAGTTTGAGTACAGGCCACCGTGCTAGTGCACTGGCGACATTCAACCTGAAGGTCTTCTAAGTCGAACCCTAGCAAGGAGAGTGGCTCCTTTGCCAACAAGCTGGATTTAGGTGGATCGGGTTACTTTGATCGCTCGAAGACTTGAACTACTCGAGCAAGCCAACCCGCTGGAGTCGGCCTTGGATTGTTCGGGTCATGCTTAGTCTGCCAAATGCAGGTGCAGTCTAGATTGGGCTCGATGGAACGAGTCATGTTCAGAGTATCCGAACACCATTAGCTCAATAAGGGTGTGAGTCCTCTTATGACTCAGACCCAAGTGTCTCGTGAATCAAATATGAAATCATAAGTTACAAGTCCATTCTAATACTAACCGTGCACGAAAACCCAAGTGTCTCGATATATAGATTATAAGTCTCATGTGGGTCTAAGCCATTCTAGAAAGAAAAAGGTTTTGGTACCACGAATCAAACACACTCTAAGTAGTCAAGGCATGGATTACTGAGCACAAACCAACATCTCAGAGATCCGGGTCGCTCTAACACCTAGAAAGGCGATTTGCTTAGGGTATGGGACTGAGATTTCCAGGTTTGGATTTTTCTTTGTATAAATTAGAGAAACTGCTTGTTCTGGGAAGTGGAAACACCTAACTTAAGGAAGTCTCAGTCCCATACCCTACAAGTTGCAAGGTAAAGCATTCATGGACTGAAAGGGGATAAAAGGCCCTAAGCTTGGAAGAGAAGATTCACAAAGTTCTTATACCTGCTTTTCGTGTTGAACCCACCTTTACCCGCAACTCGATCCTACAACCATGTTAAGGTACATTTTCGAATTCCTTCATGGTCATATATGAGCTCGATAGGTTCTGCGCTACGGCCTACTGTTAATGTATCTGGTTCAAGTTAATGCATTTGTGATGGCTGGCTGCAAGCATTTCATGGGGGTCATTCCTCCTCTTTCTCGTCATACATAAGGTGGTGCCCTGGCTTGTTGGCAAAGCTAAATGAGGGTGTTCACTGATCAAACTGGTGGTTTGGTTTGAAAGAGAGAGAGGAAACCAACCCAATGGACATGCATGCACTAGCGCACGCGCACACACCCGTACTTTATTAATGTGGTATTATAGGAGGTGAAGTTGCTATTTATATGACGCCAGTTTGAAGTGTGAATGCTAGAAAGCATGACGATCTAGTATGTAATTGTCAATATAGTTGTTGTATGGTGCTACTTTACATTGAACATATCATACAATTCAAGAAGTTTATTTGTAACAAAGTGATTCATCAACTATAAAGTGTCATATATTGGCTTGTTAAAGGCTAGTGAACCATTGTTTGCCATCGAACTGGCTGGAGTCACCAGTGTGGTTTGCTTTAGTTCTATGACATAATGGTTTTCTTTGGTTCTCAAAAATTGAGATGTACCTAATACCTGGTTCCAACCCGAACCTTAACAACATATACATATACATACACATATATTTATATGTATGTATATATATACACATGCACATACAATGGTTGTCATTGTGTTCATGGTTGACATGGTAGGGAGGGTGTGACTGAAGGTGTTGGCTGGAGAAGCCGGGTATTTGGCTTGATCGAGGGTCCTGCAAACCACTGAGAGCTGATCATGTCCTCGTGTGAGCTTTACCTTGAAGAGGTTCCTTTGTCATTGAACGTAGGTGGCTCATATTCGAGATAGTATGAGGCTCGACCCAATAGTCGAATTCTTTTGCATTAGACTGGGTGTCGATCCAGATCCACTGCGAATGCAGATTGCCTACTCTTTCTCACATGTGCCTCGGCTTATAATTTTCTTTTTGGGGTTATAATGGGAGGCCAAAGCCTAACACACACATGCACCCCTGTGTGGGATCGAACTCATCACCTGCATTGTGGAGTCAGAGAGCTCTGTGAGGTGAGATAACTCTCTAGGTGCTTTGGCTTATATCTTTCACAAGCTGCCTTTCAAAGCGACCAAACAACCCAATAAATAACGGAACCCTCGACTACAGGGCTTACGAGGGTGCATCAGTCTCTCTCTCTCTCTCTCTCTCTATATATATATATATATAAATATATATATGTGTGTGTGTGTGTGTGTGTGTGTGTTCAAAGTTGATGAAAGGGAGATTTCGGAGTTATTATACAATGTTTTCGGTAAGAGTATCTTCGTGTTCACATGTTATTGCAGTGATAGAAAAAAATATAGCATTGCTTACAAAAGATTGCACCAAAATCTTTTCTTTATATGGTTGCGATACGACCAGCACTGGTCAAGCTTTACGAACAATGAGCTTATGATGTTCAAGGTTATGACTTTTTTGAGTTTCGGTCTTTCACAACAAACAAGTCGATGCAGCAGCGAAGGAGGGCAGATATATATACACACACCCGTGAACCATCACTTACACTTCATTATTCATTTTCGGAGGCGTGAATGTAATAATATTAATTTTTATTTTTTCTAAAACTCTTAAAATAATTTAGATTACATTCATACCACAAAACACAATGGGTAAACATGTCAATAAGCAGGATTCGGTTTTCATATATATATATATATATATATATATAGAGAGAGAGAGAGAGAGAGAGAGAGAGAGAGAGAGATGTGATTCAAATCAAATGAAATTTATAACTTTGCACATCACTTCAATACTTCTGCTCCCACTTTTAAGTCATGACTTCAAACTCTGCCTCATGATGAAATGAATGTGAGCTCACACGGACCGCAGACTGCTTCTTTTCGAACCCCTAAAAAAAATCACTACAAGTAGCAAATCAATATCTCCAAATACTAATATGCGGCACCCAGAGTGATAGCTCAATGGCAGGGCGCTCTAACACCATTGCTGCTGGTGGAGAGTTCGACTCCCAGAAGGTGCACATGTGTGTGTTAGGCTTCAGCTTCCTCTTGAAACAAAAGAAGAAAATACTAATATGCACAAGATTGTGCTCAATGGAGAGTAATAATCCATGTAATCGATCCTATTTATAGTGGTAAAAGGCTTGGTTTTGGTATAAGCGAGCTTAGTATCGAATAACCAATGTGTTTTTAGGTAGCTGAGTGGTGCTTTACGATTGAAAATATCGTGAATCCAAGCCAATCAAATCATGCAAGCTCCATTCATGAGCACCATGTCTTTATAAGAATAATTCAACCAAGAAAAACTGTAATAATAATTCAATCAAGGAAAAAAGAAGCCAAAGAAGAGATTGCCACACATTTGTTCACAAGGAAATGTGTGGTTGAAAGCAGCCAATTGCTGGCTTAGCACTGAAGTTAGGTTGCCTTACCTTAGTTTGGGAAGAAACAAGGAAAGAGGAACCGTGTCTGGGCCAGATTCACAAATATATCTTGGGGTGCTTACGAAGACAAGACAAGACAAGAAGCTACTTTGCAGGATTAAGAACGTGAGGGGAAACTAAGAAGTATTTACTGTTTTAAAACTCGAAATAATTCATCTTACAGAGGCTGGGATTTGTCGATACCCGGGGCATGCATTGGGCTTTGTTTCTGCACTAAATCAACAAAAAGAGGTAGATGATCGCTAGTGTGGAACTCTGTTGATCTTTTTGTCATGTAAGACGATCATTTCAACACTAATGTGTAGGATGTTATAATGGAATGAGATCTTTTCATTCCTAATTACCATATTAAGTTAGAACTGGAATGTTAATCATGTTAAGTAATGGTATTACCGAGGTAGAGAATTCAAAAGCCCTCGTGCTTCGCTCTCAGGCTGAACCCATCTAGAACGGGAACAAGGGTAATTAAGGAGAATCAAATCTTGAAGACTAAATCCGAAGGCTTTTCGGTTAAAGACATGATATCTATTTCAGATAAAATAATTCATGCAAGGTGGATGCTCGCAAATTTCTGCGATCTCTACTTCAGTGCACACACACACACACATGTTTGAGGATTACTCTGCATTAAGAAATTTACCTCAGGCTGCTTTGACAAGGAAATCTCTAGTCTCGGCTATTGAGTGGCAAGCATGAGTCCGACCTTACATTGTGATGGGATACTTATAGTTCCACCTCATAAATTCTCACAATTTTTTGAAGGGACACGTTGTCGCTTTCAGTAGATAAGATCATGACGAAGACTGGATGAAGATTCAGCATGATAGCTGCTGACTAGATAACAGTATGCACGGTTTAGAAATGCTGAATTTTAACTTTAGAAGTAATGGAAAATAAGGAGAATGTTTGTAGGGTCATAAATTTCTGCAATGTTTACATATTCTCCTACCCAGGAAACACACACACACACACACACACACACACACACACATATATATATATATATATATACAACTTTTCCCACTTAAGAAGACCAAAGTTTAAAAAGATCACATACCTTTTATGCATGCATTATATCACAAGTTGTTCAGTAATATGTGCACAAATGGACAAATTTAAGATAAATGGCAGTGGCAGTACAGCACTAACTATCCCCAAAAGAACAGGCATGAATTTTTGTGGGGATTTACAGATATAAAATTATGCACCTATAGATAAGCATAAGAGGTACAGTAATTGCATTTTACCAAGTAAGCCATCACATATCATGAACTTTTAGAGGCTCTTTAGGAACTAATCTTTTCGACTTACATGAATGAGGCTTCAATCATCTCTGAATGCATCAGTATCCAGAATAACCACAAGCACCTTTTATCCACAATCACCACCATAGATTGAATTCAAACACTCGAAGAGTCGGATTCAGATCTTCTAAGGGTATGAGGAATTATTAACATGAAGATTCCCAAACAAAACGAAACGAAACCAAGCCTTTCCCAAACTAAGTGCAATCAGCTAGATGGGTTATCAGTTATTGAGCTTCACCTTCAAATTTAACTAAAAAAAGTAAGATTATGTTCTATTGTCTCTTCAAAGAAGCCGCCTGGGTACTGTTGGTGTCAATTCAACTCTTTTCTTTCTTTTTGGGATTACCAATATGGGGTTAAGCGGACCCCTACCTGTTTTACAGATAACGCTCTGGGTGCTGTTGTCTTTTTCTTACATGGCCACGAATCCACCTCGATGTCTTTATTTTTGTGAGGAACGCCTTCGGAACAAACTGATGATTAATTCCCAAAACTCGACATTATAAATTATAAACTATTGCCGTTGTTACTGCTATCTCATAGTACTTGCGTTTCAAGTTCAGCTATATCTTTCATTCACAAAAAATACCACAAAACATAAAATCAAAGGGAAAGAAGGATTAAGATAAAAACAAACAATATAATTCAATAATAAAGGAAACCATATTATGCGCACATAAAGATTGCCACAATTCACCACTCAGCCCCAAATAGAAAATTAGTCCACCTTCCGCTATTGAATCTGCTGAGTTAACTGAAACCTGGGAAAGTAACCTAGGTCCCAAACAATACAACTGAAATATGAGCCCTGAACTGACGAAATTTCAAATAACATCCCTAAATGCCTTAGGAAATTACAGAGCTGAGATAAAAATTTCAGCAAATTCTGAATCACAGTACATTCATTTGAAGGAGACAGCTGAGCCTGTTTGAATCTCATCCTCTATCTTGGTAACTTTTGCTCTTGGCGCTCCAGAAAGGCAGCAACTTGCTATACATCATTCAAGCATCCTCTCTTTTTTTCTTTTTCTTTTTGAATAGTGACACGTAAATGATGCATAACAATGACATGGAGGCATCAAATGGCAGCGTTAAAGCATTATGAAAACATGCAACCAACTTAGGCCAATAAATGGGTGCATAAAAGCACATGGATAAAGGGAAAAAGAGTGCAGCAACAGCGATGTGTTCAGAACAATAACTTTTTCTGTCAATAAAACCCACTGAGAACAACAATCGCCAAGTACATGCAGCACTTGTTATCGAGAAGCAATCATACTAGAAAAATCTATAGACCAAGCAGTCTGCACATATGCCCTATAATTAGTCCTAAATAAGGAATAACCATATAAAATCCCACCATCCTGAAGTATCCGACACCCAAGCATAAAGTTGCAGCATGGGAAGTTGTGCAGATGCTTAAATTCATGTAGGCAGTAGAAAGAGAGGAATGGCGACCCACAAACCTGACTTTCAGTCCATCCAGAATCCAGATCAGACATCTGATTCCGACCCCATTTTTTCATATTAATCTCAAAGTAGGATTCATTGGGTGCTAGCATCAAAAGGACTAGAAGGAAGATCGCTTTAGATTTCCTGGAAGTTTTTCTTGTTCCCATCTGTTCTCGAATGAGCGTGGAAGGTATATACTGTATCCCTCAGTCTATAAGAATGAAGGATGAAATTCACGCCTCAACTGCGGAGAATGTTAAAGGACGTTCATTTTTTTATACAAGAGGCTGCAGCCTAACACACACACTCCATGCACCCCCATGGGAGTCTTACTCCCCACCAACAACACAGGCATCATCAATACACCCTACCAGCTGAGCTAACGCTCTGGGTGCAAAGGACATTTATTTTTATCCATCAAGACCTAGCCTAAAAAATTACAGGGCTAATTCCTATGAGCTCGAGGATGATAAGGGGACAAATAATGAAATGCAGATATATTAACACCCAAAGGGTGCAACTTAGGTCCCCCCTTGGCCTGTTCTTGCTTAATAGATTGTAGAGGTTTCAGCTAACCCTTGTTTTTTCTCTCTACTTCTCACAGTGTTTGGATTAATATTGGCCTTGGGCATAGCAAAGCAGACTAGCATAAACATTTATGTATTCAGAAAAGAGAAAGGTTGATGCCAATAAAACTACATACTATCATAAACATCTGACAACAAAACATTTCATCTATAATCCCATTCAATAATTGGCTAAAAATTTGTAAGTAGTTAAAATGTTTGTAGAACGGCTACTTCACAATGTGAAACGGGCTGTTTCAGCCACTGCCCACTTTGGACCATATCATTCCTGAACACCTACTCACCAAATTGGAATATTCTAACTTTCAAAAGCCGAAACCAGCAACTACCTGTGGAAAAGATGCTTTAACATAGCTTGGAATGCCACCCTGTTTCCAGTGGCCACCAAGGCAAACGGGGACCCCTTTGCCATCTTGATCTTTCGGTGCCCAAATTGTGAAGTAATCAATGAAAGAACAACTTTTCCAACACCTGATCCTGAAGCATTTATGTGACAATACAGGCACGTAGAACAACATGTACATGCTGTTTTGAAACCTTTATGCTCATAGACCTGCAGTTGTAGACCTTACAGCGACAAGAGAACCTCAAAATATTATGCTAGATATGAGATGTCAATTTAAAAGCCAAAATGAAATGGTTTAAGATGGATAGTTTATCATGAAAATCATCTCCCGTTGACAAATGGAATTACATGCAATAATTGATCCACCAAACTACCAGAAGCAGAAAACTGTAAACATTACAGAACTTCAGAACCCAAACAATTCAACTTAATTAGCATCACATATGAGAAGTATGCTGTCAATACCATCAATATTAGTGGTGTACAACTGTCCATGAATTCCTGAGTTGAAAAAACAAATGATTCAGCAATAGATTTTCTTTTAGTTTCTATAAGTATAATCCATCAGAACTGGATAGAGCAGAGATTCAGTTGATATGTTACTCCAGCGCAAATTTCCAATGAATCATAGGCAAGTCACTACTTTGTCAATTTCCGTGATGAAAAGCAAGCCGCAGAGCAAACATCACATTCAACTACCAAAGATATCACTAAACCAATATGCCATTTCATTTCTTGTAACTTTATTTCATGTACAATAGATATCTCGCAAGCATACGGTAGCATTAAGCCTAGGAAAGAAAAAGGAAAACGGAAAATTTTATGTACAATATATATCGTCAAGAGGAAAAACTTATTCAGCAGATGCGTCCCTTCGCCGCCTGCGCATCGTTGCTCCCCACGATAAGTTCCCTTCAGAGTTCTTATCTGCACTCCTCCTCTTCAGTTCTGCAACTTGGGATTGCCAACGACTCTTCCACCCGCTTCTTTCTTCCAGATCCTGATCCAAAGAGCAAAACGAATTCAGTGAACCCGAAAAAGGATTGTCGTCACACAGACGGCAACAGTTCAGGAATCAAAGAAGATCGGCTTTCGTGTTGAGAATGAAGGAACAACAGAAAAAATGAACAAGAACATGAACAAAATCCAGTTTGCAAACATGCAACAACCGAGAAACGACAATAAAAGATGGAAAGGAGACTCAGATAATACCCAATTTTGTAAACCAAAACAACCACTGATCTTTCAATAAGGATGAAACAGGGAGAGACCTGTAAATTAAGAAGCCAAAAGGACTACAAGCTCCAATTTACTTGGAACCTTAAAAAAGAAGGATATAGGGCAGGTCATACGCTCTCTAAATATAGAAAAAGAGAATTCTTTAATTCATCAGAAATACCAAAAACCATTAAAAGAGAAACCTAAACTCCAATGGATATTCCAACTCAAAGAAATCAAGAATCTTCAAACCCATAGAGACCAGAACAACCATCAATATAATGAATATGATACAGTAAAGCTCATAAGAAAATCAAGGATATGAACGTTTCAAATATAGATAACCAACAATAGAATAACTCCTTAAAACTAAAACGATCATATTTTCACCTTTTCTTTTAAGAAGCAAGCAAAAACCGAATCCAAATTCACCAAAATCTTGAAGAGGCAACTCAAGTGCATACAAACTCAGAGAAGTTGAGCGACAACCCAATTGGACAAAATCACAATATCCACACGCACACGCGCGGGGGGAGGGGAGGTGGGGGGAGAGAAAGAGAGAGAGACCTCATCGAAGCAACTTCTGGCGGAGAAGGCGAGGTGCAACCCGGTGGCAAGATCTCGGTCATAGAGAGCCCGCCTGGTGGGATCGGAGAGGGTCTCGTAGGCCTCCTGCACCCGTATGAACGCCCTCGTGTGCTCTTCCGCGAGTCCCGGAGGGGAGACGTCTGGATGGTATTTCCTCGCCATCTGCTTGTACGCCCGCTTGATCTCCACGATGCTCCCACCCATCGGTATCCCCAACAGCTCATAAAAACTCATTGCCGACGCCGTCGTCGGACGCTCGCACTCCCTCGACACCGCCCTCACGCCCCACGCCGGCCACGACGCCTTCCGCCTAAAACCCACCAAAGACGAGGGTGATGGCTGCACTCGAACGAGACGGAGCCCGCTCCAATGGTGTCCGCTTCCATGATGAACCAATCCCACACTCATTTCTCTTTCTCTCTCCCCCTCTCTTCCTCTCTCTCGCGCTAAGAATCGATAGGATCGATAGATATTATGGGAGATTAGGTGGTTGTAACTGGGGGGTATTCAGTGCCACCGTTTGTTTGTAATTTGTGGTGGGTTTCCTCTGAGGGATTCAGCGGCTTCGAATTTTTCTAAAGAGTATTCAAAAATTTTCTAGCTTTTACATCTCTCTCTCTCTCTCTTTTTCTTAAATAGACTCTTCATGACAAGGAGAGAGAGGGTGGTGGTGTGTCACAACAGTCACGTCATATAGATGGTTATTGGTCTGTACATATAACTAGTATTTCTCGTGGCAAACTTGATCATATTTCGTATAATTTGCAGGTGAGAATTTTGAACTTCATACCTCCTAACGCAGATCCAAGAGAAGAACATTGAAAACTAGGTATTTCTCATGGTACACTTGATCGTATTTCGTATAGAGGTACCTAATGTCCTAAAAAAGTGTTTGAACGAAAAATTTTGATGTGCATTCAACCAACATTTTGTTGTACATTAGAGAGAGAGAATGCTCATCCAAACCTCACCTACCAATGGAAAATAGTTGGAAGAGTATATAACTTCATAAAAGCACGTAGGTTTGGCCATTTTTTATTTTAGTATTGTGGTTAAATTTTTCTTGCTATCCTTTGGTTTTTGCTCTATCATATTTGGACCAATTTCTTGATGATGTTATCTATATTCCATGTGGTGCACGAAACCACGTGTCTATAGGCTACTTAATTAATACTAGTTAACTAATTTAATATGAAAAATAATTGCAATTTGATATAAATATAGTTTTATTGAATTTAAAATATGATAATTAGTAATATTAAATTTAATATTTATTAATATTGAAGTGAAAATAAACTAACACTAAATTGGTATTAAATATGAAAGTAATATTTAATAAATTAAACATAATCCTTAATAAACTACTTAACAATAAATATTAAATTGAAAACAATTGTACATTTAATACTATTAAATTTTGACATATAGGAAATAATAATTAAATTTAGTACTTAATATTTATTAATATTCAAATATATTATTAATTAATATTTGTGTACAATATTAAATATAAGCTAATGTGATAACCTAATCAACTAGTAAAAGCTGACATGACAATTAATGTGCTATATACAGTCTTACAAAATGACTCAAATATGATAACTGTGAGAACCATAAATACCGTGAAAAAAAATAATCCACACATTTGTAAAGTTTTCTTTTCCTTTTTACTAAAATTCATGCATAGTTATCTTCTTCGTAATCCATATTATTTGGACTCAAGTCTGGTATTGGCATTCCAAAGCCAGATTAGAGGTGTTCACGAAACCGTTAGAACTGAACCAAACCATTATATGTGGACAATTTGGTTCTAGATGTATGGCGATTTGGTTTGGTTTGGTTCAGTTCTAGTATTGAACTAAATTCTAATGATTGTGTTAGAATCGAACCAAACCATTATATATATATATTCACATCTTATATGTATATAAGGTTATAAAACTTATGTGCAATCTTTATAAGTTTATTTATATGAGTTTTATAACCTCATATACATATAAAATATGAATCCTAGATCCAAATAATCTCATGGCATAATATATTATATTTAGCAAATATCCTTAAATTAGTAGAACCGTGGTTCAAAACCGAACGAAACTAAAACCGACAGTTCAGTTCTCGCCATAGCACGGCTCGGTTTGATTCTCTAAAATTTGAGAACAAAAGCTAATGGTTTGATTTGAGGTTGATGCTAGAACCGAACCGTGAACACCCCTAAGCCAGATCCACACCTGCAGATCGAGATTTATACGGCAACATGGGTCTTGCTACCTTGGCAAGTAACCTCATGCTTTTGGGTACTGTATTGAGGATCAAGTTGAGTACCTTTTGACAGATTTGCAAGCCCTTTCTCAGAATCAACCAAGTGGAATTTAGCTTTCTGTCTTGCACTAAACTCACTCAAAAGTTATTCAAGAACCCGAATCTTGATCAAGGTTGCTTTTGGATTAGATGAATATATGAACATGAATATGAATAAGGTAAAAAGTTGGGTATATGCGAATTTTAGTTGTTTTGGGATATATTGGTTTAGTTGAATAAGGTAAAAGGTAAAATTAAAGACTTCATTGGCTCAACTATGAAAATGAAATCCTAGATCAGCTGAAGTATGAAACTTTGATCTAGGGTTTTATTATGGGAATGGATTTGACATAAACTGATTAGTACCAGTATTAAGTTTACTTTGTATTTAACATGCTTTCATTTGTTTATATATAACTTTACATTACTCTTGTCCTGTTGTATGAATTATTTTTGAAGTGAGATCTTCCAACGAATAATTCATTCTCCTCCACAACAATCTAGATTACACTGATCGGATTCCAGCTCAATTCTACATGGAGGTGGCTGCAGACCAACCCGGGTAGGTACATGGCTGTGAGTAGGTTCATGTTGGCACTTGTGTTTGTGTGTGTGTGTGTGTGTGTATATATATATATATATATATATATATATATATATATATATATATATGAAACTGTATCCTACCACTTCTAACATGCTTACCTCATACGCCACCAATTTTTTTTGACACAAGTATAATTTTAAAAATTAAAGGATTTTTGAAAAGAGGTGAAAGACAATATTATTATACTCATGTAAAAAAATAATAATGATCAAGCATGAGTGAGCAAAACCTAATATTTCTCTATATATATGAAGAAAGAGAAAACCGAGTGTATGCTGACATACTTTAGTACTAGTATATTCAAACAAATCGCATATCCATTTTCGATTATGGAGGGTTGAAAGTTGAATTTAAAAATAAAAAATTCATATATACTTCTTTGTAGGTGAACTTTCTTTAGCATGTATATTTTTTTAATTTAAATTTCAACCATCTATCAACATAAAAAAATTTCTTAGTTAAAAATATACGAGATTATCTCTCTTTATATATATATATATATATAAAGAGATAATGGTTCATATTGAAATCATGCTTAAATCTATTCAAAGATCTCTACTATTTGATTGACATAATCGTAAATAAAGATTTGAATTTAAAAAGTGAAATATATATACCATATACATTAAATTCAAAGTACAAAGAAAGATAACAGTGCATTTCACTTTTTTTAATTCAAATAAAATGATGAAGAAGTTTAAGTATATTTGATCATGGTATTTACCACACTCTCTCTCTCTCTCTCTCTACATGTTAAACCGAACTGATTGAGTTGCACAGCGTAATCAAATGATTAGGTAGAACACCGGTGAGACATGCATGCACCTGGGTACTGTGCTCGCAATCTTCTTCTTGAATGCTCTTATGAGTTCAACCCTAGCCACGAGAGCGACAGCTCCTTGCTGGTAATATCGTTTTCTTTTTTGTGCTTCTAAAAGGAACGGAATATATAGTGGGTAGGTTTTAGCTTTATGCTTACCAATCCAAATAGTTGACAGTGCATAATCTGCTTTTAGCTAAGTCCTCTTTAGGAATCCAACATTTGCTTTTGCATATAAAATGTTGAATCTATTTACTTTATCTGTTTTTGATATGCAATGTGGAGCCAAGTTGTTGTGATTCCAATAGTGCAGACTTCCCAGACCTGTCTTGGCTAGGGGTTGAGTCATAAAACCTTTATGTTGAAGATCCCGAGTTCGATACTAGCGGGTAGCAGTCTGCCTGACCCCAACTTGCTTTTGGAGAAATAGGCCGTGAGACTTTTCATGGAACTTGTTGCTTCCAAGCTACGTAATATATGCTTTAACTTTCTTTATCCAATAAATGTGGTATGTGTGTGTGCGAGCGTGTACGTTTCCATGCATGTATGTGTGCGTGTGTGAGAGAGAGAGAGAGAGAGAGAGGAGAGAGAGAGAGAGAGAGAGAGAGAGAGAGAGAGAGAGAGAGAGAGAAAATGCTCGAGGGGCAACACATAGGGTCGATCACTATGGCTGTTTGCACTCATCGTGACATGGCACATCTTTTTTTAATGCCACAAGGGAAACATTATCCCGTGATGATTTCGTTGGGGTCCCAAATTTGTCTCCTAATGATTTTAAATAGAGAAAAGTTCAACAAAATTACTGTATGGTGGTCTCACATTCTGACATCTAACTTATTTACATAACAAAATGAAGGCATCAGGTTTTTTTGTTAATAAAAAGACTTCTATCATAACGGTGTTAGTTTTTGTTGTCATGATACATTTGCATATAAAGTTACCACGTCAGATATAATTAATATTTAATATATATTCAAGAAGTATTATAATATATAAATATTATATTAATCAATTATATCTATATTGATTAATATTAAATAAATATTAATGATATATTAAATATTTTCATAATTAATATATACATTTATATTAATATTATGTAAAATATTATTAATATTAATATTTCATGAGCTGCTTGTAGTGCCCCTCTGATCAGCGCATTCCTGTCTCGTTTGGTTCATTAAACCATGGAAGCAGTATGTTCGACTCATGAAAGCCCGTAGAATGACATTTTTTCAAAATTTTTACTTAAACCATACCCCAAAGATAATTATATTAGAGTATTAAAGTTAGATGAAAGATCATCTTTTTTTACTTTTTCACGAAAAATGACTTTAGGTGAATGAAGAGCCATTTTAGCCAGGTGCATTTAACAAGATCTCTCTGGATTTGGTTCAACTTGGCTAAGTTGTTTGGTTAGCAGTTAGCTCATCTCGTTTCTATAGAAAGAGAAGCAAGCAACGAAGAAGGGTATCAGGTTTAAAAAGAAAAAGATGTGTTTAGTCGTGAATCTGTGTTAAGACCTAAACCAGTTATGTACACCCCTTGTATCGAACTGAGGACCTTTAACTTGAAGGTATATTTTAATCGACCCCAGCAGTAAAGCCATGGCTCTTCGTGCTAGAATATTTTTGTTACATGTAAAATGGGACGAATAACTCGTTGTTTGGCTCATAAGGGTTCATTTAATTCGTGCAAGGTCCTTGTTACTAGAACTGCAGGCCAAGATTTATATGGGTTTCGAGAAACCATGTTATAGTTTTATGTTTGATTTGTGAGTAATATTGATGTTTGAGTTTTTCTATGTAACAATATGAGAGAGGATGAGGTTTTTGGGTTTTTGCACAAAGCCGCTCAATCCGATAACAAAGTTTTTGACTCAAATTGAACCTAGTGAATCAAAGACTCATGCTAGAGATGAGTTCCATGTTTGATGTACAACAAAGCTTATACTTATAATATAAAAAATCAAGGCCTAGTTCTCGTGAAATCTTCTACCAAACACTCCTAAGAATTCTTTGTAGGTCTTGTACGGGTAGGGGAGACACACACATAGGTTCTTCATCCATATCAGCTTGGCTTGGCTCAACAGACTACATATAATATCTAAATGCACACACACACACACACACACATACACGTTCATGCACATGCGTGTGCACGCACATATATGCACCCACACATATAAGAAACAAGGTAGGTGACTGTGTTCTAAGTGGGTAAAATCTTTTTCTTACATAAAGATTACATTAAACTACTAATGAATAAAATGGGCATGAGATTCATTTGTCAAAATCACAATTGCTTTAAATTCAAATTTACTAATGTTAGTGAAAACAAAGTATAAAGTAGAAGATTATATGATCACATTTAAGGTTTTAAAAGCAAGCCCTTTGGTGTTGGAAGGGCCACCCACTAATTGGTGTTAGCTCGAATAAAAACAAAAGAGGTATAGCTCGAACCTACTGCTGCAGGTTGGGGTTCACAAAATACAAGGTCTTGTTGAATTTTGCGCATCTCATACTGTTACAAGCTTGTCTTCTTCATTTGAAATTTTCTATCAACTAAAACCAAATCCAAATGTTATCCCACGCTAAGTAGGGTCCGCTACTTTTTTATGTTTTTGAATTTTAATAATCAAATATCAACTTCCGTAAACTCAAAGCGTCAGGTCAAGGGCAGGACACCCTAGCACCATTGCTTCTAGTGGTTGTTTGACCCCCAGAGGGTGCATGTGTGGGTCTGTGTTAGGCTTCGGCTTCCTCTTGTAACAAAAAAAGAAGAAGATCCATTTCAGCGCTTCGTTGCCTTCTCTTTAATTAGTTTCGTTGCATGAGATTGATGTCTTTGGAAGCTTATCTTTAGTATTTCTTTCTTTTATTCATTTTATGAAGAATTTGATGGCCATTGACATAATTTTGCATTTGTTTTAAAGGCAAGCGAGGTTAGACAGAGCCCTACAAGGTTTATTTGTGACAAAAAGATATTTATAAGTTGGGAAGCCTTTTGGGGATGATATTTCTAGACTTTTTTCTCTTCAACTTAGTTAATTTTATCAAGTATATAATTACAAAATTAGATAGATGTCTAACTTATTTCGATCAAAATAATTCTCTAGCTACACCGATTTTTTTATACAGCAGTCAAAGCTCTCCCTCCTTCAAAGCAGATTAAGAGATGCAGTGGTAGTAACCGTTAGGTGAACAATCTTGTCAAAAAGTTTCAGAGTTGGAAAGCAATAGAGGGGAATGGAAAGCTAGCAACAATACTTCTTTCTCTTCAAAGTTTTTAATTTTTTTATTAATTAGTTGATTTTAGGTGGTGAATCCTTAAGAACACAAGATTCTAAGAATCTTAAGCTTTGAAGTGGCTGGTTCAAAGCTTACATTGAGAATTTCTACGTAAATTCAAAAAGAAAAATTTAGTTCTCACAAATCAATCTTAAAACCAAGCACCACATTCTTATTATTCGTAGGAAAACCTTGGCACATACAGCTTTTATTATAACAACAAGGCTGTTCTAAGTTGGAACAACAACCGATCGAGCTCTCTGCCACAGTAGAGAGAAGTACTCAAGCCCATGCAGCTCACTGGTTGACTGCAGGTTTAAGCTGCCTGATGGGGTTGAAGTCATGAAGGGCGCCGAGCAAATCGAGGCTGAAGGGTGAGAACACAACTTCATCAGGGCATGTGTAAGTAGGGAAGGCATCAGGGCAAGGGACGACGGTGGATGCATCAGATTTGTCGACACAGAAGAAGATCTGGTACACCTGGTATATGTTTGTATTGTAAATTCTGCTGCAGCGGATCGCGACTTTCTCTCCTATGCCACTGTAAAGTGATTCCTGTATCGAAGCCAAGCTGTAGTTTTTTCCATCAGGAACAACGCCTGAAGTTAAGAGACAATTAATGGAGAACTATTAGACATGATCCTTAATAGTGGTCTCTCTCTCTCTCTCCCCCCCCCCTTTCAAAGGTCATATATCTAATATGAAAAGGTCCATTTAAGTGCAACCTACCCGCTAAACTGGAGAACATTTGCATGAAGATTATATGAGCTATATTTGTGTGTGCGCGCGCGTGTGTATGTGTGGCTTTTAAGCCTGGGAATTCTCTTTCATGTCAATGGAGGTGGATATTTAATGAAAAAGTTCGGCTTAGACCAAAATAAACTACGTCTTGCACCCAGAGCGGTAGCTAAATGGCAGGGTGGTCTGACGCCCTTGTGGCAGGCAGGAGTTCGACTCCTAAAGGGTGCACCCCTTTTGCCTCCCGTTGTAACAAAAACAAGAAAACTAAGTTCTGTACATGTTTGATTTTGATGGGAGAAAGTAATATTACCACTGTCTTCAAGTATTTTCAGTGGATCAACACTTTCTCTCAGCTCCACTGCGTTCTCAAAATATTCATGCTCGGTACCGTATGTCTTCCACGCGCTTCTCCAGGTGGATTTTCCATCACTGCTTGGACATCTCAAGGTAGGCCAATAGCTGTATAGAAGGTCACTCAGATCTAAAATCTGGAAACAAATGAAAGCAGTTATCTTGAACTGCAGATGGATCAAGTGATACAGACGATAATGACCTCGCAGAGAAGATCATCATAGATGTATAACCGTCAAACCCGTTGGCTGTTATACAGAGCCCATATAAACCATTGGTTATTTGCCTCCCTCTAAAGTCTTTCACCAAGAATGTAGAGCCCAAGCTATAATTAACGGTGAGTTATTCGTCCCACCCCGAAACAAAACTTAGATCACCCATTAGCCCTTCGCAGCTATTAGAAGCACCACTTGTATGAAAATTTGGTTGCTATTCATGAAGAAGCAAATCAAATTCCGATATCTTAAAAGTTTTCTTGCAGTGAGAGATGACATGAATGACATGCCTTTCAGTGTTTGATCTTGATCACCCTGAAGGGAATTGACTATTAATCAGGAGGTGGGGTCGTTCGAGCCACTGAAGCTCCAAGATTGACATGCTGAACCGCCCATTGAACAGAAACCAGTGGAACTCGAACTGAACCGGAACCAAGGACCCCCCCCACATTCGACATATTGGAGAACTGAACCGGACCCGGAACTGACAGTCTGGAACTGCTGGTTCCAAGTACCCTTTCTGGTTTCAAAGCTTTTAAGTCCCACCTTTTTTTCAAATGAAACTGGAACCAGGCCCAAAACCGGTGAAACCGGAACTACACCCTGGGGGCACCGGTTCGGTTTGGGTTCCAAGTTTTGGTAAAACAAAACCTGCTGGTTTGAAACTGGCGGCCCCGGTTTACCTTATACCCGTCAGGTATAACTGTTCTTGGACTTGTACAAGGGGTAACAACACTTTCGGGAACCGAACCCCGAGTTCTTCTATGAGGGCCAAGGCCCCTTCCTACTGTGCTAAGGCAATTCCAGTTGCATAACTCACAATGGTGATGCTTTTGTACCTGGTTGATGTAAAAGCTAGACGAGCTGCACTTGGTGACTGGTTTTCCAGTATTTGTGTAGGTAGCTAAGTTATAGATCAAGAAATCTTCTTCAGGATATCCTGTGGTAGGCCTGCAGCATCTGCCTGGTTTCATTTGCTTACAATACGCACCTGACCACTTCAATTGGTACCCATTTATGTCAAATTTCTCTTTAATCAAAGCAAGAGAAGTAGGAAAATCAATGCGCAATCTCTACAAATACCTTCATGGGGGAGCGTGCACGCACACAAATACACAGCCAAATTCTTAAAATTAAAGGCACACAAACAATAATGATATATGGAAGAGGGAGCTACATCAGTCATGGCTTGCAAGAGGGGCATGAGTATCTGGTAAGAGGTGTGCCTGACCCCAGCTTAACGATCAAAAAGAAAAGCAGCGTTAGTTTATGATGTGTTGATTATTATGCTCTCGAAATAAGCGTATCACTTGAAATAAGACACCTTTAGTTTCCCTAGCGGATTGGAATTCGTGAATTCAAGTTCCTTTTGGGATTAGGAGCACAATGTCTCTCTCATATGTTTGCAGCTGCATGCTGCTATACAGAAAAGAGGTGATCAGAGCATACTGTCTATGCACGAAATATTTAATCCTTGTCACAGATCTCCACATACATGACTTTTCTGTGTGGTATACATTTGTTTCTATGAACGCAAGCTAGAGTTGGGAGTCAGACCGTAAAAGATGCACTTCAATCCCTGACTTGCAGGTTCTAAACTACTTCATCTAATCTCCAAAAAGTGTGTGCATGTTTCACTTATGCACAAATACGCTGTACAACAAGCAAGATCTCTCTCTCTCTCTCTCTAGAGCTAGTATACCATCATAGGCACGCATTTCTGGTTTGAGGCGTTAGCATAACCCAACATGCCAAAAAAAGGATAGATGATTTTTGTTGAAATAATGGCCATGCGGGGATAAAAGTGTTCCCATGTAGATCATGCTGCAGTTTCGTCGATTAAAACCATTTTTGATTCAAAGAACAATGATACTGAGACAAAGATCTTTAAACTACCAATAAGCCATAATAGTAAACATCGAAATCTTTGGCGACCACAGCGTGGGAAGAGAGGAGAATAAGAGCAAGAAACGAAGCAAGAGGTGAGAGAGCAAAGGAGAAGGACGAGGGCATGGTTGGCCAATGAAACAAACCAACAGAGGCTATTGCGATGGAAAGGGTGAAGAATATGAATGGCGTTAGGATGCTTTATATAGAGCCATGGGGGCGATATATATCCACTCGTTGTTCTTTGGATATACTGAAGTTAGGTGGCTTCTTTTCTGTGGAAAGCAAACTCTGGCTTTCCATATCCCACGAGGAAAGGCTGGATGTCCCCTTTATGATGATGGGTTCAAGATCGATAAATTAGGTCAGGTCTCGATATCTCTTTGATTATTACTTGTACAATACGCAGTGGTGACTGCCTTCTCTGCCATTAATGTTTTCATGTGGAAGTATATAGGCAACCACGCTTCTGTAATGGAGCTTTTTAAGATACACTTGTGTAAATCTTGGAGAAATTTCTTATGGGTTACAATGGGAGGCTGAAGCTAGTTATGCACGTCCCATGTATCAAACTGACGACCTTCATGTGGTGAGTCGAATTCCCTGTCTGGTAAGCTAACGCTCCGAGAGATTTCATGGACCTGACAAAAAGAAATATTGAGATTAAAGGACAAGAGTGAAGTTTCTGGTAAGATCGAATAAAAGATAACAGTAAATCAAATTTGAGCAAACTAAGATCGAACAAAATGCAGAACTATGACGGAGCCAACAATTTCATCTAGAGTTAAATCTGGATGCCTCCTTTATGGAGATGGTTCCGCAATCGACAAATTATATCTGTTTCTAATGTCTCATTGAGTTTTCCTGGTGCTATGTGTGGTTGTGGTTGTTATTTGTCACTGATGATTGCACGTGGTTGTAAATTGGCAGCCACGTTCTCGTCACGGAGTTTTATAATGCATATGGATAAACCCCCAAGACTTGTAAATTGCACGAATTGAGAATTCTTGACACCAAGAATTACCAGAAGGTGAATTCTCTTGCTTGTGTTCAGTTTCTTTTGAAAATTACCAAGAACTTTTATACCTTGTTACCCGAATGGGTTCGGTGAAGTTCTGTTGAGCGGAACTCCGACAGAACTCCAGCTTGAGGTCTGTTGAGAACACAGCAAAGTTCCGCTGCAAGAGCCAGAAATTTCACAGAGATGCTGGGGGCATTTCGGTGTGTAGGGAGTTTTTTTCTCCCCTTTTTTTATTACAATCTGAGGGCGAAGACTAACACACACAAGCATGACCCGCCGGAGAATCAAACTCGCCACCTGCAAGTGGGTGTCATGGAGATCTGCCGGTGAAAACACTCTCTGGGCGCTGTAGAGCAGGTTTTCTGAGAGTGGAAGTCGACAAGCTTTCAAAAGCAAGTTAGAGTTTGCAATAATGGATTCACATAATTGGCTGGCTAATGGCAAAGATCTGATCATTTAAGTACATTATCCCAGATCATCAGTTTGGCTGACATGGGTTATCTTCATATATGTACAAACTTATAAGAGCCAATTCGACGTGTGAATACGTTGTGTGTTCAGCTTGTAAATTAGTTCAATGGGCAAGCTTATGTTTGCTTTACTCAATTCACAAACCAAACATGAATGAATTTATTGCACGCTGAACCAAGCCGAACCAGCTGCAGCTCGGTTCATTTCCCAGCCTTACCGTCATACTGAGGATACAAAGCTTCAAAGAACGGCAAAAAACACCAAAATCCAGTGTATGGATGAGTAATAAAAGGGTGGCGCTAGCAACCAACATGACAGATCAGGAAGAGGAAAGCTAAATTCAAGGAAAACATACCATGTGAATCATCTCCTAGATGAAAATTATGTGATTTCTGCAATAAGTATTAATAACATGACGAATGCAATCGACTAATCATAAGAAAAGAAGAGACATTAACTAACCCCAACCAAACTAAACAGGAGACATGAGCAAAATGCACCGTTTGCTCTTCCCACGCTGAACTGATTGAAACTTGACCAACTCAAATAGATACTCACCTACTGTTAGTTCCTTGAGATATGAGTAACCCAAAACAGAGACAAGAGGATCCAACAGGCCTGGTTACTCGCATTTCAGATTGCTGCTAGAGGATCGCAAAGAAAAAAGAAAAAAAAATGTTTGATACTACTGTAAATGGGGAACAAAAAAGCGAATTCAATTCGTTCCATGAGTGTGGAGATTGTCTGCACCATCAGAAAATATTATATGTTGTCATTACTTAACAATGGTTAAAACCAGAAGAGGTGAAAGGAGAGATGGCTGTTTGCATTCAGCTGGACGCCACCTCCTGAAAGATGGATGACACTGTCTGTTTACAGCAAGTTCTTGATACAGTGCGGGTGGAAATCATACATAACTAGAGGAAGGCAGAACGACTGTAGATGGTGGATTGACTTGCTACGGGATGAGAGACACAGAGACATAACTGTTGAATCTTTTGATTTATGTAGTTGCCGCAGT
Source organism: Brasenia schreberi (assembly GCA_036023115.1). Taxonomy (NCBI): domain Eukaryota; kingdom Viridiplantae; phylum Streptophyta; class Magnoliopsida; order Nymphaeales; family Cabombaceae; genus Brasenia; species Brasenia schreberi. The sequence continues at coordinate 6,392,764 of JAYKKT010000061.1, read as the reverse complement.
AGAAAGAGCATTACGGAGACGGCCTGGATTGATTCAGCAGGTGGACGCGAGCAGTCTGCAGGAAATTCAGAAATTCGATCATTTCAAAGTTCATGGAGTTCTCCTGGAAAGGAGTTCAATCCTAGTTCAGTTGGTGAAGTTTGGTGCAATGGGAACCCACTTTTCTTGGAAGGAAATCTACCAGAACAGTGGGCTTCGGTTGTAAATTTTTTCTGTTGCTTGTTACAGGTATCTCTAGTAAAGGCTTTCTTCTTTTTATTCTGTTGGCGCTATCTGAGCGCAAGTGAGCTAACAGACTGGACACAGATCAAGGGGTGAGAAACGCCGAGTTTGCTGCAGAACATTTGCATTGCAGACTATTGAGTAAAGTGCCTCTGAAGTGAAGAGGCATAGATGGGTCACAATACTTTGTACAACTATGCGCGTCTTCATCCTAGACCAAGGGAAGAAGGACGTGTCCAAAACTCACATGAATGGGAAAGCTTCACACAACCAAATTACAGTAGTTCGCTCCAAGCAACAACTATTTGTGCATGTGATCAAGCCATATCAATGTTATTTTATGTTGTAAGACACCTCATGCTTACCTCTTTAAGAAATGCAGACGGCTAACTAATCCAGGAAAAAATAATACCATGAGTTTTTTTTTAATGTGGTGTCAATCGCCCGAGACGTTTCTGGTAATAAATCATTATCCCGTACATATATATATATATAATTATAAAGGTGTTTGAAAAATATAAAGATTAACCTTATAATTCTCATTCTCTCAAAGGACAAGAAGGATATATATATACGTATGCATGTGTTAAAAGGTAGCATAATCTAGTTTACATACGTATATATAGAAGTAATAAATATCCAAACCTCATCTATGCCACCTAGTATGGAAATCTGCTCAAACATCTCCTCACTAAAAGATTTTAATTAAAAGTATGATTATATATTTTATTTTATATTTAATGCACCATATGAATTAAATGATTTTAACCTTCTATTTCAAAGATGAAACAATTGGGATGATAAAACAGGTTTGAACACCTATGGAGTTTGAGCATTTACTATATCCTTATCTATACAATATATATAATATTAAGAATGATAGAGTTCCACAAATACAATCCCACCAAGTTACAACGACCGTGCCATCAATATATATATATATACCAAACTTTCTTTATATCTGAAGTGTGCCATGTTGTCCAGCATCAATCCTTAAGCACATAGTTGAGGGGTGCCATCATCCAGAGGCAATTCCTTCATATTATTCCTCTAACCAAACTAAAATTCCCTTAAAAAATTGTTGCTTGTAGCCGACTGGTTTTACACTTGAAGAAAACAAGCATGTATTATCTTTTTATTTAAATAAGTGTAAAAGCAAGCAAACAAAAAACTTGCTTCTGTGCAGACTTCTTGTCATATGGACATCGTTGTCATAATTCTGCTGCCATATCATGATCTTCTAGATCACTTGATCGCCAACTCACTAGATTATCCTATTAACCAAATATGAATTTTATTATGTTACCGCGATATATCAGGTCACCCCTATGTAGTTGAATTTCGAGAAGGGGTGCAAGTGAGCCGAGCTACTCACTCTACTTGAGCTCAACATGGAAAAAAATCGAACTCGAGCTCGAGTTGCTTGCAAGCTGAGGTCAGCTTGCCAATACTCGGCTTAAGAAGCTTGCAAGCCTGATTAACCTTTACCAAATCTGATCGTATTCCAGCTCACTGAGCTCGATCTCAAGCTGAGCTTAATAGATCGTTGCACCAAGTTCAAAATGGCCTAACAATCCATGCTCGAGTCTTTCGACTAAAGCTCGAGCATGAAGATCAAAGCTCAATTGAGCTCACACTCGAGCTGCGCATTTTCTTAACAAATCAAGTTGAGCTTGCTTGTACTCAAGCTCGATTAGGCTCAGTTATAACCCTAAGTTTGATAGAATATGTATACACACACACATCAAAACAAAGTATTCAAAAAAATGTTGTGCATTACATCAAGCTACTTTGGCCTTCATTGTATTTTATGAATCAAATGCAAAATTTTCGTGCATTGGAATTATATATTGCTTCATTATTTTTGTCCAACGATGGCTCATATTCTTGCTAATGGATACCAGCCACATGTGTGTAAGTGTGCGTGTGCATGTGTGTGAGAACCCTGACTTGTATAAACCCATTTAGGATCATGATTTGGTAAGAAGAAGACAGATTAATCTTGTGTATCAGAGATCAATAACTTATTGATATATGTAGCCATGTATTTTATCAAAATTTATATTAGATCCGAGTCTGACCCAAGCTTCGTATTCGGAAACATGATTTCCTCACCCAAAATTAACACGATTTCATCAAATACTGGCATGATCTTACCTAGAACTGACCTGCTCTGACCCATTTGCAACCCTACTCTATATGTTTGCATTCAAGAGGTTTAATTTCATAGTGGTATTCGCTTTCTAAAGAAGGTGACTTCTCTCTATAGTTGAATCATCAATTACTGTTAGGCTATTATGATTTGATGTCCCTTAAAGATGCCATTGTTGATGAAATGTATTAGTTAGACGTTAGATTTATATATGAATAGTTCTTTGGATGTGATGCATCAACTGAAGTGTAACTAATGATCTTAAGGCTTAATTCCACAAAAATATAAGGAAAATGGTGGCCCAACCATAGATAATGACAATAAAGGGTGTTTTTTGGGGAATTTAGGTCCCACATTGTAAGATTTTTTGTTACATTTTTAATTGAGATTAGAAAAGTAATATCCATGCTTTACATATTTTTTGGCGTATTATTCTTACAAAATAATTTCTTGTTTTGAGGAATTATAGTTATTTGCTTTTTTCATTGACTATTTTAACAATTTTTGCCACTGACATTTTGGGTTGTGAAGAACTATTGAATTTCTCATGCGATTTTTTACCTTTCAAGTTGAAATTTAAAGCCATTGTCAAACAGTCGCACTGTGCAATGCCTATCGAGTTTGAAATCTTGAGGTGTATCACACAACCTAGCCGGGTGATCTTTCTTTGGCACCTTGGGAGGCCGAGCTAGATGCGTGCCTAGCTACTGAATTCATGTTCTCCAATTTATCGTTCTAAGTGTTGGACAGGTAGATGTCCGTGACATAAATGAAGATTTTGAGATGGATGAATAGTTACATAAGAGAAAATCATATACATAATGAGATTATTATAAACAAATTGAAAGTAATACCAATAAAGAATAAAATAAGGGAAAATCATTAAAATGATATGTATACGTAGAAAGACGATCAAAGAATGCTCCAATAAAAAGGTATAAAAAAATTAGATTGTTAAAATGTTAAAAGAAAAAGAAGAAGGCCACAAAAGCATTGAAAAAAAATAATAAAGAATGATTTCATTTTGAGGTTTGCATGGTATGTCCATATAAAAAAAAATCCATATAGCCGACCCCATCTAATATGGAAAAGACTTAGTTGTTGTAACGACCAAACCCTGCACCCCCTCGAATGTCAAATCCAGCTTGTGACAAGGGAGTCAAAGCGCCCTGCAGTTGAGCTCCGGATGCATATGATTAATTATTATCATTCTTGTTGTTTGACATTCAGCCGTTCATCTTTAAATGCCATAAATAATCCACACATGAATGGCATGCAAGGGCTGATCATTAATTGGGTCAGGGTCGTTAGAATCCGATTCGGAGCATACCCTACTCTCCAGCCACAAGTTCGAATTGCAACCAGCGGAGATCATACGTCAGATCACTTGGAGGCTTCGGATCTCACTAAAATTCAATTTTGAACTTGTACTTGGTTCAAAGAAAGAAGAAAACAAATCTGATTTTTGAATCCCAAAAGGTCCATTCAGTCAGGGCCAAACCAGCTCAAGTGCGCTCTAGATCAGATCCAGTTGTGGAAGTGGCCCATGCACTCAAGCCTGATTACTGGATCAAATATTGTACATGGGATTTCAAAGCTTGTATCAGGATCCAAACCCGATTTGTTTCGCATCCTCCCGGAGGAGACTAACCACATGTGGCAGCGATACTTCAAAGGCTCATTCGTCCAAAAAAAGGTTGCCGGTTCGTGTCATTACGGTTGCTGGTAAAAATCAGGTCGACACGAACCCAATCCTTTTATGTTAGTCTGGATTTCTCCAAAACGTCGAGTTGGTTTGAACCCGATCTGACTTTTGTCGGGTTGCCCCTATTCGACCTAGACCCGACCTAGGCTGGCTAACCCCCGATCCAGCCCTGGATTTTCCAAATCGGGTTACGTTCCGGGTCCGCAATTATCATGGCAGCACGCAACTTGTTAGTGGGTCCCACGTCGGTTATCCCACTAAGGGCAGCATCCTTTTCTATAATGCCACATTAATCCCTCTTCCAGTTAGCCGCGCTTGTTGTTGGGTCCCCCGCAGGACCTGGCGCAGTAAATCTCCTCCCCTGCCACGCAGAGAGGCACCGACAGCAAGTAGTAAAGTAGGGGTGGTTTTGTCATTTACTAAATTTTTAAATCGGGTCGTGTTAGGTCTGAGATAAAGATATCCTTAAAATATAAATACGAAAATGACTGGAATTTTAAAAACTATTCCATGTCAACCGTTATTAAAAAATATTCAAGGAATTTATTGCATTTTAATTATAATAACATTCATTAAGTCATAAGAATTTCTTTTCAATAAGCAATAATTTTCTTTTTTGGTTGGTAAAGTATCCCTTCGGGTCTCCGAGAGCTCAAAGGAACCCGAATCGGGTTTAGCCCGGTTGCCCCACTACAAGGGTAAAGCTCTCTGAGTCCGAGATATGGTTTTCTGCATTCACAAGGATTGAACTCGGGACCTTGGATTAAGATGAGGAAGCAAGTGCCAAACCACTCGAACCATTGCTTTGCATTCTATTTTGGTGATTCTAGAAATGGTTCAATTTTGCCTCAAACGGCTCTTGATCTAGGAGTTATTTATCCATACGTGTTCAATTTTGAATTTAAATTGCCAATTTTAGTTATTTCACTTGTTTTTCCAAAAGTGGAGTTTCTTTTTGTTACAATTGGAGACCAAAGCTTAACATGAACATAATCATGCACTCTCCCAGGAATCGAACTCATGGCATTCGAGTGGGCGTCAATGGGTATTCTTTTCCCTGCCAATAGAGTTGAGCCCGACGATAAACTTCCCGGAATTGTTTGCATGGGAACCAATGTCGTGGTGACGGTACCTCTGACGGCAGGTACCATCGGAAAACAGCTCTTTGCTCAAAGCCTTAAGAGTGAAATTGCACCTTATCTTTTTTAAGTATAAATAACTTTGCCCACGATAAATTTGATGTTGCGAGGAAAACAGCTCTTGGCTCAAAGCCTTAAGAATGAAATTACACCTTACTTATCTTTTTAAGTAACTTTAAGTGCAATTCATAATCGATGAGCATGAAAACATAACTTATGATACTTCACACAAAGAGCAATAGTTCACCTGGCTAGGGAGACGCCTCACAAGTTGAAAGGTCATGAATTTGATACCAAGGGGGTGCATACTCATCATTGAATAAACATGGATAATCGAAATTTGCTATTGTCACAACAAAAAAGAAACTTAAGACACTTGTGATTATTGATTTTATAGTAGTGCATTCCTTTATATATAATATGTAAGATGTTTTATGTAAAGTTCTGTATTGAAAAATATTATATCTTTATTATAGAGAGAATATATATATATGTGTGTGTGTGTGTGTGTGTGTATTCATGGAGAAAGAGATAACACATAAATAAGGTATTATACACTATGTTTGGTATGAAAAATATTTACTAAAAAATAATATTAAATACATTATTTATTTTATTTGAATGGACATTATTGTAGGTGCAGCACAAGTCCACGTTGGTTGGGGAGTGGCTGTCATCACCAAAACGGGACTCTTTCTCTCTTGACGCTTGCCTTTACAAGTTCTCCTCCTCCCCACAAACCTTCTTCCCTCTCTCTCACTGAAACAGTGACAGAATTTCCCAGAATTCCAATTTTCAATTTTCCCCTGCAAATTACGGATTTGAAAGGCTGTTTAAGTCCTTCACGAAGGGGAAGATTGGGATATTCTGGCAGATCCAGAGATGAACGATCGGGTCTACCCGGCGTCTCGCCCGGCCGGAGGGCCGCCGGCAGGTGGAGCTTCGGCGAGCGTCGGAAATGGCGTCCCTACTTACACGAAGTCCCAGCTCTACAGCGCCAACCGTCGGGTGTACCGGCCGCAGCCGAAACGGCGCCGGTCGAAGAGGCGGTGCTGCTGCTTCTGCTTCATCTGGACCTGCGTCGTCGTGCTCTTTCTGATACTACTTCTTGCCATCGCGGGCGCCGTTGTCTGGGTGCTTTTCCGGCCTCAGCGTCCGACATTTTCCGTCACGTCCCTTGAGATTGGAACCCTCAATGTTACTGGAGGGCCGCGGCTGAATTCCCAAATCTCATTCTCCATCGACGCCCGAAACCCTAACAAGAAGGTCGAGTTCTTCTACGACGACATCTCGTTCTCGCTCGAGTCGGAGGGCATCTCGCTCGGATCCGGTTCGATCAAGGGCTTCGACCACCCGACGAAGAACACTACGACCGTCTCGGCCACCGTTTCGCAGAAAGACCAGCCGGTCGACTCGGCGGGAGCCAGCGCGCTTGCGGCGGATCTGAAGAAGAACAGCGTGCCGCTGACGACTCAATTGGAGACGAAGGTGAAGGCGAAGCTGGGCGCGTTGAAGAGCGGGAGGGTTCCGATCCGTGTCTCCTGTAACGGATTCTCTGCTGCGGTCGGGAAGACGAAGGGTTCGAATCCTTCTCTTTCAAATGGCAAATGCGCGATCAAAGTCAAGGTGCTCAAATGGGAAATCTGAATTTCCTCTCTTTTTTAGCTTTCTCTGCCTCTCCGTTGTTCTTGTCGACATGGTGGTTTGTGAATTATTGTTTCCTCTTTTCCTTTATGAATTAGGATGAATTTCGCCAAGGAATTATGATTTTCTTCCCTTTTGCTGCTTTTGAGTTATTGCTCGTATATGATATAATATTTGAATTTCTTGATCTAAGCTAAGGTTTTAGCGAGATCGAATTTGTACTTAATGTATTCCAGCCTGTAGCTTTTTACATGTTTTGACTCAAACGAATAGGGTACATTTCATCAAAATGCCGCTGCTTTTGATGAGATCCGAATGGAATTTTTGGTCTTCCCTCTTCCTCAGAGACGGTTTGGACTTGTGTTTCTTTAGCTTGTTTGATTTCCGACATGCCTTTGAACTTCATTCCAGAGCACGGATGAAAATCTTTTAAACAGAATTTCTGCCTTCTACTAGCTGGTGAGAAATCTATAAGGTTTTCACATTTGAATTTTGCTAAAACGCTATCTCATCACAAATTTTGCCCACAATACGACCATCTCTGTGTGTGTGCAGAAGCTGCGCCGGAAATTTAGGGTTTCTTTGTTAAAATTTTCAATCACAGAGCGTATCGAATTTAGCAGTTGGCGAGATCTTCGTTGCCGATCCCAAGAGGTTAGTTGCTGCCATCTGTGCACAAGTGTGTAAGAAGATGGATCCACTGCACGTTTCAACGTGCTTGGTGTCTTCGTGTCTTGTCTTATTGTGGAATGAGTTCGATGGTTGTTGCACAACACTGGCTTGCCTCGTGTCCTGGTGATGTGGGGGATAATAAATTCATTTGCTATGGGCCGTATTTGCACGTTAGAGGCAAGTTAGGAACCTGCGTTGGTCTCAAACTAATAGGGTTTCTTTCTTTCCGTGGTGGGGAGCCCAAAGTCAGACGCTCGTACTCGTGACCTTCAAGTGGTGAGTGTCACCGTGGAACGGACGGCGCCAAGCCAAACCAGGCGTAGGTCAGCCCTTCACGAATGTTCTTAGCTCGGTATGGTGGGGTTGGGCAGACCCTACTAAACAGTGCGCCCCGGAGATCGAGCTCCAGACCTTCAATTTGAAGTCGTCTTTCCTTTCTGTTTTTGAAACCTCAGATCAGGACAATTCATACCCAACCAGCAGGTACCTAACCGGACCTGACCCTACATGGAACGGATTCTCAAAGGTGAGACCCCATCCCACAGCGGGTCAGATTGGGAGAACCTTTCATATGGGGTGGGATCGGGTTTAGGGTAAACCCAACCCGTAGGGCTTGGCAGAGCGAGTTATGACATTAGTTTTCTAGTGCAGGTTGGTTTGGGCTGAGGCACCAACCCGGCCAGTTGCTATCCCTATCTTAGCCGTACACCAGTTGAACCAACTATATAAGCAGTGTTATAGGATTTAAGACTTTTAATTACTTTTTTAATTAAAACTTCAAATGATGAGAGAAAAGACGTTGACATGTATATCGGATCTCTCAGATTTCTAACACCTTTTCTTATAAATCCGTAGTCGTCACTGTCGATGGTGAACGTTGAGAAACCTTCTTCAAAAGACAGATCTGTAGTTTCTTTGGTGAATGCAAAACTGAGTCGTCGGGCAAGCTTCATGACAACCGAGCACCTAGGCCCACCCACTTCTAACAAAGAGTCTATTTTATAGAAGATGATTAATTGAAACTTAATCAATGTTAGCAACATGGTCATTCTTTGATAATCGGTTTATTCTTTTATTTATATTTATATATACATAGAGTGGAGGGGAGGGAGAGAGAGAGAGTCTTAACCATCTTGGTGCATAATCTTGTACCAACATTTTTATGGTTTGATTTTTGAAATCAACGGTAGAAATTTGAATCAATTATACATGTGTATCTTTGTACTTATATTTATATAAAATAATTCAAATTTCAACCATCAATCTCAAAGATTGAACGATAATAGTGTAAGATTATATACTGAGATGCATTACATAGCTAAGATGTCATATATATATATATATATATATATATATATATATATATATATATATATATATATATATATATATATATATATATATATATATATATATACATTTAATCAACCACAACAGCTCACCATGGTCTACGCTTGTGCTGACTTACATGGGGCAAGATTGCCTACATGCTCCTTCGCATCGAACTGGCAAAGTAAATGCAAATGAGTTTCCTTACTATACAAGTGTCGCTGTTAACTCCATCTGGATTAATGCAGAATACAATCTGGTTGATGTGGATGCACCGCTGAGACTTTTGTAGTGCTAACTTAGGGCCTTCCTCATGAGCCATCCTTCATGTGCTTGTGTTCTATGTCAATCCAGTGCTCATGAAAACGATTGGGTCATTAGTTTGTTTCTTTGGCACACGTGGGAATCGAACCCCTGACTACCTCCGCATTAACTTACACAAGATGACGGCACACATGAGAATCAAACACCTGATTGCTCATCTGCAGCTGAGCCTTTCCACTATGCTAACCTTTGTGGGGCATGTAGCTCTCTTTTTTCTTTTGTGAGAATCAAGATGGGGTTAGTCGAACCCCTTACTAAAGATTGATACTTTAAGCTATTTATATGCTCATTTAATTGAGTATGGATGATTGTTTCCTACACACCTTTAATGGCGTATACTCGTGCGCACTCTTTACTTTTTGAGGCTAGGAGTTCACACATGTATTCTTCCCTTTTAAGTATACATTTGAGCAATTTTGTCTTGAAGCCTGAGGATATTCTCACGTGTTTACGTACATAATTCTTTATACAAACCGGTATTTTATCATCTTCCGGCTACTGTAACTCACCTCCGGCGAGTAGCTAATCGACACCAAAAGAATTGTCCTTCAAGCAAGATCAGGTCTTTTATTGAAATAATAAATGAACCAACTAAACAAACAAAAGAAGTTTGATAGAAAACAAGACAAGGAGCTACAAGTTCCTTACTGCTATTGTCAGCAAGGAATTATGAATTATGCTTCTCTGGTCTCTTCCATTAGAAGAAACTGCTCCACTAGTTTCCACCTCTTTCACAGCGCATCAAGCGAGTGCAACCACGAGTGTATGGACGGGTCGGCGGCAGAATTGCCCGGCCGTTTCCTTTGCTCAGGTCAAATTGGCAGCCTATGTGGGGAGCTGGCTTGAACCATGTGCAGGGGTTCAAATACACAGGAGCAGAGTCGCCATAGGTGGGCTGAATCAAGCATGCAAGTGCAAATGCAAGAGCCAGGCATTTGCTCAGCATTGCTCTCAAGTGCGACTTCCCCTGAGCCATCTTCCCAATAGTTGGTTGGTTTGATTCTTCAACATTGCACCACCTCAATTTATACTCTCTTGAACAGAAACCAATCTAATTTTATGTAATCTAACTACTTCTTTCCTTCTGATCAAGGCAAAGATTAGTTAGAAACGGGTTGACACGAACTAAAACAAGCCTCCCCAAGTATAGTGATCCTTCATTTGAGGTTGTGGTTCTACCAGAATAACAGTGTACCTTTAATAGAATTTTGTGTTCTTGCTTTGGTGAAGACCATCCCTATATACGGTCGTTCAGGGGAGTCGAATTTCACGTGCTGATTTTGTGGGCAACGCTCTGCTTGTTTGCGGGCTGTTCTTTCCGAACACCTGTTTCCATTATTAGCCGATCCTCTCTTTTGTGTGGGTATCAAAATGGTCTTTGTGTAAATTTTTTAAAGCCTAAAAAGTGTGGAAATATAAAGTGTGAGCTTTGTTTTTGGATTCAAATGTAGGGATTATTCCCACATAGATCATAGAGATGACTTAGAATTCTTATATGAGCAAAATCTTGATTTTGTTATAGATATGTTCAGATATGTGTGTGTGTGTGTGGAGATTGGCTTATACATACAAAGTATGAAATGCACAAAGAACACACATGAAGCATCCTTAAAATATTGGTGGACCTCCTTGTATTTATTGCCATGCGACTCATCATTTTACACAATGTATTGAAATTCATCTACAATTTCTTCGGTTTATAAACCACAAAAAATAAGGTGGATTGAGATTCCAGGTAAGTTCAGGAAAGGGAAGGATTTGGGATTCGAAATCCCTCCTATTTCGTGGGAGTTATCATTTTCAAGCTTTTCGTGGCTATTCAGATGTCCGTGTATCCCGTCCAACCAGCAACAGCCAAACACAACTCTAATGAATCCATTTGCTTCTCAATTTTTCTGCTGAAAATCGATGCTAACATGGACTCCTGTGAATAGAATTCCCAACTGCCGGTTTTTTTTTGCATCTCTGAACCTGTGGGTCATAATTGTCTCTACATAAAAAGTGATGTAATCGATTCAAAGTCTATGAAGGCATCTGTTTCACTAAAATAGATGTGAATTTGGATCTTTCCCACTTTGTGCCGAAACAAACAGCATCTGAGAAAAGAAGTCCGATGAAATTCAAAATCTCGATTAGTTTTGTAAGAAATCTTTGACTTCCTCCTAGAGAAAATTTTCCCTTAAAAGTAGCAGAAGAGCATTTCTTTAACTTCTTGTTGACAAACTCCTCGCATTCTTCACATCGTTGGCCATTACTTACGAAGTCCAATTGATAGGAAAATTTAATTAAGACTAGAAATACTGTTGGTACTAGATACACGGGCTGCACCATGAACACCACGTTGGCAAAAGAAGACAAGTTTTATTGTGTAATTGTAGAAATTCGTTATGGATAATCTCACTTCAGGACCAAATTAAACAGGAAATCCATCTCTAATTAAAGAAATTGATACTAGAACCACGGTGCATGTGTATATAATATCGAGAGCTCATTCCAACACGCGCACTATTGATCATTAGAAAATTATGAGAATTTCAATACGAGCAATAGCTCAATTGGTTAAGGGATAGACTCACAAGTAGAAGGTCATGAGTACGACACCCGGGTTGTGCATCTGGTTTCAGCTTCACCGTTGAACCCGAAAAAAGAATTAGAGAATGAAGCGAATTTCGAAGATCGAATTTGCCCTTCACGGAGAAAATTGAAAAGAGAAGAGCATGGAGGAGTTGATGACAGGCTGGCCGATAAACTTGAGTGGTTATGAATAATGCTATACATTACGGCAAAAAGTACAGATGCAACCAACAGTCTTTCAACCGGCCGCTGCTTGTCAGAACCAAGAAAAAAAACATGCTAGAGATAACCAAAAGAAGGGTAATCAAGGCGTCGGCCAGAAAGAATGATCAGAACTTGGCTCTCTCAATTAATCCACATTGAAGTTAAGGACCGAAAGACAACCTCTTCGCAAGGAATCGTCAAGCCCATGTCGTGGTCGAAACCGAACTCCTCTTCTGCCATTTGCAGCAAATTCTGAAACTCAGGGTTGCTTAGAAGAGAGATTGGCACTGTGAACCTCACCCTATTCTCCCCAACATACACTGCAAAATGTCCTTTCCTCACCTCCCCTGATAGCTCCTTTTTCCCAAGGCTTGAGTACTTCTTCAGTATCTGTTTCACTCCCTTCTTGACTGCCATTGTTCTCTGTATTTAGAGAATGCGTATTGTGTGTGTGAGAGAAAGAGAGAGAGAGTTGATGGCTAGCTTTGGATGAGGAGAGAGGTGTGTGCTGTTTAGGCATATATAGAGAGAAGAACTTGGTTTAGAGAGGATAAGATGGATAATAATTGATGAGATTAATTATGTGAAAGGATTTAAAGGGTGGTGCGCATAAAAAAACATGCAGGGTGGTGAGATGAAGATGGGTTTGAACGTTGCGTATGAACGCGTAGGACAGCGTGGAGCCCATGCCGTACCCTCTTCAAGGGTCGTGAGCCAAGTAATGGTTTCGAGTCTCGACCTTCCATTTACCGCGTTCATCGTTGGCATCTTTCCCTTGTACGCTTCTGCACGGAACTCAGGATATCCGGGTCACCAGGGTTAGGTTTAATAGCTGGTTTGGATCTTTGCGTTTATTCATTATAAAATATTTAAAATCTCTTCTTTGGCTCGAATGGTTCTTCTTGTTTCATTTCAGGTGGAGGCGTTAATTAGAAGCAGTCTGTGTCCAGCGTATTTATACAAGGTCAAACAACTTGTCCAATTGTGGGTGGGGTTGGCTTAATTGGTTGAATGGATGCCAATTTCGTGTTTTCTGGTTGTGTTCATGTCATATCACTTCGTGTTTGTGAAATAACTGATCAACCTGAATACTACCCAATTATTTTTGTGTTACTTAGGATGGATACAAGCCTAAACCGTGTTATGAAAAACGGAAGTTTTGGGATGTGCTCATGTATGATTTTCTTACATGACAGCCCTCACGGGCCATGTTGTGTCACTTCGTGTCTGCGTGGTAAACGAATCAACCCGAATGTAAACCGGTTTCTTGTATGATTCTTTGGGCACACTCTAGCACGATTCGTACCAAATATACCCCTCCCTCACATAAGCAGGACTTTTCAGGTGTTGTTCGTGTTGGGTTTTGTGTCGTGTTATCTTGTGAGCCTAGGTTGGACCATTTAGTCAAACTTATGAACACCATGAGATGGTTAAGCTGTTACAGTTTTTTACCTATATAAGTAATATGATAAGAGCCAAAGTTTTTGTTATATATATATGAATTCTAAATAAGGCCTACCAATTAGTTTTATTCCTTGTAGATGAAACGTCTTACTTCAATTAAATGGCGTGTTGCATTCTTTTATGGATCTGTATATTTGTACTGTAGATCTCAGGTCCAATTATTTTCTCTTGCAAAATGAAGAGTTCATACTGGATTGCAATTACATTTTGAACGAGTTTCTCCTTTTATAACAAGCACCATGTGCTGGGGAGCCCTTAGATAGGGTTGTAAATGGATCGGATATACCATATATCTGGTCCAACTCGTAATCCAACTAATCGGGTCTGGTTTGGATTCAGATTCCACCCTTTTTTATGCACGGTTCCTCTTTCTCTTTCCACAAATCCAACAGATATTCATGTCCAGTTGCATTATATCCATGTCTGAATACGACACTAAATCCAATTAGCCGGATTTGGCAAAACAGGATCGGATTCGTTCAAGTCCATATTCTTATCACACATTCAACACAACCACACAAGCCTTGAGAAAGATCTCATGAGTGGTGTAAATAAACTCTGCATGTAACATCAGACTGTGAACAAATCCAGGAGATTAGGTGCAGGAATCAACCTTCTTTACAGGCATACCTAGTGCCATTAATTTCTTCCAACTGTTGCTGCATCTTCTGCCTCTCCCCATATAGTTATTCTTCGTTTAACATTTATTAGTATCATTCTTTATACGTGGTGGAATTTGCTTGTGGCATATGCAGGTTTTGTTATTGTATGGTGGCCATCAGCAGATTGAAAAGGTGATTAAAGCGTTTTATTTATCGATAGAGAAACGAAGGAAGAAGAGGACCGATCCAAGCTCCACCACAACAACTCAACAGGCGGAGGACAATACCATGTGATTCTGCCTTCTGGTCTGCATCACGTTGATGTCCAACTGTGTTTCGTCCATCAGCCATTGTTTCTATTCGCAGTTAATGATAACCCGTCGAAATTTAAAGCAGGAGAGACGGAAATTGTTTTACAGAATTATAAAATGATAGTAACAATGACTATGATGCTTTATTCTTTGACTGTAGAGCCAGAAAGAGACCATGAAAATGACCTCCACTGCGTTGCTGAACTAGCTAGATGCATAGGTGTCCTACATAGTCTTTCAAAATTGAGCTGGCGTTAGGTTGATTCTTTATATAGGTTACAAACTAATATACATACATTCATTATATATATATATATGTATATATATATATATATATATATATGTATATATGTATATATATATATATATGTATATATATATATATATGTATATATATATATATATGTATATATATATATGTATATATATATATATGTATATATATATATATATATAGAGAGAGAGAGAGAGGACCTGGGATACGCGCACCAAGTTTCAGCACACTCGTGCGCACTGCCCCTTGAACTGCCATCCTTAACCTCAGCCACCTTCGCCCCATCTCTTCCACTTATTTCGTGACACAAAAAGCAGCCGTCATCACGTACCACCACCCCCTCTTTGACTTATATATTTATACATCTTTTAAGGTTGTGTTATATACATTTGCATGTGTATATAAATACGTGCGTACTACGTATGTATATACACATACACTCACACGCACGCACGCGCGCACACACACATATATGTGGATAGAAATTTGGATGAAAAGTTTTATTGATAAACACGTCTTTGGTTGATTCAGATCTTAGTTACTGGAGGAGAATTACCTTCCTACAAATTCACTTGGAAAAGGGATCTTCTGACGGCTAAATTACATAGAACACAAAGACAGAAATAGAAAACGATATATTTAAAATAAGGTTGGTATGTCTTGCACGATGAAATCTGCGGCATGTGCTATGGCTTGCGTTGAACGAAGAAGATTTGAGAAGTTGATTGTATGAGTTTCATCCATCTGTATTGATTTAATAAGGAGCTCTCTAAACACCAAGCTTGTTATAGAATTAGTTTCCACTCTATAACATGTTTCTGGTATCAAATATACATAATAATACCATAACAAGGAGAATAATAAAGCAAAGGATTCCTCATTTTCTATCTTCAAAGCCACAGGTTCATCTCTTCTGGTCCCCGTGCCTTCTTGATATAGGTGCTTTCATCATCCACCAGTAGGGAAAGAAGTTTCCTTTTGTAACTAAAAAGACAGATGTAGTTCTAAGTAAAGAAGAATGCTATGGCTTGTGTTGAATGAAGAAGATTTGAGAAATTGATTGCATGAGTTTCATCCATCAGTATTGATTTTAACAATGAGCTCCACAAACACCAAGCCTGTTATAGAAATTAATTTCCATTTTGTGACATGTTCCTGGTATCAAATATGCATAATACCATAACAAGGAGAAATAAATGTTCAAAGATGAGGATTCCTCGTTCTCTATCTTCAAAACCACAGGCTCATCTCTCATCATCCACCATTAAAGAAAGAAGTTTCCTTTTGTAACTAAAAAGACAGATGTGGGTTTAAGTAAAAGGGGAATGCATAAATAAATGTGTATATATATATATGTATGTGTGTATATATATATATATGTGTGTGTGTATATATATATATATGTATATGTATATGTATTTGTATGTGTGTATGGACTGTCCTAACCTTGGAGTTTTACAGCGGTTTGCGCCTACCCTCCAAAGGTGGTTTCTGCAAGGTGCAAATGTAAACATGAAAAGATATGCTAATCTAGATTACTAAGCAAGAAAAAAGTTAAAATTATTTAGATGCATGAAAGTATACATGACCGGTTTCGGTTTGCCCAAAACAATGAACAGTAACTGAACCGGATCCCACCCCAACCTGATTATGGTTACGGTTTAGAACCACCGGTTCCTGTTCCTATATCGGTCTGAAAAACAAAATCAATTATAAAAAGGGACATAAAAAGAACTAATAAAGTGGAACTTTATGGTTAAGCGGTTCCAGTTAGGGACCGGTTGGGAGAGACGTTACGGACCGGAGCCTAATGAAATTATCTAAGAAGCATGAGGGAGCACCTAGAAGACAAGTTGTGACACTAATAGGAAAGGACATTCAGTGTAGTCAAGACTATTGTCCTCTCTATGCAAAATCATTCCCGAGACGTCAACCACAGATAAAATGACAACTATATGATAAAAATGAGGTTTTAAAAAGTTCAAAACGGCAATTGTGAATTCTAAAAAGCTCATTTTCATGCTGGCAATCGTTAATTTTATACTTCATATCTTTGAAAATATGAAGAACAAAAGATATATATAGTATCACATTACCAATAAAATTTCTTGGAAAAAGGTCTTTTAAGGTAAAAGCATTAAATAGTTGTCCATCATTCATTCAAATATTTACGTGAGTGATTGTACTTCACATTGAAATGATTTCGTTAGGCAAGTAATTCTTTAAGATAATTGACAACTACAGTCATTCTCCGGACACTGCCGCCTCCGCCATGACCACTCCGTCCACCCATTCCTTTTCGGTCGCATGAATTTAATTTAAAAAAATAAAGTATTTTAGAAAAAAAATATTATTATATTCATCCTTTAAAAAGTAATGGTATCATTATAAGTATATCACAAGTGTATTGCCTAGCAAACATTTTGGTGTTTCGTGCCGCTTTATTGAGATGAGAAGAGACAAACCATTAGTTCAAAAGTGCGAAAATAAAATTAGTGTGTAGTGCCCAAGATTTTGGCTTGCAAAATAATAGGTTTATAGAGCTTCAACCTTCTTTTTTCATTTATAAAGAATGCATTCTTTCTAAGAAGATCCATGATAAGCTCAAACATCTGAGCGAGGGATCAAATTAGCGACACTCACTTTACCCCTCAAACGCTTAGTGTCTTCGCGACACTCACTTTACCCCTCAAACGCTTAGTGTCTTCTCTTGTAATCTGTGTTTAGAAACATCTAATTTATCGAAATTTATTGTGTTTTCCTCTAAACCACCAGATTGGCTAAAACACGTTATCTATTTCCGGGTATCTCTTAATTTAATATAGTATGATTTGCATCCCCAGCGTCATTCCCCTCATAAAAATGAAAACCTTCCACTAGTGGGCTGGAAGTCTACTTGCTTTTTTCAGCAGCGCTGAATTTAGTTTGCTGAACTAAATATCAGTTGGTTAATTTGAACCAAAAGTTTTGCCTCTGCCTGCAAGTCACCAATGCCTGTCTTTTTTCACTACTGCGTATTAATTCTTTAGAAAGACTATTAAAGCACATCGATACAAAAAAAATACAACAAAAACACTAAATCAGTGATGCAAATTTATCTTTAGTCAATCGCTAATCAGTAGCTAAACATGTTAGGGAGAGATTAACAAGGAATTAGCGATGGGATTTCGAAGGAAGGTGTTGCGCAAGAAGATGAGTAGCAGTTTTGTGGTGTCTGCAACTTAGTTGCAGCTCATTCCTGCTTAATTTCTCTGACTAAGCTATGTTTTATTTCTTGCTCTGTATGTTCTCCATTTGTATGTAATCTCTCCTACGCATTATCATGTACAACTATCAAAGAAGAGTCGTCTAAATTAAGCATTTACAACAAAGACACCCCCCCCCCCCCCCCCCCTCCCCGACATCTTCTTTCGATGACACTTGTCGCTATGCCCATGAAAGGTGCCAGGAACCAGCCTATCAATGTAAGCGCCAATATTCTGGATTGGATACTTCTTGTCTCAGCTGGAAGCAATGGCACATGATCCTTCTCTCTTTGATTTCGTAATTCCTTTTAACTCTTTCACTGTTTGATTATCGGTTGTTTACTCCATTCCTTAAGAAAAATAAAGACCACTTTCAATAAGAAATAGATTATAGGTCTTTCATCCTGTGCGATGCATGATTAAGATAATTAAAGATTATGAAAAAAATCGATATTGAATCCAACCCATATGACTAAGCAGGTTGTATTTTGCATGTAGTTAATGCGACGGGGACAAGCCGAGGATCGTTTTCTTTCTCTATATCTGTGTTTTTTGGAGTCGGTACAGAAACGGATCATTTTGGAGGTCACTGATGACTTTGACAGACCACCGAAAAATCTCCTTTCAATCATTAATTCAATGGTGGGCCTGGACCGCCTTCCTAATTAGCAATTCCTCACGCAAGTCCGCCAGCGACGATCGCGTTCTACCACCAAATTTGTCCAAGTAGGACCAGTTATGATCAATGAGAGAGCAAGAAAATCTCTCTCTCTCTCTCTATGTTTTGTGTGATGAGTGCGTGCATACATGTATTTGGCACTGCAGCTCACAGACTCTCAATCGATTATTTACCTTGGATGAGATATTAATTCCTTTCCTTTTACTTCTTAATGTTTCAGGAATTAATTCACCATTCTTTTTGAAGAGAACGACTGAAAATTTCTTAATATCCACTGTGGCTTAGTACAGTTTCCTTAAGACTTAAAGTGAACTGCATCGAGTATGATAGCCATTACTTGTGGTGGCAAGTTTGTGTTTGCAGGTCGTGTCAAGTCGTGTTCTTCTCACAAATAAATCTCTGATTAGGCAGATTGGAAACTATATCTGAGACTCTTCTATTTAAGATCAAGATATGATGAAGATTAGTCTTTGATATCCAAATCCATAATGATTAATCTTTTATCTGATTGCCATAATATGAAGCGTGGCCCAGTCCATTTATATCTCTAATCAGACTGTCTTCACATCTTAACCAGAGAAAAACCGGGTCTTTCTGGGAAAGTTCAAAGCAAGAACATGCCATATGGAAGTACCTTGATGTGATTAACAACGTTCGAAGCAAAGACATTTCGTTCATGCGTATTATAAATTTAATGTGGAAGTTTTTCAGATTAATATCACCAATATGTCACAGTGAGCAAAATTTGCACATCAATCAGCCGGTTCAGAAAAGAAAAATGAAATACTGCCCGCTTCTTAATAGTGTTCGTGTAGCGATACAGGAAGTACATATACAAGACCAATAGTACAAATACACTCTGCATGTCAAGCCCGGACGTTGGAATCACCCAACGACTCAAAACTACAGGGGCCAAAGACTAAGTACTAGGTGATTCCCAGTTACACAATCATGATGCGAAAATTCACACGTAGAGGGTCCCTGGCTCATATTCTCTCCTACTTAAGTGTTTGATGACTTCGGCAAGCTTCACGATGATGTTCTTACAATTCTTGGAACTCTTGGCACATTGTCCATCCCTCGACTCACTATACATTCATCTTTTGTAGCTCTTGTTGTCCTCCAAGATGAAGGTGTTCATAGTAGTTACGGACAATAAGCCTTAAGTTTGTTAGCATTGGAGGCAGTTTACAATCTGTCATGGACGGACTCCAGTCGAAACACCCAATCTCCTACCCTCAAGATGATTGGTTGAGGATCGTCATGTTTCTAAACCGTCGTAGCGTGTTACCTCATGACGAGACCATTGCACTACTTTAAGTTCGTCCACTTCTTCATGAGCATCAATGCCTTCACATGGAGCGGTTGGGCAAAATCACATCGCTCCTGTTGATCAGCGCATTAGTTGTGTACGATTGACAACGTCTTCGAGTTTTGTACTGTCATCCTTTGTTGTGCCTCCAACTACTCTCTAGGTCCTTCGCTCCTATGCAACTTACCTTGCATCTACCGTCTATCCTTGCCATCAACAATCTTGCGTCATCATCTCTTAGAACTGGTACTTGTACTTAGTTTGCTATCACGTTGCCTGTTAGACTTCTCGTGCTAACGACCTACGTCTTCCCCATGAGCTAGGTTCTTTAGAGGTGTTGTGGGCAAAATGTCTTCCTACTCCTTTAGTCATACAACATCAGTCTTCGAAGATACTTTACTGTGAGACATCTTCTGTTCAGCACCCTAGAGTGTCACTCCCAATGTGGCATCCCCCTCCTTCTAACATTCTTCTAGTCGAAATGCTGACACTTTTCGAACCTAACCATCATCTGAAGCCGTTGCGCAAACAACACATGGTTGATCACAATTCATGAAGACCACTATATTCGAGGCTGGTCGTATCTCTGCAATGCTTGCCCTCAAGAACTTCATGCCCAGTATCATCTAATACTCAACCAATGGTGCTATAGTGAAGTTGCTTACCCTGCACCAACTCCCCACTCGAGTCACAACAACAACTGCCTCCCCCAAGATAGGTTTGGACTCTTAATTCACAACTTTCATGTTGTCACTACTTCTCACTATACTTAGACCTAAACGTTTAGCTTCGTACGGGTACGTAAAGTTGTATGTTGTATCTATGTCAACCATTCTCATGGTATTCTTGCCATTGATAATAACCGGTATGTACATGAGAGTCTTGTCATCAAGCTTGCATAACGTTGATCCCACATCTATAGCGTTCAACATCTCATTGTGTCAATCCTCATTGTCTCTTTTCTTAGATCATTATCTACATTATCTGTCCTTTACACGGTGTTAGCGGCGCACGCAAAGTCTTTCTTCTTGTATTCGTACTCATTTGAGAAATATTGGCCACCACAATACCAACACTCTCGCCTAAAAGATCCGTTTGCCTTACCTTTCTTTGTACAATCATTGTTGTTCCCTCAGTTCCATGGTGAAGCAGACTCGACTCGAGTATCTTTCGAAGCATTCTCCTGATTCTCATTCTTCCTACTATTTCATCTTTCAATGCCATGCATGTCTTTCTTTGGACTAGTTGATCAACGATTGTCAAGTAGACATTTTGTCACCATAATCGTTTCAGAAAAGGTCTGCGAGTTGATCATGTTTATCTCTTGCTTCGCACAAGGCTATAATCTGTTAAGAAACTTGATTAAACGATCTTTCAGACTTGTCGTATGGATGCTCAACATATGGGTCTAGTATTCCTTGATGTAATCTTGCAACGATCTATTATGTCTCAAGCCATAAAGTTTTCTTTTTGTGGCTACCTCAATGTTACGTGGGAGAAAATATTCTCGTTGAGCTTGTTTGAATAAATTCTAAGTGTGGATGTGAGATAATCATGCCTCAACATTCTCTTACATGGGATGCCACCATAGCATGGCATCGTCTTCCAAAAACATAGCCACCACTACTAGATTCTAATCTTCGTTCTTAAGCTGACCAACCTTGAGGTACATGTTTATCTGGTAAATAAAGTTTTTCAATACATGTGCATCACAACCCCCATCAAAGGCCTTTGGTTCTCTAACGTTGATGCAATGTGGTTAGTTTCCTCCCCACCATATCTATGCCCATTTACGAACTTGCGCTCAACACCATCCAATCGAGCTAGCATCTCCAGTTGAGATTGTTCTGAAACTTCTCTTCGAAATTTATACAGCAACACTCTTCTCGAGTCACTATAGTCAGATCTTAACGTCTAACTCAATATCTTGGACACGCTACTCTAAGTTCTCCACGCAATCACTTATAACATCGTACGTATACTCGCAAGCATCCATGTGTCGTTCCACATCTTTGATTGCAGTACTCATCTCTTCCATCAACCAGTCGAATTCTTGTGCAGCACGAGCTACATCAGCATCTAAGTGACTTAAAAGTTTTTCAAGCCTTGTATGTCTAACATTAGCATCAGGCAGAATACATGAAGTTATCTCAAGTTCGGCTACTAGTCTAGCCTTCGACTTTCCATTTCTTTGACGAATAGGGTCACCAGTCATCTCAGTATCAGTGACCATTGTGTCAACGTGAGCAATCGTTGACAGTAGAAAGTTACCTTTAAACTCTCGATACAGAGGGTGTGTCTTGCACCCACTCGCCGATACTCCGAGTCAAACTGGCTTCAATACTAAAGTTGTCATGCCCCGACATTGAAATCACTCAATGGCTCAGAGCTCGCAATCGGTGCTAGGATGCGCACAACCTAGTAAGTCTTTCACCAAAGATGCAGTGGTTTAGCGAAAGTTTAAGACTGATGATTGGGAGGGTCTATTCGAATGATAGTAAGAAAACTTGAGAGTAAATAAGAAAGCAATGTGATTATATTAATAGCAAAAAAGTGTATGGCCCGCGACATGCTTATAACTGATATGAAGGACTCTTTATAAGTACAAAAGAAATGGGTGCTCCCTCACGACAGGAGCCCAAGACTAAGTACTAGAAGTTGAAATCTCGTTCCCACCTAAGGGCTTGATTACACCGCCTTCACATCTAGGGGGTCTCCGAATCACATCCACATGTAAGAGCGAATGAAATACTGTTCACGTATCCATACAGTAAGTATGGACCTCATTGGCGCCCATGGTTTTAATCCTTAACGTGTGGTTGTCATACCATTTCTTTGGGTGGTGGGATACCTAAAGGAAGTGGTTTGGGGGGATTTGAACCCTTAACGTATGTGAGAGGGAGGGAGGGGGGGAGAGGGAGGGAGGTGAATTATTAGTTCACTTAGTGCAAGTACATTACAAGAGTGAATTGAACAGTGCCCTTGTATACAGTAAGTACTGATCCTCCTCGGAGCCCTCGGTTTGAACCCTTGGATGACAAACTTTGTGGGGGTGGAACACCTAAAGCGCAGTGATTTACAAGGATTTGCCTGGAAGACAGTTCTTGTAGCAGGGCAGACTGGTATCGGACTCTACGTACAAACATATACGTATAGTTTATCTTCACAGTCGAAATCCTAAAACGACTATTTGAGGCCATGGAAATTTGTGTCCTGTAGTTTCCAACGGTTTAGATAGTTGGCCATTTTTCTAAAGTGTTGGGAGTTCCAAGTTTGAAATCAAGAAGAAAGAATGATAGAACCGATCGCGTAAGCAGAAGCGAAAACTTACTGGGATGATCGTCTCTCTCAAGGGTCAGCCTTAGTTTCCCCTGTCATCGATCACGACCTATGTATAGCTCGAAGAAGGACCAAGTCCTAAACTCCTATTTATATTATTATGTTCCTATCAAACAGAATGAAAAAGGTGAAAATCAAACGGAAAACCTTCCTCAAGTGTTTTTTTTGGTTTAGGTTTAATTTTCTCCCACATACAACATATTTAAACCTTTAAATCAAATATATTCTTAAGCTACATAACATTTTTCTCGCATATTAGGTTTGACGCAACATAATTCGATCAATCTATTCTTCTAGTGTGTGGTGGTATGTATATAGGTGCATAGACGGACTGTGCCCCATTCATTCTTCGTCGGCAATTCACAGTCACATGTTCGAGATTGAGACTATAATATCGCTTCCAGCTAGAAGTGTTGCCTACGTATCTTCTTTTGTGGTTTTCTTTTTGGGGTATGATCTATAAATGTACGTTGACGCATTGGTGGGGGAGTGCGGCAACGAAACTGTGCAAAGAGTCAATTAGCACAGCAGCGAGAATCGCGTTGCACCATGAAATTTAAGACAAGTTGAAGCCCACTGAGAGAGAAAAACTGTTTGCTGGCTTTGTTGTTTGGTTTCTTTTGAAGCTAATATCTTGACTGTACAGTCTGTACGTAAGCCTTTCTGCTTACTATTGTCATTCACCATCAACGGGGAACAAATCCCTCTCTCTCTCACACACACACACACAGAGCGAGGATTATATGAGATTGTATCATTCAATTTCTTGCTCCAAAACTCCAAACTTGAAACAGAATTAGGAATTAGCGTCACAAGATATATCTGTTTACCATCAGTTGCTTCATATATAAACCATCTACTGTGAACAAGTCGAAGATGAGCACGGAATAAAATGAAAATTTTGAAAAGATTTAGTTGATATCCGCCCTTGTTTGAACCCCATATATTTGGTTTCCTTTTTTCTTTCTCTTCTCCATTTGTTGATCACTTATTTAGAAAAGGTACATGTGATGTGATGTGTAGTTGATTCGAAGAACGAGGCAAGGCTTGGCTCAGGCAGCTCGCAGGAATCGGTAGCCTAATATGCGAGCATCCAATGAAGTGTGTTATCACTTTGATAGAACATTGACCTCGTATCTCCTACGTGGCAGGTGTGTCAACCAATCGAAACCAAAACCTCAGCCTTATCTCACGCTAAGTGGGGTCGATTACATGAATTCTCAGCCTCGTCCCACATTAAGGGAGGGCAGCTACAAGGATTCTTGGTGCCCGTTTTGCTGGTGAGCATATATAGATTCTTAAAAGAACGTTGGTCCATGCCAGAAAGCAGATGATTATGAATAATTTTTCTATTAAATAAATGGATATATAAGGTATTTGGTGTGAATTATCATCAACTTTTGTGAGCCTGAACTAATCAAATTAATATTTTGTTCAGATTCTTCAGATATACAGAGAATATGGTTTGTTTGCTCCTTTTGAGGAAGGGGTAAAGAGGAAGCTCGAAAACCATGTTACAACTTAAGAGCCGATTAGAGATAGGTTTGCTCTTTAATATCTCTAGACGTACAAATCCTCCTGCGACTGCATTTATGTGATATCCAATTAAGAGGAACTTGATAAACCAATATCTGAACTGAATCCATTTCGTATGTACGCTTGCATCCTTACAGCTTTTGATTGGCCTACCTTGTCGATCTGCTGCTCCTGGTTGAAACATGCTGAACCGATACCTCAAGCAGATAAAGCAATGATGCAAAAGACATTAGTTAAAAGTGCAAAGTCCAAGATCAAAGTGGGAAACCAAGATTAGGAGATATTTCTCTAAGTCTATGCAAGGAATGCAGACATTCAAAATGCCAAATTCTATAAATCCAAAATACAGGATTTGATTGCGTCGAAACCTATGTGGCAGAAGCCCATCAAAGATGTGTTGATTCAAATGAAACTGACATATATTTATCATTTATAGCTCTTCAGAATATGACCAACAGCTGATTCAGCACACACACAGATCTAATTACTATTCATGGATGGTATATGACTTGTTAGTGACACATGCACACGTATGCATGAGTGCAAGACATGAAATCTTTCATGCCATTTGTTTCTCACAAAATTTATTTAATTAGATGGATGTCACATAGTGAATTTATTAGACATCGACTGTTGGATCACGTTTTATATTAAAACGGTGGGATTTCCTAATTAAGTAAACAATATATGGAGCCTTTATACACTTCATTTCGTTAATCGGCCAGAAATCTCTATAAAGGTCAGATTGAGACTTTGTAGAGAAGCACTTGCAAAAGACTGTAGTGATTCCAAATCCATCTTACTCTTGCCATTCACTCTTCTCATTAAGAAGGATCATAATTTGCAGGGAAGAAATCCATTATGTATTATTGTAAACGTGCATAAGAAAGAGTGAATTGGAAGCCGTTCATTTTCGATTCGCATGTAAAGGATCTAAGGAACAGCCAGCTGGACATATAAAAGGAGCGGGTAGGCAAAATCTGAGGTGAGACGTAGAAGTCAGCAGATCTCTATCCTGGTTTCTGAAGAATGGCATGTGAAAGATTATCCCATCGGCATCAGCAATCAATCATATTGCAGATCACTATCTTGCTATTGGACGCATCGCCACCTATCTACGCTGATTCATTAGGTGGGCTGATCCACACGAAATGAGTCACCAAGCAGCTCAGCGAGAATCGCGTTGCACCATGAGATATTTTGTCCAATTGGAACAACGCCACCTTCTAAAATGAATAACTGCATTATTATAACTGCAGCTCATTAAGGTCTCTCTCTCTCTCATATGCCTTTATTAAAGATTGACAGTTTAGGAAATGGACCAGAAGACGCAACTTCATGAAAGAAACTCTTAAGTGTCAAGGAGAGTCATGACGTGAGTTTAATCTACTCATGGCGGAGGAGGTATACGATGCAGCGATGGATGCATCATCGTCACGTTTCTTCTTATCGCAGTCATCGAGAAACGTCATGATCCCACCACGAAACGTGATGATGGCCGCCAAGAGATCTGTGATGTTTTATTTTCTTAATTAAGTCAGATGAATTTTATTATGAATACATAAGGAACTAAGTGAAATGTGAGTGATAGCACTTGACCGCATTACCATTCACTTTACGTGTGCAATGCATTGATCCACCGAAATAACCCATATTCAAACAGTAAAAACCGAAAAGATATTGTCTCCATACTTAGAACTATGTAGGTAGCGAGTTTAGCCCATCGAGCTTATTCGATCATACTCATACAATAACACCAATTAAGCTTTTTTCTCGTACTAAATGACGTCGGCGGCATGAATTCTTTGTTTTTATAGACCTTGATTATTCGACTTTAGAAAATTTCCGCTCGTTTAGTTACAAGACCAACTGGGCTCGTGGTTGATTTCGGCCAACTTTAGTTCCAATCCAGTTTAAAGTTGGATTGGAGAGTCGTGCAAGTTGCCAACCTTTTACCAAAACCGGACGAAAATTTAGCTTCGTCCTTCCTCTACTCCCTGTGGCTGGAAACCAAAGCCTTTTTTTTTTGGAGTAGCAGTTCAAGAAGTGAAGTCTTGAATGAGCTGCTCGAAAGGTAGATGCAACTAAACGAACTATTATTCTTCAATGCCTCTGAGCAATATATCCATGTCTAACTCTTGTCACAGTTTAAAATGAATATTTGATGAATAAAATTTTCATCAATAGCTAACTGATTTGCATTTTTTTACTTGCAGTCATTCTTTCCCTTTTCTTGGTCTAAACAAAACGATTCTTTCTGTGTATAAAATAAAAATTCCGATGACTTTCTTTTTGTTTCCTTCCAACACTCGAGAGTCCTCTCCCTCTTTTGAAGTGTTCACTGGTCAAACTCTTTCAAAACTTTATGAAGCCATCTTTAGAACTACCTTAAGCAAGAACGAAGAAAATAAGATAAACAAGGGTTGTAAATGCGTGAGTTCGGATATATCAAAGTTCAACCACCGGCAGAGTCGAGAACTTTATTCTACAAGCTGAAGTTCTGCCGTGCCAATTAGCTACAGCCACTTGTAGTGTTGCAGGACATACTCGGGGGAAGTAGTCTGTGTCTTTTATACAATTGGATTCATTGAAACAACTTGTTGATGCTATGAGGTTTTAATTTTGGGTCTCCCTGTCGTTGCACTTTAGCTGAAACTCTTCTCTACGATTAATTGTATTACTACTAGTCTTTGCAAGGTATTTTTAGTGCTTTTGCAGATATTTTGTCTTTTTCAAGAAAAATCTAGTATGCATAGATATTTTTTGGTGCTCTGCTAGATGCTTAGACAGTGTTTGGATTCAAATGGAATTTCAGGGAAGACAAGAGCGAACAGCTAAGGCACCTGAATGACAGATCAATGGTTGATCATACCTTATGTATATATTTTTTTACTATGTATCAAGATCTGCCTATCATTGAATCCTCAGGCCCAATACTGCAGTTTTGAGTGTCTGCAGAACAAATTAAAGTTGAAAAGAAAACCTTCATGATAAAAAAATATTGAAATACTTGAACATAAGTGGGTATTCAATAAGAGGATTATGCTGCACCAACGTTAGCTAAAGTGAATATTTGCAGATGTAACTTCTAATGAAAGATGAAACCAACTAAGTGGGTTCCTCCTTATTGAGCTCATTCTAGACCTTGTAATCCAATAGGGGTCTACATCAGTAGATAATCTAGAAATTTTTGTGCGGTGTGGCGAACTGCCTATTCGGCCATTTCAAGTGGCACAAACTATGTATAATGGCGATGGATTCAACTATCGCCTGTAAAGTTTTCATTGGTTTTCTGAATTTCAGGTGAGGCGGCCGCCCCACCTCGCCTCGACGTATATCCGTCACTGATCCACATAACTCCGTCTGGCCAAAGAGAATATTTTGCCGCTTCTAAGTGGGCGAAGACAACATAGTAAATGAATCAGTAGAATAGAAGCTTGTGTGTCCAATAAAATACAAAAATGATCCAATCATTTTGCGAGTCACAATAAAAAGAGTTCAGAGATAAAGTTATTTGATCGGCGAAAAGAGATTGTCGGCTTAGATGTGGATGTGATCATTATGATGATCAAGATAAAAGTTGTCTAGTGTTGAAGGGAAGAAACACAGGATCTTGCCGATGAATCCACCTAGCGAGCTCACTTAAGCCAAGTTTCCATGCCTTCTCTTTCTCTTCATTCTCATCCACGACAAAAGCAGCATTAAAGATTGTCCTACCATTGCATCTTCGACAAGGTCATTTTCCCATATCCCTGTCGTGAACGTCCTGGTGTCTAAATGGAGCAAACCCTATAAACATACAAAAGTTTATTCCACAACGTTAAGCAAGATGTGTGACCTAAAAATCTCAACTAATTATTGTCATGGACACCAAGATGATATATATAGAGAGAGAGCATTGTAAATAAGCACACAAATCCATGCTCAAATAAACTTAAACATTTCTATCTTTCGTTCACATCACGAAAAGTAAAGATTTTATTTTAAAAAGTAAAAGTATCATTGCACTTTTCATTCATGTATATTAAATTCTTTTAAATTCAAATCTTTGTTATTGACGATGCCATTCAAATAGTGAAAATGTTTAAGTAGATTTATGCATAGACGGGTGTGTGCATGGATTATGATACGTGGATAGTTCACATTCATACCTATCTATACTTAAATTCACTTAAGCATTTTCACCATTTGATGTGTAGATAAATAGATAGATATGAAAGGTGGATACCAAGAGCCATGTATGGCTCTCTTGACTAGACGGTCCACTCAAAAGAACTTCAACTTCAGGGTCTTGATGTTTGATCTGGTAGGGGTCTGCTTAGCCCAAGCTTTATGCATGCATCACTGATACATGTATGTCTTCTGTGTGTTTTTGTGTATTATTTGGATTTACGTCCAACCAGTGGCACAGGATTGTATAAGATGGGATCATAAATGTGTAAAACAAATATGAAATCCGCATATTCTCTTTGTATCAAACTGTCGTTACAGTTGAGGTACTCAAATTGGATCGACGATCCATTTCTAGCTAGGTTTTGTGACAAACCCAATTGGCTACATCCAATTATGTAAATCAACAGTTCAAACCACACTCTGAGATCGGGTATTTCCCATTGATATGTGAATTGAAAACTTTAGTATTGCCTTCTCAGGCGATCGAAAAAGAATGAAATGGTTAATATATTAAGACAATTGTGTACTTATAAAATGTTGTTTCGATTCATTCTTCTTCATCAGATCCAGTATTGATATGCTTACGAAGGACGAACCGGATATGGACAGTTCTAATAAGATCCGGTTAACCTTATTGGATTCAAAATGCTTATATTCTTTGGCAATTAAGTAACATATATCTAAGTTTGCCTTTCAAAATGTGCAGCCTTCAAATATATTGTACGAGTACACATACTATCTTTCCACACACTGAATGGGTCCAATTTGTTTGGGTTTTGATTGATGAATGGCTCATAATTTTTCTTCCAAAACTGGAATGCAAGCTTAGGTTACCAGCTACAAATACACAACATCAAAAATTGAACTGCTCACCTGCTTTCAGATCAACCAACAGGATACCATCGTAATATGTCATTACTTGCCCAAGATGGGATCATACTTTCTGGCTGCAATGGGGAGGCCGAAGCGAGGTACGCAAGCCCCAGTATTGAACTCATGACCGGCAACTTGTGGGTTGAGTCCCTTGCCAGGTGAGCTATAGCCGCCCTGTGTGCAAGATGGGATCATACTTTACTGTGAATGAAATATGACTAATACAGGCAAAACATGCATACATCGATATACACATGCCAATCATACAACAGGCAAAACATACTTTGAACTTATTTCTTGCTTGCATTTCTTCGTGATTTCATTAATAAATCACTCAGTAGTTTCTCACGCATTTGTGACGATCACCAGCATCGGATGGCATCAAACAAACAACTCAAACTTGTTAAACTCGTTGAAGATTGACACTCATGAATTTGTAATATTGAGTCAAGCTTTGAACAGTCTGAAGCTTGTTTAAGACTGACTCAATATATGTTGGTCAAGCTCGATAGGCATATTGAAGATGGACTTGCTTAAATTGCCTAACCTCTAGATTAAGCAGATTGAAAGCTGAAAGCTGGCTATATGTATGTTGTACACATGTCTTCTTATCACCACTCGAGCTGCGAGACAGCACGAGCTGCTTTTGGTTCAGCTCCATTCAGTTGTACCAAGCTTGTTTCTCAGCTCATATAACTCATCTAGTTTAGTTTTCACTGTTGTCAAGTATGTAGGTTTTAAAGAAGAAAATCAAGGTAGATACTCATAATAATATATTTTCCTTTTGGATATTTGCACCTCTAATTGAGAAGTGCAAAGTTTTGATTTCACAGTGGAACTTGCATAAGAAAATATTTAGTTTTGTTGTCAACGGAAATGGGGACGTAATTCTAATGACACTTGTAGGAACCAGTTGATGGCGTCAACAAGCTCTTTTTTTTTCGCAATAAAGCTTGTATTTAAGTTTTCACTTAGGCAAGATGAAGCCTTTCTCTTTTTCCACTCTAAGTTTATACATGTTGGCTCTGTTCAATGGAATCCTAATTTCTACATAAACTGGGAAAAGGAGTCGCACCCATCTTTTCCCAGGTGATCTATTGCCGATTTTGAAACTAACTTGTATCATTTCTTCTTACAACAAAAACACAAAACTTGTAGAACCATGGAACTTTGTTTCCAAAGGAATTTTCCTATTTTTTCCCATAAGCTGATGTAGCAACAACTCCATTCACTGATATTGCTTCATTAATTGGCACGCAGAATAACGCTATTTTCTTTCATATTTGTGTTTCTCACCCTCCAAGAAATACTACTCTTAGTTGCCAGTATCGTCCTCATTTTTACTTCATTCCTTAAAAGGTCTGGTTCTTTCCATTCTTGTAAACAATTTGGGTTCTGCCGATTTTGATTCCTGACCTTTTTATGGCATTTAAGGTGTTCTTTTAGAAAGAGCTCATGCCTTGTAACTTACCCTTCCTTCATAATGTTTGTCCGACTAAGACAAGCCTTTTCTTCTACTCGCCACTCTACCTTGTACTAAGTCTGTCATAGTTCAAGTGGAAGTTCCCTTTTTCATATATATATATATATATATATAGAGAGAGAGAGAGAGAGAGGGAGAGAGAAACCAGTATATCAAATCCAAAAGAATTTCAATCATCTATCTTTAATGGTAGATAGTTCATATTTGAAATTTAGAAAGCAAAAATGTTATCTAAAGAAAGTGTAATTGCAAAAAGTATGTACTTTTTATTTTATAGATTTAAATATCAATCATTCATCTTTGATCATTATTAGTTGAAATTTAAAAAGAAAAAGTACATACATGAACAAAGTGTACCTACAAAAAGTAGTTACATACTTTTTACTTTATGTATTCATTGAAATTTGTATGAATTTATTAGCACCTAAGGGTTCTACCATATACCAGTCTCTCTCTCTCTTTATATATATATATATATATATATATATATATATATATATATGTGTGTGTGTGTGTGTGTGTGTGTGAGCGTGTGTGTGTGCGAGAGAGGAGAGTGTTATGTTTGAACCGAGAAAGTCCTAGACTTTATTTTGTATAGAAATGCACCGAGTTGGTCTTAACATTGTAGATTCCAAGCCAATTCAGGTCTAAGATGAAGTTGCCTACTAGGGTTAGTAACTTAATTCTTTTTGTTTGGTTTTTCCATACAGAAATACATATATATACAGAGAAGTTCTCAAGAAACTTATATTTATGTATGTTTGTGTACCCACATAATTATATTGGGAGTCATTAGTATTGGATATGTTTATCAGTATACATACATACATATATAGATATTGTTGAATCTCTGCTCACTCTTCATATGCGTGTACATGTATGTGTATGTGATGGTTATTTAGGTTCTGTTTGATTCGAACACCGGTCCAATTCTATATGAGTTTTAGGTTAAGTGGGTTCAAAAAGAAAGAAACATAGGGAACATGATTGGATATTGCATATATCAAATCAATAAAATTTATACTGACACCGCAGCAAATAAAACACTCTCCAATGTGAGTATCATCGTGATCTATTGCATCGTTCATCATCAACCTGATAAGTACGGGTAGGACTATATATATATATATCGGCAACATTGGTCAAAGATGTTTCTAAGCATAGAGCCCTACACCTCGATCCGATTGGTGTATCATAAGTGTCACCACCCACTAAAAAAAATAATTAATTCATCGGACCCTATTAAGAATATAACAAAAATGAGGTTACCAATCAATTTACAATGAAAGAGAGAAATGTTATCTCAAATATGAGCTTAAATATAAAAAATTCAATTATATCTAGTATTTGTACCTCATTTGCCACTATCGAATCTGATTTCTTAGGATATCAGGAAGGACCATGGACCATAGGTAGAAAACTACGTACGAGTAATATTCTTCTTGGCTCGTTCCTTAAGACTCGAAAGTTTGTAAATATGTACATGTAACACAAATCAAATTTATTTATAAAAACTTGTTACAATAACTCAAAACAATATAAGAAGAGAGCATTTATAATATAAAAGATATTCGAGAGACACGGTAAAACTCTGTTGAAACCAAGAGAGGGTTAGAGGAGCTCCGACCCACCATCGATAGTTGGAGTAGTCGGCTCTTCAACGATTATTAGGACACTTTGATGCAAGGTTTCCCTTTAACCCTTTAAGCAAAATGTGGTAAACAAGGACAATCCATTGTTGGACCCAGACCCATTGTCTCATACGACTCTTAAAAAACCCGAATCCGAACAAAGAAACCCCTAAAAGAGACTTTTAAAGAGAGAGAAAGAGAGAGACCAGAGTAAATTTAGCATCTGCTATGCACCGTTCATCTCAAGATAAACGGCCATACTGTTCTGATCTCCACTACGTTCTCTAAGATGAACGGTTGAGACATTCGCGTACGGACCTCTAGTGGAGGTTGGGACCTGCATTTTATTCTTTCAAAAATCCACTGTACTGCTCTTCAGTCTGTCAGACCAAAACCCCCAATTTCCTCCTCTTTTGTCCGTATTCAATGCAAGACAAAGCTTAGGGTCTAACAACTAAGCTTCTTAAACAATTTCTCTATTTTATTAGTGATGTCACTTCCAACTTATTTTTAATAACCGTCCAATTTAAAAGATTTAATTAGCTGCCAAAATGTTTAATCATACTTAATAAGTAAGGTTTCTTTCTAATATATTGATTTGGCCAATGTCTGCAATTTTAAAGAGTAAATAAATTTCACGTAGCAATAAAAAGAATATATCTTTCTCCTTGGGTATAAACGTGAAATTAAATTTACCGTTATCTTATCCTTTATTAAGAAGCGAACATCCGCCTGAGCACGGAACCCCTACCCGGTGTAATTTCTATGGGCGTGGCGTTATCAGGCTGCAGACTTGAGCCATCAGTCGCGTCTGCGGGTCTCACGCACGCATATTGAGAAATCCCGGCGGCTGAATAGCGGCCACGTCGTTCGTGGCGAACACTAGGAGTATCTGGTTGAACGTCTCTACGTGGCATGCCAGGCTGGCACTAGAAGCTTCTCCCACAAGCATTTAAATCGCTTAGCTTCCGAGTCACTCTCTCTGTCTCTGTATCTGTCTCTCGATGGACGACTACTCATCGTCGTCGTCTCTGATGCCGACCGATCGTAAAAGGCCGGAAGAAGGAGTCGACGGAACCCCGCCAGAGAAACGACCTTGTGTCGAAACCACACCAGAGGACGTGCTATACCTCGACGGCGGTCTCGGCGAGGAGCTTTCTCCGTGTTTCTTGTTCGAGGACACGTTGGTGAGTGACCTCATGAGGGAATTGGAGGAAAAGATCATGGAACCGATTCGCCCGGCGGAAACTCGGATCGAGGAAACCTGCGGGCCTTCGGTTTCTCGAACAGACTCTTCCGTCATGGCGAGTGTTCACGTCGGCACGTCGGCGCTCTTCTATCCCGCCCTCGACTCCCCGTGCCTTCCTTTGGTCGACGTCTCCGTACCCGCTGCTCCCTCAGACACGGCGAGTGAGGGTTCCGACGAGAAGGGAGCCGGTGCATCGGCGGCATTGAAGATGGAGGAGGCGGAGGACGAAGAGTGGTTGAAGCGTGTGCTGAGTGGGGCACTCTTCGACATGGAGCAGGGTCTAGGGTTTTAGTTAACGTTTTGTGAAGAGACGCTGGAAAAGTATCTCGTTCGTGTTTTTTTGTCCCTTTCCCCTTAGGTGGTCTTTTTCGTTTGTCCGGCTACTCAACTGACTCCGGAGAAATCTCTCTCTCTCTCTCTCTGTGCTGTATAGCTTTTCCTCTTCACAAATGATCACATAGAAATGAAGAAGCATTGATCTGAGTTTATTATCTCTTCTTTCTCAATCTTTATTCCTCATCTCTTTATAGTTTAATCAATTGGGAGTGAAGATTTCTAACCTGTTTGTGATGCATGCAAGCATAGAAGAAGAAGCTCTTCTTTCGTAACCTTATCAGATAAAGCCGAATTCGTGATTTGTGGTGCTAATCATGTTTTGTTACTTTTCCTTGTCAGAATCATGGTCGTGTTCAGTGGTGGTGATGGAGAGTGTGAGGTCCTTTTCGTTTTGCCCTTTTCACCGATGTGATCTGGAAAACATGGAGACGGTGGAAAGTAACGTGGAAGAATAGTTTGCTGGGTTTCTCCTTTTTTAATCTCTGATGAAATGATTCTTTTAATGGTTGGACAGGGTACCAGATACGCAAACCCCGGGTATCGAACTCGAGGCCTCAACCGCTTAGCCCGGAGCGACGATGAAACTCCTCACCCGACCCGCCAGATTCCCCGCCCCCCAAGAGTCAAAAACATAATCTTCCACAATAGTTTTATTTGATACCCATATTTATACTGAATAACATGAAAACCACCAGATTATTTTTTTTAAATGTAAAACATATAAACTTTTATTAGGATAAAACATTAAAAAAATAATAAAAATTAGCTCAACTGGCAGTAAGAAAGACGCCTTTGCTGATGATGGGGAGCTCGACTTGTACAAAAAAAAGAAAAGAAAAAAATAAAAAATACCTTATATGATCCACAATATGCTTTACCCGGTACTCGGAGCTTCATCTCAATGGTAGAGCTTCTAGTGATGTTGCTGTTGGTGGGGACCTTTGACCGTCAGAGGGTGCATGTGTACGTGTGTATGTATTAAGCTTCAGCCTCCTCTTGTAACAACCAAAAAAAAAAGAGAGAAGGCTATCTGCCCCAACTTTGAAGAGTTTGTGAACGGGCTATTAGCGGTAAGCACTTTTTGGGAGTCAGAGAGCACTGCCAGATGAGATAACACTCGGCGTGCAACCCACTTTAAACTTATTTATCATTTATCGCGTGGCCTCAACTTTGATCATGGATGAGACGTTTGGCTTATTTCATAGCACATCCAAATTACAATTTTCATTTTAACGTCTTTAACAAGCATGGCTGGCTTTATCTCTACTTTATAACGTCTTGCCGTTCACGCATCTAATTGTCTTCATCTTCTCCAAATAAGGAAAAACAGAAAAGAACAGGAACTCATGTAAAAATGTTAATGTGGAGATTGGACATGCGTTGTAATGCACGCTCTCTCTCTCTCTCTCTCTCTCTCTCTCTCTCTCTCTCTCTCTCTCGTGAAAACTTGCATTTTCAGGCCATGTATGTGATACAACAGCTACCATTTGCATCCGTCAGAATGACATGAATCGACAAAGCCAGTATCGAACAGTAGAGAACCATTACTTAAGGACCTTCAACTACGCGTAATGGATCACATACAAATTTATTAGGAGTGTACTCACATGACACTTAAACTTGAGGTTCATTAAGAACATTCAATCACATCCTAAGATATAGAAAGAACAAAAGGAAAACTTTACTGCTCATTAGATCACAGCAAATTGACTTTCAATTGACTACAACAAGTAAGCCCTTTCCCATACAAGACGGCGCCAGCTACATGGATTCTTTATTTCCACAACCCTATCATGTGCCATGTCAGCAGTTAACTCACAATAAGCTAGATAATTTTTTATTGTTTCTTTTCACCACTTTTGTGGTTGTCTACCTCTTTTAATACCTTCCAAATTTAGTTTTTCATATATTCTTACGAGTTATTCTTTTGATCTTCTTTCTATATGTCCAAATTCTCTCATTTATCCTCTATTGGTGTCACTCCTAATTTGTTTCTAATAACCTCATTATGTATATGGTCTTTTCTTGTATGACCACTCATCCATCTCAACATCTTCATTATTGTCAAAGACATCATGTGTACATGTTCATGATTAACCGCCCAACACTCAGAACCATCAAACATGACAGGCCTAATTGCCGCTTTATAATATTTATCTTTTAACTTTAATGGTATCTTCTTATCACAAAGAATACCTTATGCTCCTCTCCATTTTAACCACCCAGTGTTAATTCTATGCATAACACCTCCATCAATTCTTTCCTTTTGGGTATTCAAAACTTTCCTTTTGGGAGATAAAATGTGTGCCAATTTTAATTTTTATGTCCTTTAAAGTAACCAAATGATCAAACTTACATTTCATATATTTTGTCTTTGTTCTACTAAACCGAAGGCCTTTACTTTCTAATGTTTCTCTCCATAGTTCCAATTTTCTATTAACTTTTTCTTTAGACTTCTCCACTAACACATTGTCATCTGCAAATAACATACATGTACTTCATCTTGAATATGTTTTGTTAACTCATCAATCACCATTATAAATAAGTATGAACTTAAAGTTGATCCATGATGTAACCCAATATTAACTTCAAAGAAGTCTATCATTCCTTCACGAGTCCTCACACATGTTTTTACACCTTCATACATGTCTCTTACAAGGTTAATGTATGTCAATGAGATACCTCTTTTTTCCAAAGTTCTCCAAAGAACCTCTCTCGATACCCTATCATAAGCTTTTCTATATCAATAAATATCATGTAAAGGTCTTTCTTTTTTGCTTTAAAATGTTCTATAAGACGTCTCAAAAGATGAATCACCACTAGATCTGTCTGACATGAATCCAAATTGGTTCTCTATTGTACTTGATACTTGTCTTAACCTACGTTCAATAATTCTTTCCCACAATTTCATAATATGGCTCATTAACTTGATACCTCAATAATTCGCACAATTCTCAATGTCTCCTTTGTTCTTATATATGGGTATAAGTGACTTTTCATGGTCACCAACAGGTACAAATGAAACCAGCACCTCCGCTTTGAGAGAACCGGCTAGACCAGATCCTATCCCGTTGGCTTGACCTGGTATTTGTTGGAGTTCTAAAAACAGGATATGATTCACAAACGGATTTAGTTTTGGTTTTAGGGGCTGTTTGGCACCGAGCATGCACAAAACTCACAATTATATAGAACTAACAATTCATTCAGTGTATTTTGCAAGAGAACTAAAAAACACTTCGTACAGCACAACTTACAGGGATTAAAGCCTCAAATCAAGCCAGAAATTCCAGCTGAATCTGAGCTGCTGGGTCTATGTCGACCAGAGTAAAGCATGTTAACTGAGAATTCCGGGAACTAAAAATAAAGAACATTGTTTCACCAAATCCAGAAGTCGGTCACAGGCTTTCAAGATTTGGATGAACATGAGACGATGTGGGACTTGTACTTTTCAAGCTCTGCTAATACCTCGTCTTCCGGCCTATAAATCAAGTCACTCATTCGCCATATCTGGACGATTAAAATCAGAAAAATTAGCCAGAGTATTGTGCGGTATCTATTCAATGATAATGCATTGAGCACAAAGCAATTAAGAAGGCCAAAACCATTCCACTTTTCCTCAGAATCATCGAGCGCTATGCCTCATTCAGGAGGATGTCGGGAAGAGCTGGGTCGCCATGAGCCTGTCACCCTCTCATTGTTCTGAGGATGTTGATATGCATCCAAAGACAGGAACTTCATGTTGCTCGCCCGTTTCCATCTTACAGACGAGCATGTTCGGGTTTCAAATCTCAGACGTGAGACCTTTCTTTTGGGGTTTAAACGACCAGTATTCTGAAGCTTAAAAGTACCCAACAGATCCAGCTCGAGTAGTGTAGGCCCACTATGATGGTAAATCTTGGGCATGAGACTTTACCATAATAGAACTCCACCTATGCCCATTATGGCCATAACAGTGCAGAAGGGCTGCAATGCGTGCCTCATTAAACTCATGATTGGGCGTTCAAGGGGCAACCTCAAATGCCAACCTTGGAAACACATTAAGGCAATAAGGAATACAAACACCACGCATAACAAAGAGCGCAAAGAATCAACATGAAAATCAACTTGATATCAGAGATAAGTATGCTATTTGATTCATGATTCATGATTCATGTTTAAGGCAAGCAGAAGGAATCAAAGTTCTCCATATAGTTAAAGCATGAGCCAAGTAATGCGTGAGACTGAAACATGTTAGTGTAATAAAAAGATTACCTGTAGGGTTCCTCCTCCGCCAGTGCTTTCCCCATCATCGGAGACACTAACAATTGTCCATGAATCAAAAGCATTCCAATGGAAGTCCACAACTTTATCTCTGCAACCACAAGGACGCATAAAATCATCTTTCAGTCAAAATTAGAGTAAGTCCAATCTCCAGCCAGAAAGTATATAGATTAGCAAGCAAAAGATAAAATTCAAAATCTATGAACAAACAACAAAAGACCCTGTTAGCACAACTTAGGTTAAGGCTCTCATGATGATAAGCCATGGATCGGTCATCAACGTGCAGCCACACAAGCCAGTGAACCGATTTAAGATATGGGCATGACTGGGCTAACCAACTGAAGACGTTTCATATTTGAAAGAACATGTGTACCTTATGGTACCATTTATGGCACTTTAGTCTGGCCTAAGAGCAGTCAAACAGATCAATAATTTTAGTTGACCACAACTAACTAGTTGACAACAACATCGAAGTTTTTTCCCAAATTAGATGGGATAGGCTACATGAATTCTTTGTTTCCACATAACCCTATCATGTGCCATAGTAATAGATAACTCAACATGAGTTAGATCATTCTTTATTGTTTATTTCCAACACTTTTGCGGTCTTCCTCTTCCTCTTCCTCTTATAATTTCACAATCTAGTTTTTCATTCCTTTATACTGAAACTTCTTTTGATAGTCTTTCTACATGTTCAAACCATCTTAAACAATTTTTCCTTGTTTTATCCTCTAGTTTCAAAAAAGGTCCAGTAGGCTCAGCCTGCCAATTGCACACCTATGAACTGAGTTGATCAGGAAAGTGGAAAATGTGAATGTACTTCAAACGCACACAGGCATAAAATGCATACAAACACCATGGCATGAACCGACAACATGCAGAAACATATACATGGATGGCAACAATAATAAAGAAACAGAAATAATAAACAAGAGTCAGATGTCCATGCTACAAAATTTGAGAAAGCACAATCCAAATATGGAACATTGAACAGATAAAGTAAAGCACCATGCTAAGTGAAAATCACCACCTACGTTGCTGCAAGTGACAATTGAAGAGTAGATGAAAGGCAACTAAAGGAAACAGTAAAAGAAGTAAATAAGCATCAACAATGATGACAATCGAGCATTCAATATGAAAGGAGGTAACTTAGCCAAAATTGACAGGGCGAGAGAGAGTACTGCTTATTGATGTTGCATCTTTCTCAATAAATCAACCACGCCAATATCCAATAAGCTCATTTACTGCCAACATACGTTTGGTTGTTGGAATCCTGTATGTACTAGCAACTTTATGAGGTTTAAAGAAAACCTCTCATTCACAACCCTCAGTTATTCCTTGACCAAATTTTCCTGACCTTATGTCTATATTAGTCTTATTTTGCTCGTTACCTGCAAATTTCGGATGTCTTATTATGTACATATTCCACTGCTGCTTTGAATCAACAGAAGAATTGCTCGATTTATTCTAACCACTTTACATGCTGATGCATGTCTTTCATGTTGTCATAAGCAAATAGGACTATAACTGAACCACCTATCACTGAAGCGTTTAGGACCCACCATCTTAGCATACAGAGTATTCCATCACACTTTTCCCATGAAGATATTTCCACAAAATAATCATGACCTATCATTTGATGAGCCCCTTAGAAAAATCCAACTTCATTACTTCTATTAATCCATTTAGTCTCCATGTATCGCCAATAACAACTTTTATTGATGTATGGGTGTTGAAGACACACCTTGTCCTGCTATGTTAGCTTTAACGGCTTACCTCATCAAAATTCCGATAAGGATTGGTCCCATGTACAAAGAAACTTGTAATAGTTTTAAATGCCCATTGAGCTGGTCTGGTCACTAAAAAAGCGGTTGAGAATCTTCCTGTAATTGTGGAACTGTAATATGCAGCATCATGGAGAGGGGAACGTGTACTTGTGTTTTGAACCTTATAAGCAGTTATTCTGCTAAAAGAAGAAATGTTCCAAGAACTTATCAGTTGACAGCTTAAATCTTCACAAATTTCATGCAAAGGTGTCCATAGGTAATGCAGATACAGAAAGAAAATGCATTCACAGTTTCATGAGTCCAGAACATGAAGACAGTCTTTTACTGCTTTGCAGGATTTCCGATAAACAGAATTGCATGCGAGGCATCAGAGACTCAGAGAAGCTGTCAGGTGGAAATATTGTATAATACCTATGCCCAGCATGCTGAAAAAACAAACCCGGAGGGGAATTTGGCACTTTCTTTCCCAGATGCTCTTTTTTCTGGCCGACCTGCGCAAGAAACAGCCACAGCAATGAAATATTATTTATGTCAAAAGTTTCACCGCAATAAAGAATCAAAGCAATGTAATAGCTTTTGGTGAAAATAACTGTATCACATATGAAGCTGATGCTATGAAGCTAATAGCATAATACAAGTTAAATGATGTGAAGTTGCCCAACCTTCTCATGATCCCAAACATTCAAGAAACCATCTTCGGCAGAGCTGCCAAATACAGATGGCTTGTCTGGACACCACTGGAGCATGCAAACAAACCAATGAGAAAATATAGTTTGTTCAGTCTATCTCCACATGAAATATTCTAAGGAAAAGCAAACAAGTTATCCTCTGCAACCATGAAGTTACTCCAGATGCAAAATTTTCCCATACCTGAACACAAAGAACAGCAGCTTTGTGACCCTCAAATGTGTGAACTGGAGTTCCAAGACC
This sequence comes from Brasenia schreberi, assembly GCA_036023115.1. Taxonomy (NCBI): domain Eukaryota; kingdom Viridiplantae; phylum Streptophyta; class Magnoliopsida; order Nymphaeales; family Cabombaceae; genus Brasenia; species Brasenia schreberi. Next base: position 6,351,315 of record JAYKKT010000061.1, on the reverse strand, counting down.
AGTTGATGAAAGCGTCCGTCGATCAAACAGTCGCACTGAATTATCGGCAGACCTGAGACATCAGCCGTTTCACTGGACTCAGACATTTGAAAATGAAAATGCTGCAACATGTCAAATCGCACAACGGGTTTTCAAATCCTTGTACAAAGAACTATTAAAGGAAAGAAGCTAAAACTTGTAGCATTATAAAGAAATTAATTTACCCTGACAATGGTGGAATTCACCACCAATATAACTACAGAAAGCAAAAACATCACCATGGGTCAGTTGCATCACTTAATATTCAGGTTATTTCAATAGAAAATGTGCATTAAAAAGGCTTAAAATGGCAACTGCCTCTTGATATCAATTTGATGTTAACTTGCACAACCAAGGAAAACTTTCAACACTATTGAAGTACAGTTTGATTGTATAGGAAGTTCATGTTCTCAGGTCTTGCAGAACTTATACATTCACATGCTTTTTTGCTTTCAGAGATCTATAACTTGAGGAACTGCATTGGGGCAGTGAGACTTAGTTACAAGCTGGATGCTGTAGAACCCTTTGTTATCCGTATCGATACTATGCGATACGTATCATATCGTGGGAAGCCGCGACACGTATCGTACGATACGGTACAGTAACCTATATCGTAAGATACAGGTTATCGTACCATATTCTATAATACAGACGATACGGTAAAAAAAAATTCAAAAAAACTTTTTTTTCCAATTTTTTTTTGCGGGTTTCAAGCCTCCGTTCCCCTCTTCACTAACAATATCACATCACTGGAGTGTCATAGACTTAATAATCAAAGAAATGGAGCTCATCGTTTTGCTTATATATGAAAATTAGCAAATGTGCCAACTACATGTATAAAGATAGCAGTTTGTTAATTTTGATATATTAGAGGAGTGAATTATGGAAGATAATGAAGAAAATATACTCCTAACCGAAGAAGACATTGCATTGATTAATTTAGAAGAAGCGCAACAACATCATCAAGGAGATGAAGATTTTGATTTTAAAGAAGAAAGTGGTGAGAACCTTCAGCAAGGAGAAGATGAAGATTATTTTGTTGATGATCTTGATTACAATATGTAAATGTATTTCATTTTTTGCTTCAAAATATATAATTTTTTTAAATTGTTCAATGGTCAATGATCAATATGTATTAAACTTTGCATTATATGAATTCTTTGCAATTATCATGTTTTTGTTAATTTTTTCTGATTTTTTTAGATGTTTACTAAATTTTTAATATTAAAGTATGATACGCTACGATACGATACGCCATATCGTGGACCAAAACGATACACGATACGATACTTTGGTCATAAAGGCCACCCTCTCAAGCTGGATGATAAAGTTTTAGCATAAACCTTTTTTTTCTACGTTACTTTCATGCATGAATGGTAGTTAAAGGAAGCTCCTAGTGTTCATAGCAGGGTAAGGTTTAAAAAGAGAATCTGGAAAGATATTTTTTCTACATTAAGCTCTATGAATGATTGGAATATTAAAATCATCAATAAAGGGCCTCCACAGACATAAGGAAGAAAAGTAGTATCTATATTGCCAAATGTATGCAATATGCACTGTTTGCATAAGAGACTATGTCCGCTCTGGGACGTTGCACACCACTTTCTGATTGTTACCTTCTCCCACTAAGCTACATGCTTGAGTATGTCTTCCTCTCTCTTTCTGTCTCTCCCTCTCTATCTCTCATTTGTCAACTTTCTCTCTTGTCATAGTCCTCTTGCTTTAATGGAATTGGATCCGGTTTCACCTTTTACAAAACCAGAATCGGGTCCAAATCAAACCCAGCAGTTTCAAAGCATTCTTTTAAAAAATATATAAAATTTATTTTTTTAATAAAAATACCGGTTCTAGGCAGTTCCAAACTCGAACCGGAACTGGCCCGGGGCCAGAAGTTCCAGGATTCGGTTTACCCAAAACCAGACATGTTTACTATTTATTGTTTAAATTGATTTATATTGATGAAATTATGGAACTTGAGTTGATAATGAATTTATGGAACTTGAGTTGATAATGGTGTTCGGGAGTTATATATGTTCACTATTTATTGTTTAAATTGATTTATATTGATGAAATGTGTTAAATTGACACTTCCAGATATTTTTTGTTTTCAATTTTCAATGTCCCTTTAAATAAGCATGAAAGAAGCATATGCTATTAGATGCATAAGGGGTTTACATAAGCAGTGCTAACGACTATTGACAACATAGAGCAGCATTCCACCATTTAATGGTTGTCTCATGAATATTCCCACTGCAAAGAATCGGCTCGCTGATGGCAGCAACTCATCTTTGCAGGTATCATATTATACATCAACAAAAAGACCAGAATACTTGGTCAAATTTATCAAGGTCCTGCAAAATTCTATAAAATAAGACTACATGCAATATGCCACCATGGCTTCATTCAGACGCACCTGTTGTTAGGTTACAAGTGGAGTCAACTACAATGGTCGGTGGTTTTATCTGGTGCACGTCTACTACTTTAAAGCCTTGTCTCTAAACTTTTAAGTCCTGTTGCATCATTAACTTGTGAAAGAAACTAGGACTTGCATGTTCAATCCATTGGTCGGTGGTTTTATCTGGTGCACGTCTACTACTTTAAAGTCTTGTCTCTAAACTTTCAAGTCCTGTTGCATCATTAACTTGTGAAAGAAACTAGGACTTGCATGTTCAATCCATTGGGAGAAACAAAATCTCATGATAATTGCAATGAGGATTCGGTCTGTGTATATCAGTTAGCTGAGCCAAACAGAAAGTTTTAGCTGATGTATGTTTCCATGATCTTCTTTTGGAAATTCAACTGTTTGAAGGGTTCACATTTTCATCTTCCTGGTTGTTGCAGCTGATCATCACCACTTGGGAATGTGAAAGCAGTTTACTAACTTTATTTAGAGATCATAGATCAGTTTTCCCACTTTAAAGAATGAATCAAATGATCCAAGTACCGTATTCCCCTTAAGGAAATGGGGGACCCATGAGAGAGATGCAACGATATATTGGCCACCCTCCCTACGATATGGCCGATTACTTGAACCTTTTCAAAAAGTCAAGAAAAAAAATCATATGAATGAATTATTTATTCACTTTGGCCTTCCACTGGATATGGTTCACAAAATATGTCCTCATGGTAGAACAGGGGAAATCTCTAAGAAAATTGGAGGCTTACCCTACTTCAAAGCACAGCACATTTTCTCACCAAGGATTCATAACCACAACTTATACTGCAGCACAACAAGGTATAGAGAATGTGTCCACCATCTATAACCAACTGAAGAAGCTCATAAAGACTCAGGAGACAGTTCCCAAACACCTTGCAATACAAGCAAAACCACTCTCACCTCTAAGCCTGAACCTTCATTAGTATACTACCAATTACATCTTATTTTTTCATCGAAACTTTAACGCTATAAATGGACATCACCAACTCTCCTGGCGGCATCAAATCATGAAGCTTTGAAATCCCGTGGTCAAGAAAATTCTCACCAAAACATATCTCATGTACTTCTATCAATTAAATGAAAAATAAACTTACCCTGTTAAAATCAGATTCACATCATGGGGGTTCCAATCAACACAGTGAATATCGCCATCATGTGCTTTCTCCACCTATCAAGAAACAAAAGAAGATCAACCAGTGCTGGCTTGAAAGCTGACGGCCATCAAGCAACATAATTTACTGAAGAAAAATGCCTCAAGTAATTGCAGCTGCAGTAAGGATTTGCCAATGAGAGAGTACATGTCAAAGTTCACTAAGAAACTAAATGCAATAAGTATATATTCTTTCAGTTCGAAGTAATTCATGACAGCAAATCACTAGAGGAGTCCTAAAAATACACAAGTCTGTTATTCACGATGTTAAAAAAAATACAATAACAATAAATAAGGTTTGCTTAAACTCACAAAGGTAAGAAAGGAACTTCAAAATATTTTTGATCAATGATAAAGCAACCATGGACGGTGGTGGGTAAAGAAGTTAGTCTGGCTTCATTGCCGCCCGGCCCGCCCGAATGTAGTGAAAAATTTAAAGAAAGGGTCTCCGCATTTTCAATATGGACGGATGAAGGGGGGTAAGAAAGCTAGTCCTAGATAATAAGATTCGTATTGGTTATTGGAATATCGAAACATTATCCAGTAAGCTAATGGAGGTGATAGATACTATGATTCGGAGAAAGATTCATATTCTATGTTTACAAGAGACAAAGTGGGTTGGAAAAAAACAAAGGAGAGAGGATACAAGTTTTAAATTATGGTATTCAAGTAAGGAAAAGGCTCGAAACGGAGTTGGTATTATCATAAATAAAGATTTAAGGAAGTGTAGTAGACATACAACGATATGGTAACCGAATCATGACGTTGAAATAAGTGTTAGGAGTAGAGGTTTTGAATATAGTTTCTGCTTACGCACCCCATGTAGGACTAGAAGATAGTATAAAGAGAGCTTTTTGTGAAGAGTTAGATAAGGTGATTCAAAGGATTCTACAAAGGGAGATGATTTGTTTAGGAGGAGACTTAAATGAACATGTCGGTAAAGAGGCATTAGGATATCAAGGTATTCATGGAAACTTGGTTTTGGGGATATAAATGAGGAAGGTAGAGAGATTTTAAATTTTGTTATGGCATTTGATCTCTTTATAGTCAATACAATCTTCAAAAAACAAGATGAACATTTAATTACTATAAGAGTAGCTTATCATAAACACAAGTTGATTATTTTATTTGTAAAAAAAAAAGATAGAGCGTGTTTTAAAGCTTGCAAGGTAATTTCAGGAGAAAGCTTAACCACCCAACATCGACTTTTAGTTATGGATTTAAAAAAAAAAAAATAAGACAAAGAAGAAAAGAGTGCATCCAGTTATTCGAACTAAATTGTGGAACCTCAAAACCGAGAAAGAACATATATTTAAACAGAAAGTCAATCAAAGAGATGCTTGGAATTATGTTGGTACACCTTGTGATATGTGGAACAATATGACTATACATATTAGGAAAGTGGCGAAAGATGTGTTAGGTGAATCTAAGGGAGGTGTACCGGCACAAAAAGAAGCTTGATAGTGGAGTGAAGTAATACAAAATAAAATCAAAGCAAAGAGCATGTTACAAATTACATTATGCTAAGAAAACTAATCAAACTTTAGAGGCTTATAAGAAACCAAAAAAAAAGTGAAAAAGGCCGTCACTGAAGCAAAAGCTAAAATTTGAGAGGATTTATATAAAAAACTCAACTAAAAAAAGGGTGAAAGAGATATTTTTAGCATAGTTAGGACTAGAGATAAGAAAACTAAAGATCTTAATTCAGTTAAATGCATCAAAGACGATGATGAAAAAAATCTAGCGGCAAATGATGATATAAGAAATAGATGGAAAAACTATTTTTATAAGCTTTTCAATGAAAATAAAGATGTTAGTATTAGCTAAAGAGAATTAGACAAATCAGAAAAGTATATAAACCATAATTTCTACCAACGTATTCAAAAGAATGAAGTCAAAGAGGCTCTTAAACATATGAAGGGTGGTAAATCGGTAGGACCAGACAATATTCCTATAGAAGTTTTGAAAATACTAGGAAAAATGGGAATCACTTGGCTCACAAGACTATTTAATGAAATATGGAGAAACCAAAAGATGCCCAAGGGATGGAGAGCAAGTACACTTATACCCACATATAAGAGCAAGAGAGACATTCAGAATTGTGCGAAGTATCGAAGTATAAAGTTAATGAGCCACGCTATGAAATTGTGGGAAAGAATTATCCAACGTTAACACAAGTATCAAGTACAACAAAGAACCAATTTGAATTCATGTCAGGCAGATCTACTATTGAAGCGATTCAACTTTTGAGACGTCTTATGAAATATTTTAGAGCAAAAAAGAAATACCTTCACATGATATTTATTGATTTAGAAAAAGCTTATGAAAAGATACCGAGGAGGTTCTTTGGAGAACTTTAAAAAAAAAGAGGTATTCCATTGACATACATTAACCTTATAAGAGACATGTACGATGGTGCAAAAACATGTGTGAGGACTCATGAAGAAATGACACACTTCTTTGAAGTTAATATTGGGTTACATCAAGAATCAACTTTAAGTCCATACTTATTTATAATGGTGATGGATGAGTTAACAAAGCATATTCAAGATGAAGTACCTTGGTGTATGTTATTTGCATATGGCATTGTGTTAGTGGAGGAGTCTAAGGAAAAAGTTAATAGAAAATTGGAACTATGGAGAGAAACATTAGAAAGCAAAGGCCTCCAACTTAGTTCAACAAAGAGAGAATATATGGAATGTAATCATTTGGTTACTTCAGAGGACATAGAAATTAAAATTGGCACACATTGCATTCCCAAAAAAGAAAATTTTAAATACCTAGGGTCAATTTTTCAGAGTGACGGAAGAATGGATGGAGATGTTACGCATAAAATTAATGCTGGTTGGTTAAAATGGAGAGAAGCATCAGGTATTCTTTGTGATAAGAAGATATCATTAAAGTTAAAATGTAAATATTATAGATCAACAATTAGGCCTGCCATGTTTTATGGTTTTGAGTGTTGGGCAGTTAATCATCAACGTGTACAGATAAAATGAGAGAATATAGTTTAAGATGGTTTGGACATTTAGAAAGAGGATCAAAAGAAGAACCTATAAGAAGGTATGAAAAACTAAATTTGAAAAGTATTAAAAGAGGTAGAGGACGACCAAAGTGTTGGAAAGAAACAATAAAAAATTATCTAGCTTATTGTGAGTTAACTGCTAACATGACACATGATAGGGCTCTGTGGAAACAAAGAATCCATGCAGCCGACCCCGTCTAGTATGGGAAAAGGCTTAGTTGTTGTCGTTGATAAAGCAACCACAAGATCAAAACCCAAAGGAGAAAAAAATATATATAATGGAAGGATAAACCAAACCTCCGTGGATGTAGACTCATGAGCAATTGCAGCAAGAAAACAATTTTCGACCAACATAACACTAAATATCCATGTTTACATCAGGCAGAGGAACAATAGTGCTACCTTGATTGCTGGATCCAGACCAACTCGAGCATCCCACAAAATCAGGCATGAATCGTCGCCAACACTACAGAACTCCTGCGAACTTTTGCCAGAGATATAATTAGGACAAAGGGCATTGATTCATCACCTACTGTGCAAACTTCTTCAGAGAACCAAAAGTCGGTAAGTATGAAAATTCTAGTTGCAAATTTATATTCCCACAACACAACCAGCATCTGCAGCGCCCTGCACTTATGGCACTAGTGCAGGGGGTATGATTAGACTCAGGTCCAACTCGAACCTAAACTTTTAGTTCTTTGTTACCGTTTCCCATTATCAATCAAGGTACTTTACATGTATGTGAATACTTTTACTTCACTATGTATATATGTACTTCAGATATAGATACATGTATACATACATACATACATACATATATATATATATAGTCCTAACACTGGCACACGTCCTGGCACCAGCACTTACTACATCTTCCCTCATAACATAAGTTCAAAGCATTAGAGGGAAAAGAATGGGCCCATGCAACAACCATGTGATTTATATTTTTCAGTGAGAAACCACCAAGGTTTAAAACCAAGAAGGCCAAAGACCTATCATATGCATCTCTCTGAAGTTTCAAATTGAGCATTTATGAAATAAATGCAGAATGGTTATTTCAGATGCAAAAAACATGCAAAAGCATTTCATCTCTCCTGGAGATAGAACACACAATAGTTTACGAAATGCACTTTATGATGCTTTTGCTCTTACAAAATAGAGGACAGACAAAGAGATGTGCAAACTTAACATAAACGCTTATGTTTAGATTTCCTGTATTGTACTCTTTGCACTTTCAACCAAACTCATCTGGCATAGGATAATATATGTATCTTCACTAAATGCTATATGGATGACCAATGAAATAATGCTGCTTGTTGAAATCGCTTTAGGCAACATCTAAACGGGAAACATTGGGACCACTTCAATGATAGTCCACCGGTTTAGTCCGGTTTTATCAACATAAAATAACAAGAATATCAAAGAGTTTGAAGCATTAGAATGACATAGCAAGAATATGGAAGATTGTTTAAAGCATTAGAAAATTTAGTTCGCACCCAAAGAAGACAATCACAACAAGAGAAAACAGGCATAACAGGTTAGCATATGATGACCCCATATATCCATGCGATACAAGAAAGCTTTTGAAGGTTTGAACACTGCTGTCAGTCCAATTTTCAGTTAAAACCCATAAGCTGCATCCTGCATGCAGTCCTAATCAACCATCATGTGAAACAGAACACAACAAAGCTACCTACTTTGAAGGGCAGAAGGTCACATCTTCAACAGTGTCTGTGTGACCTTTATAGATTCCCCTAGGTCCAATGGAAGGGCTATCTTTCTCGCTCTGTCCACTACTCTTTGGTGCCTGTTTGGCAGAACCAGATGGCGTTCCCTGTTTGGCAGATGATGAATCCACAGCAGCAGCAGTGATATGATCTTGTATGCTCCACAAGACAACTGACTTGTCCTTACCTGACAAAAAGTTCATATTAGTAGACCATCGAGAGAAAACAAAAGTTCTCCAATAACTAAAGGAAAGTCATGAAAAATCATAACTACAAATAATTACAAGACACTAAGAAGCAATTGAAATCACTTCAATTGATCACCCGATTCATGTTAGACATCATTTCTGTGCAACTTCCATTATTTGAATAACTCAATTTTCAGGGAGAGGGAAAACAGAATAAGTTACGAAAACCAAGCGTTACAAATCAGAATTTAATTCAAAAGGATAAATGTGACTGTCTGTAGCAGATATAACAATATGCATGACATTTTCCCTATTTTCATACATTTCATGCAAAAATACTTCGAGTGCTTAACCAAATAGGAAAAGAAACAAAGAAACAGATACTAAGTTTAATCAGAACAGTATTAGCCTTTCTGTGGCTTGCTCACTTAGGACATCGATTAAAAGTTTCCTACTTGGTTACCATCTGAACGTGCAGCCCAGGGAACGGCACACAACCTAAAGAAGGTACCAATGTGAGCTGGTACCACACAATTAGCACAATGATGCCCTCGCATCAATGAGAAAGAATCTGACCCTGTCAAGCGAACATTTCCATCCATCTTAAGGAAGTAAAAGGGAAATGTATCCAAAGTTCCAAACAAGCACCATGACATAAATCACGTCTAGGAAACCAAAAGTTAAGACATACATAGCATCCCTTTTTTCTTTGAGTCCACTCAGGTCAAATAGTAACATAAGTTTAACAGCAAGGAGGAGTCATAGGGACCTCCTACTGACTCATTAGAGTGCAGGACACTAAGAAACTATACCTCCGGAGATGACAAAAGGTTCTGTAGGAGACATGGCAAGTGCAAACTCTGCATTCTCTGTATGCCCTGTCAAAATCTGCAGAACAGTTGTGTCAGAAGTCAAAGATAACCAGAAACCAACGGACATCTTATAATAAAAATAGTAACAAGAGAATATACTGGGAGTGCATCTCTATTTTTCTCTACAAACTGGTTGGATCATGTCCAAGAACCTATGATGCACGGGTACGTGTATTTGGGCCACGTACCCATATCCGGTATGTACCGGGTACGGGTACGTGTATGGGCATGTCGGGTACGTACCCATACGGCTGCAGCGTACCGGTACATGAATACATGTACCGGTACGTGGCTGGATCGGATTTGGATCAGATGACCCAATCCGATCCAAATCACCATTAAAAACCCTAGCTAACGTGATTTTCTCTCTCCTTCCGCGTAACTAACCTTCAGTCTCCGTCGAGGAAGCTCTCGATGATCGCGTGAAGAAAAAGACTAACCGCTATTGCAAATGATTCCCACGTTAGAATCTCCCCTTAATTTCTTGTGGGTTCTTTGCTTCCTCGATTCTTCTCTTGTTTTCTGAATAGGGATTGTGTAATTTAGGTTGTTTCGATTTTGGGTATGTTTCTTTAGTTGGGTCATTTGTGGTTTGTTCTTATTTTAAATTTTTGGGTTCCCTTTTTCAGTTTTCTGAATTCATTGGCTTGGGATTTTATGAATAGGCTTGCATGTTTGCTGATTAGGGTTTTGCTTGGCTAAATGATTAAGGTTTTTGTCTGCTGGTGTTTTGTGATTTGGCTAGGTAGGTTTTCGTTTTCCTTTTACATTGGTTTAAGTTGGTTGATTATTGGGGTCCTTCGGAAGTTTTGTTGGGTGGGACGAGTGATGTTTTTTCTACAGATTTAAGCGATCGGAGTTCCTGTGGCAAGTCAGGATCACGAGGCACATCTCCTTACTGGTTTGAGCAAGGGGAGAGTGTAAGAGCATACAAACCTTTAGCAACATAATGTCAGGTGTTTCGAGTTGAAGTGGGTTGTAAAATCCACAAATGAGACTGTTCGTTATCGAAGAGATTAGGATTTTACATTTCTACTGACATTCTGCAGCCTTCAGGGTTGGAGATGGAAATGAGTTACCAAGGATATGTGGGAAGTTGGATCATTTAAACGTAGTTGATAAAATCATTATTCATGGAGAGAGATGTGAGTTGGCAATTTAATCAGGAATGTCGGAACTGTAGGATCATCTAAAACTTTATTACCATCACTTGCCGACTGTTTAATGCCATTATTGCTATTCCAAAAAGTGTAAGAAAAATCCTATCTTTGATTTCCCTAGCATATGTTAGTAGATGAATTTTTCCAGGCTACATACTTAATGCTACATTTTGGTGCATTAGACAGCATATTGCTAATTTTCATAGGTGGAGTGTCAAATAGTTAGCATGTGTCACGTGATTCCACTTTCTTTTTTGGAATGGCATATGAAGCAACGCTGTTTCTTACACTTGCAAAATGATCTAGAGTAATTTGCCTTACATGTTTATAGCAGAATGAAATATTTATGTTCCCTGTGCTACAAGGTTCCTCGTTGGAGACTCGTCCTCGAAGAAGCCCAGCTCTGTCGAGGAAGCTCTCGATGATCGCGTCAAGAAAAAGGTCTATCTATCTCTTCATGAAAATTGCGTGAAGAAAAAGAACTTCATGAAAATCGTTCAGATATTAAGATGGATGTGCAAGATATGAATAGCTTTAAATCTGCTTCATTTGATGCTGACATGCTGTGATTGACAAAGGTCTATCTATCTCTTCATTAATTCTTTTTGCATATGTTGGTCTTGCTTATATGTTGTTGACTTCATTATTCTGATTTATGATATTCTTGAAATGATGCTTCTTCAGGAGGAACTCTTGATTCTCTTATGAGAAGCACTGCAACTGCAATGATGGGGATCGCCTTTTATGCTGGTTTCAGATCTTTCCTTGCAAATTCAATTGACAACTTCTGGTATGTGTTTGTTGTTTAATTGTTCTTACTTTGAAGAAGAATATAAATGCATTCTCATAGTCATAGTTAGAATAAAATTATTCACAAACACTAGAATGTTCTTTAAAATATATAATGCTCTATATAATTGTGTGTGTGTGTGTATATATATATATATATATATATATATATATATATATATATATATATATATATATTTTAATTTTTTAATACTGGTATACCCATACCTTAGTTTTTTAGAAAATTGCGTACCCCGTACCCGTACCGGGTACCGTACCATGCAACATAGCCAAGAACAAAAGTTCCATCTTTAGGTGAAATGGAGTATTCACAACCTCATCATGTTGTCTTGTATGACTATCCACTTTGACAACCATCTCTTGTACTATTTTCTTGCGTTTTGGGTCTCTCGGCATAATTGTTTCTATTTTCCTTTTGGGATGATGTCTCTTACAATTTTGGATGCCTCCCGATCACCGGTTTACCTAGTATTGACCATGTTTCTCTGATTGACTAGGATTTTGAGATTCCCAAGACTCTTTACATCTTTGGCAATAGTATCATAATATCTTAAGCATAAGGCAGCATACTGCCGGAGGCTATGGTGTCAACTGTTGGGTAAGACATTTGTGGCAGAAGTGTCCACATAAAGAAAACGAGATTCCTGATGAGGTTATCAAAGAAAGAGTTGGTGTGGCACCAACAATAGATAAATGGAAAGAGCATCTTTAAAGCATCTTTAGGTGGTCCAGACATTTCAAGAGGCGACCAAAGGATGAGAAAGTGTGAGAAATTGGAGGGAAAATATTTGAAAGAGGGAGAGGAAGGCCTCTAAAGTGTTAAAGGACACAATTAAATGTGCTCGCATTTTCAGAGTTAAATGCTAATATGGCACAAGATTGAGCTGGCAATTTAGATCCATGTTGTAGCTGCCTCAGTGGGAAAAGGCATGTTTTGATGTTGGTTTTGGTACTAGGAGACTAGGAGTACTTGATTAGTGTGGGGAAAGGCTTCATCGTTTGGTATTAGATCAGTGTTTTGCAATAGAGACATCATAAATTAGCTTGGTTATATATTTGAAGAGACAATTATAGCAAAAGTAATCCAAAGTTCTTAATTTGGATGCAACTGTCAGTAGCATGTAGAGCTTGGACCCACTTGGAAGAAAGATATGATCCTAAATATTTTACAGGGTTCCAATTTTTTTTCTTTTTTTTGGTACAGATAGGATTCCATTCTTTAGACACTGCTCTAGCATCATTTGGAAGAGAAAAATTAAAAGTCAAACTTTAATTTCCAAGAACATAATTGAATGCGACGCAACTCTGAAGATCCATTTTATAACCAGTTATTTAAGACATAATCCAATTAGAAATATATGATTTCCCCCGAAAGTCCTTGTACGGGAAAGCAACAATGAATTACAAGATATTAAAAGAGGTGTCAAGGCATAAAAAACGAACCAGATCCGGGAGAGAATCTGATGCGCCAAGAACAGCATGACGATTTGGTTGTGTTTCAACATCCCAAATTAGGACCTGGACAGTGAAAGGACAGAGGAGATATAATTTTGTCTCATGAGATAAAAATAATTTCTTTTTCACCATAGAAACATGCTTCAACAGCAGACAAGAAAAAACAAATCATACTAACATCAGGACTGTCAGTATGTGTGGCGACAATCTTGCTGTTTTGAGGTAATTCTCTTATCCTGTTAACCTGAAAAGGAAGGATATTAGTTGAAAACTTCAAATTATGCAACTGACCAAATGAATAAAAAGGAAACATGAAGGACAACTCTTAAGCAATGTTCGGATGACATACAGATACAACAATACCAACATTAACATATGACAACAACAGTTTGCCAACCTGTGTTCCATATAGATTAAGGAATGGCTAAACAAGTGTCAAAATGACAAATCAATAGGCAAAAGTGTTTCTTCTTTACAACCCTCCGGACAAAAACAAATTGCAGCAGATCTCACTAAATACAAGCATACATAGTCGAGTAGCTCAAGGATATAAAATAAAACCACCACATTTCAGCAAATCACAGCATATATGCAATAACTCAATCACCAAAGAACAGCAGAAATCGCTGTGGACAGGTCTTACCTCTCCAGGATGAATAATTGTCTTTAATTTCTTCACGAATGGGGACCTCGCTTCTTCGTTGAACTGAATAAGAAGAAAAAATTAACCCATATTACATGCACGAAATAGGACTATAATGCCGAAGCCTCAAAAGTAAAGAGGATGGACGAGTCTTGTAAATGGCAACATGATCAAGGCGCATAGTGTTAACTGTTAACTTCGTAATAATATAACCAGGGAAACACAGAAAGGCATAAGGAGATTCCCAATCAAATAATACAACAAACCCAGCACAGGAACTGTATACCTGTGAAATATGCTCAGCCGCTGCAACTCTCGGCTTTACAACCTCGCAGTTTGCAATTACCAAAGTGTTTGGTACACTGCCATCAGTCTGAATAGACAAGTTTGCAGGAAAAACATTTGACGTGAACATGATTAGGAACAAAACTGAAAAATCAAAATGCCGAAAACATTCATATTCACAATTGAATGTACAAAAATGACAGTAGCTCACTAGCTCTATCCCACAAATCAGATAATTATAAAGAAGTCCATGTTGAAAACAATTGTTGCTCTTATCCTTTAATCACAGTAAAAGAAGGCAACGCTCCTTTTCATTTTCTTGCATCACCCTTTCTTTTCGAATCTGAAGAGACCCAACAGTACGTGATAAATCTGGCACTTTTAGTATACTTGTCAGTGAGAAAAATCTCATTGCGTTCTAGACATTAATCAAAACTCGCGAGGCCATGTCAGGATGAACCACAGAAAAATGCCACCAAGTTTAGACAGGAACAGGATCAAGCATTGGTCAAGTCTAATGAAAACTTAAATATAACTAATATCTCATAAATTAGAGATTGTATAAGATGCATTTGGGCTTTGGTTTGCAACTCAAGCTAGGTTTGCACCACTCGACACGCATTCTTTTTTGCTTTCACTGGTTTAGACATGCTATTCTGATACTGTAGTCTTCAAGTTAAGCACATTACCAACAAACTGGATTTGCTTAGACAAAGGCAGCTTCATGGACAATTCAGTATAGATATTCCCCAAGTCTAATTTAGGGGAGACAATAAAGCCAAAAGTGAGTTCAGGGATGAGTGTTAAGTTTCAGTTGGATAGGATGCAGAGGAAGCATGAACACTAATAGTCTAGCCAAACCATAGTCAAAAAGGGAAAGAACAAGAGAAAGCCCTCAGACCCTTTTCAGCACTAACCAGCCAGCAAAATGGTCGGATTAGTTACACCTAATTTCATCTGGATAGTCTTCTGGAAGCAAGTGAGCATGATAAAGTCGCTGGAAAGGTTACTTTAATTCATTTTAAAAAGTTGCAAAATCTGCCTTCCTGGTGAACAAACAGAAAATGGTGTCACTCAATGAAGGCCCTTCAGAACAGCCATTTTCAGCAGTCATCAAACAATAATAGCCTTCACGTGTAATGAGGGAAGCGTTACATTAGGTGGATTGTTACTAAACACCAAAAACAAAGCCTTTGAGGCTATTATATGGCCACCTTCTGTCCACAAACTGTCTGGATGGTCCAACGCACTAGAAGGAACCAATATAATGGTCAACCATAACATGCTGAAAGCAATGAGAAAAGAATGAAGGAGCTTGCACACTCAAGAAACTACAGAGACCTGTTTCCTAGAGTCAACAATGCAAGCCGCTTACAAGCATGTCCCAATGTTGGACGACACAAAACACGCTGCTTACCTGCTCAGAGAGATAGAGACGCTGGCGGTTCTTATAAGTTGCTTGCTCCAGTTGTGGGCCCCACCTGCCATACAAAAGTAAATTTCATGTTAATGTGAGGCATCATGAAAAGTTCACTACTTTCATGCTCAACCAAAAGTACTAAGGAAATACAATTAAAAAGAATAGTCAACACTTTCCAATGTAATCATCATATCATACGAATAAGTTAATAAACCGTTCAACATTAGCACAGGAGCGATAGTGCAAACTGTTCAACATTAGCACAGGAGCGATAGTGCAAACTGTTCAACATTAGCACAGGAACGATAGTGCAAACTGTAAAACACGGAAGATGGGCCATAAAATAGAAGTGCACAAGCAGCATACCTAGTATAGCTGATGAAGCAATATACAGCCTTCCCACAGCAGAACATGGAAGCAAGTCAAAGGATGCCAAGAGCCCGGAGATACGTTATTCCAGTAGGAAAGGAACTACTAGGACATATATAGCTAACTGTGAAAGTTCAAGCTCTAAAACAAACAATATGAGGTGCAACATCAGAAAATTTGGATCCTGCTTTTGATATGCAAACATGCTTACCAAAATATGAACATGTAAAGCCTCTCTCTCATCAGCATGTGGTCAAGTGCATCAATTTCGCACACAAACCGTGGTTTTAGACTATTAGCAACAACCACCTCTATGTGAAGGTGTAAAAGTCTTGCACTGGGAATCTTTTTGCGTTCTCAAAGCCATCCCCAGGGTGCATTGGTGTTCACAAACAACAGAAGCTTCTAAAAACACACGACCACCCTAACCGAACAAAACAAGCCTACCGGTCGTCTGCTCCTCAATGGGCAAGCATAAACGAAAGCATCAAGACAGACTCTCCTGACAACAAGAAACACAAACGCAACAAGTATTTACCATTAAGTGCTCTCTACTTGCTGTAAGCATGCTTATACGATGGAAACATGATAAACGAAAATAAATGGCAAAAGGGATAACCAGTACATAAAGGGGAGAACAAAATAACGCAAATGTAGTGACAACATAACAGCCCAACAAAAACAAAAGAAAAAAACTTCTACGCATTTGAAGAATCCTCTTTTGGGGAGTTTGGAAACTTTTGTAACCCCAAAAAACGAACCTCAATACCACTAAAGCAGAAGTGTCATGTTAGTCACCTGCACTGGGATCATCTCCCTTCCAGAAAAAAAAATCCTGATAGCAAAACCAGCACAAGAAAAGAAACCCCAGTGGTATAAATTACAGAGGGAGAGCGGGTTCATGTGTGTTTTCACCTGCAGGAAAGGGAGGGCCAGACGAGGTTGTGGTTGGCCAGCCAGTCGTAGAGGACAGGAACAAGAGACTTCCATTGCATGTACCTCTCGTCCACCGACGGTTGCCCCCCTCTCGCCCTCTCCGTCATCTCTCTCTCTCTCTCTCTCCCGCCCTCGTCAAAACCTTTCTCCTGCTTAGGCGCGCTCTTTGCTGTCAGTCTCACATGTACTGACGATATTTTGGACTTTTTTCTCACGTTTTTCACGGAGCCCTGTAAGTTGATGGAAAGCTTGTGCCGACTAGCTGCTGCTCCCCTTCTTTTCAGGTAAGGGAAGGATGAACTCCTGATGTACTCCCCAGTATGGAACTCATGACCCTCTACTTGTGAGTCAACCCCTTTGCTGATCTATTGCTCTTCGTGTGTTATTGCCCTTTTATCACACTACAATATTATTGATCTACATTGTCCTCTTTTCTTTTGTATTGAACTTTTTTTCTCGGCTGTGTTCTTCTTCTCTTTTTGTGAGTTAAGAAGGCCAAAGCCAGATGCATGTCCTGGGTATGGAACTCATGACGTTCGTTAGTCGACCTCCTAGCCAAGTGAGTTACTGTTTGTTGTGTCATCTAGGTTTCATTTCAGTTTGGTATATGGGGTTTTTGATAATGAGGCGTGGGACTACGGAACTGGAACTACATTTTCTAATTCTCGTGGGCTTTGGTGTGCATTAAAAAAGAGCCCTACCCGATCCGATTATAAGGCCTATCAACAGCCCACCCTTAGGAGTGGGCTGCTGAAATTGGAATTGGAGTTCCAGTTTTGTAGTTCCGGACTCACAATCAAACACCCTCGAGGATGTTTCCATTGCTCGCTGTAACGTTGATAAGAATATAACATTTGTGATGTATCTAGGAGTGTTCATGGTTTGGTTTGGTTCGGTTCTACTCACAATCTTAAATCAACCCGTTGTCTAAATTTTAAACCAAATCATGTTTCTGTTATTTTAAGAACCAAATCAAACCAAACCAAACCGTATTCTTATTGTAGTGTAATATAAAAACGATGGAAGAAGGGACAAGTAGCAAACGATGGTATGCGTTATCATCTCCCCCAACACACCCACACACTCTCAAATAAAAAAATAATATTATACCAAAAGGCCAAAAAAACAAGTCTTATTCGGTATTGTTTTATGTTCATTTTATAGTGCTCTATCTATCCATCATTATTGCTCGATACGAGACTAAAGCCCAATACTTTGTATTCTTTTTATGGTTAGAAATAAAGGAATGATGATTCTTTCTTGATCATTTGTTTGAGAGATCGTGTTGTTTGTGTTGTTGCAATCGCTTTGTCACAATCTATAAGAAACGAGCTACAACTTGGCACAGGCTAAGTAAACCCCTCACTCAATTTGATGAATTGCAGCTTGTCTTGCCAAATGCTCATTGGAGTCAAGCTATACTCAGCTTGTTGGCTCTTAAGACCTGCAAAAGGGAAGCTCCATGTGAGCTCGTCACCTGATCGGGCTCATCTAACTCGACAATTAGCCAAGAAGGTTAGGATGTGGGTGCATTGACAGTCTGTTTCGTCTCATTTGGTCTCTTTTTGGGAAGGGGAGTTTCAAATTCTTGGTTGTCAATCTGGCCCAATTGTACTTGGACCCTTTAAGCAAACACAAACCCATTGACACCTTGATGTCTACTTTCACTTAGGGATGGCATCAGGGCGGGTTGGGGAAGGGTATACCTATATGTAACCCTTTACCCGAGTCTATCTGCCTTATTTTACCTCATGGGTCAAAATCTTGTTCCCATGGTTACCGGAGTGTGTACGAGCCCAAGCAGAATGGGTATTTCCCGCCCATACGGATCGGGTTGGGCAGAGGCGCCAAAGAGTCGGGCTTGACAACACAGCTTTTGCTGGACCTGGGCCCTGGACGTTAGGGTTTATGTTTCCCTCCGTAATTAGATCCTTACCGAATTCTGGGGGTTTAGGTTTTTCCGGAGGAGCAAGCAGAGTTCGGATCTCAGAAAATCCGACAGTTTCTTCTTCAGGTGGTCTGAAGGGAAACCACTACGTTGCGCTTTCTTACGTATTTGCCAACGATTCCGCCTCGGTAAGACGCCATGGACACCGAGGTAGAGGAGTACGAGCGGGACGACGTCGACGGAGAGGAAATTCCGGCCGTTAGCGGCGAGGTGGGAGTGGGGAACCAGGGGGAAGCGTACGATGAAGGAGCCGACGGTGCCGATAGCGCGGCTGAGAAGCGTACGGGTTCCCCATCGGATGCGTCTGCTGGGTGAGTTAGTTTTCGCAGTTTGGGGGTCGTGAACCGCTCCGATTACATTCGAAATATTGGTGTTTGGGAAACGGTTCCCGTGGACCCTCTCTCACATTGTGTTTATGAAAACGCTTTGGATTTCTGCCGAAAGAAAGAGTTTTTGCACTAATTCTGACGCCTATTGGTTGTTGATTTTGTTTGGTAGGAAATTATTTGTTGGCGGCATTGCCTGGAAGACTACAAACGGTGCGCAACGATCCCTGTTATTCTTTCTCCTTCGGTCGTAAACTTTGTGGTTGTTGTCTCTCTTTGTGTTGTTGATTTGATGAAATATTAGCAGCATTTTGTGGAGCTAATCTGCAATAAACTGAATATACGCCGGATTTCTTGTTCTTATTTCATAAATTTGGATAATTTATTGCTTAAATCGGAAATAATATCTTAAAGTTTGCTTTAGGAGAATCCGAATCATGCGATGAGGTATACACGCCCTGATCTGCAAGGCTGCATACTGGATAAGGATGGATGAACACTCTATTTATATAGTATAGGATTAGTGGTCTGTTTCCAATCTTGGAAGATTAAATGACTCGGGGTTAAACATAGCCTCCATTTTAGCTAGCCCTTAGCAAAGGTTTGCGATTCAGTTTTTCTTCTAATCATGGTCTATGATGCACAGAAACGTCTGTGAGCAGCCTTTTCTCGTTCTGGAATGATGCGGAAACAGAAATCGAAATGCATGTGTAACGTCTTATACTTTGAACGAAATAAAGATATTATATTAAAAATATCATCTCTTATGCACACACACATATGTAGTATAAGTACATATAAAATTGCCATTTCCCTGTTTCTTAATTTATGGAGAGTTGCTGTTTCCCATATCCCGTTTCCGTTACTGTTCCTTGCAGCACATATCATGTTGGCTACTCTAAATTCATCTGCATGTCACCCTTCTTATATATTTATGTTGCTTTATTCAATCCATTAGTCAACCAATGGGTACTTTTTCAAGCTTGCGGCTCATCTGTTTCCGAGGAGCGATGGCAAGGTCTTTATCAAGCAACTCATTCGATAAGCAATGATTGCTGGTAGTAAAGCAATCATGGGACTTGCTGGGATACAATTTATCTCAAGAAAGCTCATACAAATGCAAGAAAAGCACGCAAGATGAGATCTGCCTGCGCCTTACTTGCTCAGGCAACTTCTGCTTCTGAGCGAAAGCATATCCTCTGCAACAGATGTCCTGTTTGTGGTATAACACCTGGTATCACTGAGGTTGCTTACTTTGTGTTTGTTCTTGTAGATCGTCAACTATATCAACCTTAGTGTTGGCAACGACTTTCCCTATGTTAATATTCTTACTCAGGAATAACCTAATTACTGTCTTGTGGCAAATCCACCAGAACCTGAAGTATCAACTTTGTTGGTTGATTCTGCAGGAGAGTCCCTATGGGATGATATTTGTTTGTAGCGGGAAGCTGAGGACTGCTGATTTAAATTCAAATTAACAAACATTACCATAATGTTGGGTTAGAACTTAGAACATGAAGATTCTGATTTAATAGTAAATATGGGACAGTTTTGTGATTCAACTTATGTTAATTTATTTGTTTGCATCTCCGGATGAACCAAATGATTTTGATTTAATATTTGAAGCTGAGCACTGTTTCCAACTCATGTTGCGTTCATTTCCTTATCCTTTCATTTCCAAAAAGTTGAAGTGAAAACTGCAGTCAGAGGAAAATGAGGTAGCTGGTTGTGTATTGGTATTCACATACATAGGGTTCTCTTATGATGATTAGATAGTTTGCTTGTTGTTCCAATGCAGAAGAATCTATCGTTATTAGTGATGTGTTACTGTTAAATCATTATACACTCATAGAGAGCCTTGCTGAAATATTCGTGTCAACAATATCTTTCTGGACAAGAAAGAAGAACATAATGAGGGAGGAAGAGACAAACATTTATAGAAAAGCAATGTTAGTTACAGGGGTGTATCGCACAATAATTTAATGCCACTTATAAATGTATTATAACTCTAATGTTGTCAGGATCGTCCACCATATAGTTGGATAATCAATTTGTGTGCATCTTGTGAGGGACTATGGAATTTTCATTGATTTGATTGAATAATTTTCAACTAACAATAATTGCCTCACATACCAATGGTGACTAAAAATATTCAACATCAGGCAATTATCGTTAAATTATAAATGTAGGCACTTGTCTCTCTCCTAGTTTTATTCCTCCATTGTGGCTAGTTTTCTCATCAAAATTCTTTATTTGTTCTGGCTCCCACATAAGATAATATCGTTTTAAAGAATGGCTCCTGGCAACATTACATTTCAATTCTTGATCGTAAGTTGCTTACACTGGTGAACAAGGAGGAAATGACCGAGTGCCTTTTTCAGATTAGTGCTACATGACTTTGTATACGGTTCCTTGTTGATTAGGAATTTAGGCTAGAATGAATTTGTGTTTTCCACATGAAGTACATGAGCTTCTGTTAGGTGTGTCTCAGCTAAGGTATGCTTGATGCGGATGTAATAGCCAGTTGACAAGCTATCATAAGTGAGGAACATAAATATTCTTGTGAAAAAGTGCAAAAGATCTGTTTTACTTTTTTCTAGTTTGGCGTTGAGTTTTAAAACACAACAACAACAACAACTAAGCCTTTTCCCATACGTTGAGTTTTAAAAATCTTGTCAAATTTAAGTTATCTTGTTTTATGTTAAACTGTAGTTAAAAGAAGGGAAACCTATTTTGACACGTTAACAAAAAGGGAAGAATGCACATCTTGTACCCATTAGGATTATCACTTCCCATCCTTTATGTTACTGCAGTAAAACACATTTCTTCTCTTGTCACTAGAGGGGTTGTCCTGATTTTATCCTTGATTTCTTTAGTTATATGTCTATACCTATTTCTTTCATATGAGAGAAAAGATGGGTAATCTGTCTTTCCAGAGTTATGTCTATATCTATGTGTGTGAGTTTATATAAATATATTAACATACTATATTTTTATATGAAGTGGTAATGCTTGAACTCGTCCATGCTCAAATATACTTTATCATCTCAATGGTTCGATCTTTGAGATGAATGGTTGAAGTGATGAAGCAAAAAGAATTTAATGTATGTAGTGCATTAAGACGAGTTCATAAAACATGTTGAAGATAAAGTGTCTCGTGTATGTTATTTGCGGATGACATTGTGTTAGTGGATGAGTAAGAAAAAGTGGAAATTGGAATTATGGAGAGAAACATTAGAAAGTAAAGGTTTTCAATTTAGTAGAAGGACATAATATATAAAAGGCAAGTTTGATCATTTGATTACTTCAGCTGACATAAAAATTAAGACTGACACATTGCATTTCTCATAAGGAAAGTTTTAAATGTGACACGAAAATATTATTAAAGTTAGAAGATAAATATTACGGAGCACCAATTACATACTACGGTTTGTGGTTCCGCCTTCGAGGTTTGGGCACTTAATCGTTAACATGTATAAAAGATGTCTATGGCACCTGAGATGGATGTGCGGCCACAAAAGAAAAGACAAAGAAAAGACTATATATATTATATATAATGAGGTTATTAGAAATAAATTGAGAGTGATGCGAATAGGTGGTAAAATAAAAAAAATTGTTTAAGATGGGTTGGACACGTAAAAAGATGACTCAAGGAAGATCCTTATAGAAGGTATTAGAAACTAGAGGTGAAAATATTAAAAAAGGAAGACCATAAAAGTGTTGGAAGGAAACAATAAAGAATGATGTAGCTTATGTTGAGTTAACTATTAGCATGACACATGATCAATTCTATTAAAACAAAGAATCTATGTAGGTGATCTATCTAATATGGGAAAAGGATTACTTGTTGTTTGTTGTGGTGCATTAAATGCAAAGTATAAAAGTTGGATGATACTTTTATTTCAAATCTCTTCCATCAATCGTGCTAAACAAATGGTAGAGATGTTTTAGTAGATTTGAGCATGGATGGGGTTTGAGCATTTATCACTACCTCTATCTATTTATATGTATACAA
Source organism: Brasenia schreberi (assembly GCA_036023115.1). Lineage (NCBI taxonomy): Eukaryota > Viridiplantae > Streptophyta > Magnoliopsida > Nymphaeales > Cabombaceae > Brasenia > Brasenia schreberi. The sequence continues at coordinate 6,328,531 of JAYKKT010000061.1, read as the reverse complement.
TATTTTGGGCGTGGCCTGCCTCCTTAGAAGTATTATGGAATTATCTTCCCATCCTTTCTCTAGACTCCACTGCTAAAAATGATATTGACATAAAGTGTCGTATACGTGTATGCTGGAGAAAGGAAAACGTCAAATGCATCCTGGTGGAGACAGCAGCAACATATATAGTTAGAAAGAACCACTCTGCCATTTATTTATCATAGAAAAGGTCCTACAATTTACAAAATACAAGTTTCAACCTTTGTATGCTTGCTTGTGCATGCTGCATTACCCGGGGATGTATGGTGCTGAAAGGCAAATGTCCATCCCATATTATTTGGACCTTATTACCTCCCTATGTCACAATGGTGCGGGTGCGGGAGAGGGTTCATGGTTTGAGTGCAAGGTACAACAATATCTAAAATCATGGATGAAGGGACATGGTAATGTCTATGTCTAAGCTAAGCTATAATACAACAACAACAACTAAGCCTTTTCCCATACTAGACGGGGTCAGCTACATGGATTCTTTGTTTCCACATAGCCCTATCATGTGCCATGTTAGCAATTAACTCACAATAAGCTAGATCATTCTTTATTGTTTCTTTCCAACACTTTTGTTGTCGTCCTCTACCTCTTTTAATACTTTCCAAATTTAGTTTTTCATACCTTCTTATAGGTTCTTCTTTTGATCTTCTTTCTATATGTCCAAACCATCTTAAACAATATTCTCTCATTTTATCCTCTATTGGTGCCACTCCTAATTTGTTTCTAATAACCTCATTATGTATACTATCTTTTCTTGTACAACCACTCATCCATCTTAACATCTTCATTTCTATAACAAACATCTTTTGTATATGTTGATGATTAACTACCCAACACTCAGAACCATAAAACATGGTAGGTCTAATTGCTAATTGCTGCTTTATAATATTTACCTTCTAACTTTAATGATATCTTTTTATCACAAAGAATACCTGATGCTCCTCTCTATTTTAACCAATCAACATTAATTATATGCGTAACATCTCCATCAATTCTTCCATCATTCTGAAAAATTGTCCCTAGATATTTAAAACTTTCCTTTTAGGGGATGCAATGTGTGCCAATTTTAATTTTTATGTCTTCTACAGTAACCAAATGATCAAACTTACATTCCATATATTTTGTCTTTGTTCTACTAAGTCGGAGGCCTTTGCTTTCTAATGTTTCTCTCCATAGTTCCAATTTTCTATTAACTTTTTCCTTAGACTCAACTAACACAATGTCATATGCAAATAACATACACCAAGGTACTTCATCTTGAATATGTTTTGTTAACTCATCCATCACCATTATAAATAAGTATGGACTTAAAGTTGATCCTTGATGTAACCCAATATTAACTTCAAAGAAGTGTATCATTCCTTCACGAGTCCTCACACATGTTTTTGTACCATTGTACATGTCTCTTATAAGGTTAATGTATGTCAATGGGATACCTATTTTTTCCAAGGTTCTCCAAAGAACCTCCCTCGGTACCCTATCATAAGCTTTTTCTAGATCAATAAATATCATGTGAAGGTCTTTCTTTTTTGCTCTAAAAGGTTTCATAAGACGTCTCAAAAGGTGAATCGCTTCAACAGTAGATCTACCTGACAATTTGTTCTCTGTTGTACTTGATACTTATGTTAACTTACGTGGGATAATTATTTCCCACAATTTCATTGTATGAATCATTAACTTGATACTTCGATACTTTGCACAATTCTGAATGTCTCTCTTGTTCTTATACGTGGGTATAAGTGTACTTGCTCTCCATCCCTCGGGCATCTTTTGGTTTCTCCATATTTCATTAAATAGTCTTGTGAGTCAAGTGATTCTTATTTTTCCTAGTATTTTCCAAACTTCTATAGGAATATTGTCTGGTCCTACCGATTTACCACCCTTCGTATGTTTAAGAATTAAGAGCCTCTTTGACTTTATTCTTTTGAATACATAGGTAGAAATTGTGGTTTATATACTTTTCTGATTTGGCTAACTCTCTTAAGCTAATAATGACATCTTTATTTTCATTAAAAAGCTTATACAAATAGTTTTTTCATCTATTTCTTATATCATCATTTGCCACTAGAATTTTTTCATCCTCGTCTTTGATGCATCTAACATAATTAATATCTTTAGTTTTCTTATCTCTAGCCCTAGCTATCCTAAAAATATCTCTTTCACACTCTTTTGAGTTGAGTTTTTTATATAAATCCTCCCAAATTTTAGCTTTTGCTTCACTGACGACCTTTTTCGCTTTCTTTTTTGCTAATGTAATTTATAATCCTCTAAAGTTTCACTAGTTTTCTTAGCATAATGTAATTTATAACATGCCCTCTTTGCCTTGATTTTATTTTGTACTACTTCACTCCAACACCAAGCTTCTTTTTGTGCCGGTACACCTCCCTTAGATTCACATAACACATCTTTCGCCACTTTCCTAATATGTATAGCCATATTGTTCCACATATCACAAGGTATACCAACATAATTTCAAACATCTCCTTGACTTTCTATTTAAATATATCTTCTTTCTCGCTTTTGAAATTCCACTATTTAGTCTGAATAGCTCGATGCACTCTTATCTTCTTTGTCCATTTTTTTATTTGTAAATCCATAACTAAAAGTTGATGTTGGGTGGCTAAACTTTCTCCTCGAATTATCTTCGAATCTTTACAACACGTTCTATCTTTTTTTCTACAAATAAAGTAATCAATTTGTGTATGTGATAAGCCACTCTTATAAGTGATTAAATGTTAATCTCGTTTTTTGAAGATTGTATTGACTATAAAGAGATCAAATGTCGTAGCAAAATTTAAAATCTCCCTACCTTCCTCATTTATATCCTCAAAACCAAAGTTTTCATGAATACCTTGATATCCTAATGTCTTTTTACCGACATGGCCATTTAAGTCTCCTCCTAAACAAATCATCTCCCTTTGTGGAATCCTTTGAATCACCTTATCTAACTATTCCCAAAAAGTTGTCTTTATACTATCTTCTAGTCCTACTTGGGGTGCGTAAGCATAAACTATATTAAAAACCTTTACTTCTAACACTAATTTTAACGTCATGATTTGGTCACCATATCGTTGTATGTCTAACTACACTATCCTTTAAATATTTATTTATGATAATACCAACTCAGTTTCGAGCTTTTTTCTTTACGTGAGTACCATAATTTAAAACTGTTGGTGTTGCAGCTTATTTGAAGTGTATGTGACTCTGACTTAGTTGCCTCCTTACCGTTTATGGTACAATCTTCAATAAGCCACAACGTTCTTACTTCTTCCTAACACAGAGAAATATTAATATCAGTTTTCAATATAAAAGAAATGCCACACCCTTGTCAAAGATAATAATACCACATAACTTACTATAGTTTCCTTTTTAAAAAAAATTGTTGCTGAGATTCTCTCAAGGATTTTTGGAGATTCTTATATGCTGAGAAATTCTCAAGTCCGGTTTTTGTAACTATATGAGGAATTCAGTTAATGATTGGCATCTTGATGATTTCTTTTTCTGTTTTGTTTAATTACATTATTTTGTGTATTTCTTTATTCTTATTCATGAAATAAATTAAATGTTATCGTTTAGATTTAATTGTTCTTCTATATTTGATTTATTATTTTAAGGTACTGACTGAGGTACTTAGGCCCCACCTTAATATTTGACAAGTAACATAATGCAAAGTAAAATCACAACTACTTTTAATCATGGTATCAATGTCTTTATTTTTGAGCATGACAACATAATGCAAAGTAAAATCACAACTACTTTTAATCATGGTATCAATGTCTTTATTTTTGAGCATGACAAATGTCTCATAGAAGTCTATAATGCCACAAAACTACTTCTTGCCCGTTTGTTGCCATGAAGGTAGATAGATTCTATGTCTCTATCCCTCTTGTTTTCTCGTAGAAGTAAAACCCTTTTTTCATGCTATCCTGATTAAAGATTCTCTCCGTCTTCAATTCATGAAATAAACAACCAGAATTAAAGGTTATTATACAATTGAGATCTCTAGTTAGGGCATATATAAGTAATAAATTAATTGACTGACTAAGGACATATAAAACATTATTGAGTATCCCTAGGGGAGAAATTATACTATCTTTTCCTACTATAGGAGTATGAGAAACTTAAGCTTATTCTTTTCATGTATTGTCTAATAGTTGTGAAAAAACTCTAAGTCCCACCATGTGTTCTTAGTACCTGAGTTAATTACTCAGATTCTTGATCGAGAAGAAGACATGTTACCCACTGCCATGAATTATGCCGTTGTTGCTTGAGGATTTGTAGTTGAGGAAGAAGCCCGTGAGTCTTCTAATCGAGTTTCAAGTTTTGTAACTTCTTTTTATCTCTACTAGTAAGCCTAATCTAGCCTCAAGAGTTGTCTTATCACTATTATCACTGTAATAAGTATTGTTTTGATTGAAACTGGGTTTGCTCGTTAGGTCCCCAACAATTCTCTTTAGTGTGTCAAGATTTATCATAGTGTAAGCATTTCAATTTATCTTTGTCATTTGATAAGGCTTGCAATTTGCCTCTACGTTTAAATCCTCCTCTACCTTATGTCCAGGACTTGGGTTTCATCCCACAAATGCTATATTCTCTGTGCCTGGCTTGCCTTCTCCTTTTTTCGTACGGGAAAATTCTGCATACTCAACTGCTTTAAGTTTATCTGTCATATTCGACCCCTTACTCTAGGTGGCAACCCCTTTTTTTTCGTCAACAATACTTTTGCGTAGACAAGGTTATTTGTCACGGTTGCACTACTTGTGTGCAGGCAAGGCTGAACTGTGCTCCACACAACTGGAATTCTCTGAACTACACGATGCTAGGTGACTGCTGGACCACTGCACCATTGCTGCTGCCGTTTGTCCACGAAACAAACTCCTAATCATACTGATTAGGGTTTGATGCCATTTTGATTTCTAACTCAAATATTTATTAAGAGATAATACAAGAGAAAAGAAGAGGAGATATGGGGCTGGCGTCTTCACACATACTTCCGCCTCCCACATGTTCTCTCTCTTTTTCTCTTAATCACACGATAACCCTTTAGGGTTACTTAAGTATACTAAAAAATAAAGTATGACTAAAATGCCCTTATACTAACAATTTACTTCCAAACAGCTCTTATTAGATAAAGACAAGAATAGATCCAATGGGAGCTGGATCCAAATCTCTTCTTTAACACTGTTCTCAGATTTTGATCTCTAACATGGGTAACATTCACTCTTAAGGGGTGGTGCTTCACGTTAAACCTGCTCCTTATGGTTTTATTAACTTTTCCGTTAATTGTTATGCATGCCATCGTACCAAGCTAACCTGTACTTTATGGTTTATTTACTTTTCAGTTGGTTGCTCTGTAGGCCATCAACACATTTTGTTTATGTTTTGGTAACCTATTGCAGATACTTTCATGGAACATTTCTCAAAATATGGTGAGATTAGTGATTCTGTGATTATGAAGGACAAGCATACAAAAATGCCTCGTGGTTTTGGATTTGTGACTTTTGTTGATCCATCCGTTGTGGAGAAGGTATTAAAGGACGAGCATGTCATTGATGACCGGATGGTGAGCATCGTCTTCCTGTTCAGAGAAGACGTTCTGCTAGCTAACATCTTGTTTGCAGCTCTTCTTTGCATGCTTGTGGAATGTGGGTTTTCACCTAGTTAAATCTCTGACATCAGGTTGAGGTAAAGCAAACTGTCCCAAGGGGGGAAACAGCAGCTGTTCCTAATAGCCAAACGAGGAAAATCTTTGTTGGCGGAATACCTACATCTGTTACTGATGGTAATATACATACCACATCTTGAAATTTGTCCTTTTTCTGATCTGGTCCTTGTAAAGTGCAGATGAGTTGAAGGAGTACTTCTCCTCATTTGGAAATGTTGTTGAACATCAAATAATGACTAATCAGAGTGGCCATTCGCGTGGATTCGGGTTTGTCACCTTTGAAAGTGCAGAAACGGTTGAAGAAATCCTATCGGGATCAGAGCCACATGAAATCAAGGGAAAACAGGTATTGTTTAATAATGTCTTCAGGTAATATGAATGTACAGAGTCTGTGGTGCATAATAGTCTACCCATATGCGTATGGTAATTTGTAGGTGGAGATCAAGAAGGCCGAACCAAAAAAGCCAAATGAAAGTCAAGGATCCAGTCAGCGGAGTTCCCACGGTGGCAGTGGCAGCAGTAGCAGGTATGGGGGCTATGGAGGACGCTCTACATATGGTTATGGAAGTGGTTCTAGATATGGGTATGGCCCCAGATTTGGTGGATATGGGTATGCCCCTGGATTTGGTAGCGGTTCTGGTGGTTATGATAGTGTGATGTTCGGGGCTCACGGCTATGGTGCTTATGATGGTTATGGTGGTCAAATCGGTGGCTATGGTGGTGGTATCGGTGGCTATGGCAGTGGTTCTAATGCTTATGGTGGTAGCATGGGCGTATATGGTGGTAGTTATGGGGGTGGAATGAGTGGTTATGGTGGTAAGAGCTATGGTGGTAGTTATGGGGGTGGAATGAGTGGTTATGGTGGTAAGAGCTATGGTGGAGGTGGCTATGGAAGTTCTGCCAACAGCAGGTATCACCCTTACGGAAGATGAGTGGCGGAGGTTCTCAAGGAGCTTTCTCCATGCCAAGTTTCGCCGGACCATCGAATCGGCATTCTTGGTGTTATAATCTCTTTGCTGTTTCTTCTTTGTGCCTTGCTACCCGCTACCCCTACTATAAGGTAGCGGGTGACAGGCTGGCAGGTAGCCGATGATAGGGGACTGAAAGAGTATTGATTCTAGGACGGAGCGCCGAAAGGAAATGACGATCTCTGGACGTTTCATATTTTAGAGTTCCCCTCCTCCCCCCTCTTTTAAGTTATCTTCTGAATCCTACTGTTCTTAAATATGAATTCCGATAGCCTAAGGTGTCAGTATTGCCTTGACAGAAAACCATGTACCAAGAAAAAGATTTTGGGAAGACGATATTCAGTTTTTATTTGTTTCCCTGGTAGGTCTTTTTAATACTGTGGCTTGGTGAAGCTGGAAATCCAGTGACTGAATGATGTTGAAGTGAACTCTCTACGTCATCATTCAGTTAATATGAGACATTTCGTTATTGCATTTGTGACTGTGCTGATGCTGTTAGATGAGCAATGGAAGACAGATGCATTCAGCATCGAGGTGGTGGCAGTTGTTGAGCTAGGTTTGTGGCCAAAAAAATTCTTTAACTAATTTCAAACGTTCAATTTTTAGATTAGGAGTTTTTGATACTGAAAGCTTCTCAAGATATCACTTCCATTTAAGGGTGAGTATAATTTGGTTAAAACTGAATTACCACATTGGATTGAACCAGGTTTTTTTTTAATCGGTTAGGTCACAATAAGGATCACCCGGATAAAGAAGGAGGGTTGTGTTAGGCTTCCGACAGTCAGTAAAACCTCGTCGGATTTTTATAATATAGATTACAAAAATTATGAATATTGCTTTGGGGCGTCTCCGCCTAACGACGTGCTGTAGAGCCCGAATACAGTAAGAACTAAACTAGGGTCACTATATTTTCGCCCGAATGTAGTGAATCAATTGCAGAGAGGGTTCTCACATCATGGACGAGTGTGGGTAAAGAAGTTAGTTTCGCTACATTGCTGTCCGAATGTAGTGAAATTTTTTTAGGGAGAGTTTTCGCATTTTGATTATGGACGGATGCGGGGGGTAAGGAAGCTAGTCCTAGATAATAAGATTCGTATTGGTTCTTGGAATATCGGAACATTATCGGGTAAGCTAATGGAGGTGATAGATATTATGATTCGGAGAAAGATTCATATTCTATGTTTATAAGAGACAAAATGGGTTAGAGAAAAAGCAAAGGAGATAGAGGATACATGTTTTAAATTATGGTACTCAGGTAAAGAAAAGGCTCGAAACGGAGTTGGTATTATCATAAATAAAGATTTAAAAGAGAGTGTAGTAGACATATAACGATATGGTGAACAAATCATGATGTTGAAATTAGTTTTAGGAGCATAGGTTTTGAATATAGTTTATGCTTACACACCCCAAGTAGGACTAGAAGATAGTATAAAAACAGTTTTTTGGGAATAGTTAGATAAAGTTTTTCAAAAGATTCCACAAAGGGAGATGATTTGTTTAGGAGGAGACTTAAATGGCCATGTCAGTAAAGAGGCATTAGGATATCAAGGTGTTCATGAAAACTTTGGTTTTGAGGATATAAATGAGGAAGGTAGGGAGATTTTAAATTTTGCTACGACATTTGATCTCTTTATAGTCAATACAATCTTCAAAAAACGAGATTAACATTTAATCACTTATAAGAGTGGCTTATCACATACACAAATTGATTACTTTATTTGTAGAAAAAAAGATAGAACGTGTTGTAAAGATTCCAAGGTAATTTCAGGAGAAAGTTTAACCACCCAGCATCGACTTTTAGTTATTGATTTATAAATAAAAAAATGGACAAAGAAGAAAAGAGTGCATCGAGCTATTCGGACTAAATGGTGGAATTTCAAAAGCGAGAAAGAAGATATATTTAAACAGAAAGTCCTTAAAGGAGATGTTTGAAATTATGTTGGTATACCTTGTGATATGTGGAACAATATGGCTATACATATTAGGAAAGTGGCGAAAGATGTGTTATGTGAATCTAAGGGAGGTGTACCGGCACAAAAAGAAGCTTGGTGGTGGAGTGAAGTAGTACAAAATAAAATCAAGGCAAAGAGGGCATGTTATAAATTACATTATGCTAAGAAAACTAGTGAAACTTTAGAGGATTATAAATTACATTAGCAAAAAAGAAAGCGAAAAAGGTCGTCAGTGAAGCAAAAGCTAAAATTTGGGAGGATTTATATAAAAAACTCAACTCAAAAGAGTGTGAAAGAGATATTTTTAGGATAGCTAGGGCTAGAGATAAGAAAACTAAAGATATTAATTATGTTAGATGCATCAAAGACGAGGATGAAAAAATTCTAGTGGCAAATGATGATATAAGAAATAGATGAAAAAACTATTTTTATAATCTTTTTAATGAAAATAAAGATGTTAGTATTAGTTTAGGAGATTTAGCAAAGTCAGAAAAGTATATAAACCACAATTTCTACCGACGTATTCAAAAGAATGAAGTCAAAGAGGCTCTTAAACATATGAAGGGTGGTAAATCGGTAGGACCAGATAATATTCCTATAAAAGTTTGGAAAATACTAGGAGAAATAGGAATCACTTGGCTCACAAGACTATTTAATGAAATATGGAAAAACAAAAAGATGCCCGAGGAATGGGGAGCAAGTACACTTATACCCATATATAAGAACAAGGGAGACATTCAAAATCGTGCGAATTATCGAGGTATCAAGTTAATGAGTCATACTATGAAATTATGGGAAAGAATTATCGAACGTAGGTTAAGACAAGTATCAAGTACAACAGAGAACCAATTTGGATTCATGCCAGACTGATGTACTATTGAAGCGATTCACCTTTTGAGACGTCTTATGAAACATTTTAGAGCAAAAAAGAAAGACCTTCACATGATATTTATTGATCTAGAAAAAGTTTATGATAGGGTACCGAGGGAGGTTCTTTGGAGAACTTTGGAAAAAAGAGGTATCCCATTGACATATATTAACCTTATAAGAGACATGTATGAGGGTGCAAAAACATGTGTGAGGACTCATGAAGGAACGACAGACTTCTTTGAAGTTAATATTGGGTTACATCAAGGATCAACTTTAAGTCCATACTTATTTATAATGGTGATAGATGAGTTAACAAAACATATTCAAGATGAAGTACCTTGGTGTATGTTATTTGCGATGACATTGTATTAGTGGAGGAGTCTAAGGAAAAAGTTAATAGAAAATTGGAATTATGGAGAGAAACATTAGAAAGCAAAGGCCTCCGACTTAGTAGAACAAAGACAGAATATATGAAATGTAAGTTTGATCATTTGGTTACTTGAGAGGACATAGAAATTAAAATTGGCACACATTGCATTCTGCAAAAGGAAAGTTTTAAATACCTAGGGTCAATTTTTCAGAGTGATGGAAGAATTGATGGAGATGTTACACATAGAATTAATGCTGATCGGTTAAAATGGAGAGGAGCATCAGGTATTCTTTGTGATAATAAGATACCATTAAAATTAAAAGGTAAATATTATAGAGCAGCAATTAGGCCTGCCATGTTTTATGGTTTTGAGTGTTGGGCAGTTAATCCTCAACATGTACAAAAGATGTCTGTGACAGAAATGAAGATGTTGAGATGGATGACATACAAGAAAAGACTGTATACATAATGAGGTTATTAGAAACAAAGTAGGAGTGACACCAATAGAGGATAAAATGAGAGAACATCGTTTAAGATGGTTTGGACATATAGAAAGAAGATCAAAAGAAGAACCTGTAAGAAGGTTAGAAAAACTAAATTCGGAAAGTATTAAAAGAGGTAGAGGACGACCACAAAAGTGTTGGAAAGAAACAATAAAGAATGATTTAGCTTATTGAGAGTTAACTGCTAACATGGCACACTATAGGGATATGTGGAAACAAAGAATCCATGTAGCCGACCCCATCTAGTATGGGAAAAGGCTTAGTTGTTGTTGTTGTTGGTGGTTAGGTCACAATAACAATTGGTTTGGGTTCAGTTCTGAGAGATCTAGAACCAAATGAACCGAAAAACTAGAATTAAACAAGTATCGGACAACAGCCCCTTTCTCAATCTAGATGAACTAATCCATCTCCCCCTTTGCAAAACCCCTCCTTGTGGGAACTCCGGTTCTCTCTGCGAAACCCTTTCATCTCTCTACTTCTGTCGATCGGTTCACTTGTTCCATCTCTTTGCTATTGTGTTGCGGCCAAAATCTTCAAAGCTTCTATTACGATTTTCTTCCTTTCTCTATTACAATCGTGTATTAAGATTGTGTACCTGTTTCTGGCACCAATTCAAAAATAACACAATAATACAATACCACAAATGATGAGCATATCGACGTAAGTTTTAGGCCAGAGCACCGAACTGTATTAAACAATGCCTGGATGGATGTCCGACAAAGCTTTTGTCAGTGTATGATTTCCTTAAGGATTGACTTATTGAATACGTTCTCGAACACACGGGAGATCTCTCCAGCAAATTTTGGCACAATGAGGAATATATCACCTGACTAGGAGTACGACTCATAAGTTGCAGATCATGAGTTTGATACCCCGGGCGAGCATCTGACTTCGGCCTCCCCAGTGAGATCTCACCAACAAGGGATGCATTCACTGTGGCACTTGATTTGCAGTCCCTTGTACAGAAGGTTGGTTGGTTGCTGAAGAATGCCGATAGCCACATGCTTAAAGCCACAATGTTCTGATACAAGCAAGCAATCAAGAGATTTTGATTTTGAGTCCGATCCTGACGCTTAGTCTTCCTTAAGAAAATATGGAGAAAAGAAAGTAGTTCTTTTTTAGGTGGTGTGTATATATATATATGTCTTATGGAGAAAAGAAATAAGTTCTTTTTTAGGTGGTATAATATATTAGTTCATATATATTAGTAAGTAACATATATATATATATATATATATATATATATATATATATATATATATATATATATATATATACATATATGCATACACACATATACGCATGTGTGTATGCACATATCTATCTATGTATGTGTATTTATGTATGAGTTCTTGCTATAACCGATCTTAAGGTCTGTTTCTTGAAAATTTGAAATGCCCTTTATTTGAAAAAGAAAATCACATGAAATGCTATTCTAAGAGAGTATTAAGTACCAAAAGCTGACTCACTCGCTCAAAACAAAAGAAGTATTAAAGGCTGACAACCTGGCGGCAACCAATCATCCAACATAATGGGATTCTTTGCAGAGATGCAGCTTCTCAAGTAAATCGATTATTTATGCAATTTAAAATTGTAGGACATTATCAAGGTTTTGGAACATGCTTTGTTATGGGCTGTGAATTGTCATCCTCAAAAGAAGAGCATACCCGACTTCTGTATTTTATGTAAGAAAAAAAAGGAAAAGAAAGAAATCATGCTTTAAATAAAATAAAGATAGCAATCGGATGGTTAGCACTGAAAACTTATCATTAGAAGACTCTGAGCCACGGATCTTGGGGATCAAGTCTTACACCTGCCTCATATCATACCCATTTTGGTGAAAGCACACCGTGCTGTTTTGGTCCTAATTCGACTTATAAATCTAAACTTTTAAAATAAAAGTATGTCATATGTTTGAAGATTTCAATTGTCTATCTCGTTGATTGGCCGGTAAAAAAAAGAAAGTAGTCTTACGAATAAAAATGTATAAACTAATGAGTGAATGATAAATGCATTGACATCTGTCTTCATTTATTATGCTTATCAATGGAGAAACCAAGGCGACAGCTATACAGTTGTAGGGACTAGAGAAGAGGGATTGCAGGTTCTTGTTCCCCAATCTTGTTTGTGGCTAATTAGTTGATTTTGATTTTGGAACTTATGAACATAATTCTTAATTTTTATATATTTTCTTTCCAAAATTTAAATTGATGATTCAGGCCAGGCCAATTAGCTTGAGCTGGTTCTCTAAATATTTTAGAAAAAATTGATTGAAAACTGATTCTCTAAATATTTTAGAAAAGATTGAATTGAAAACTGATTCAGGCCACCATCCGGGTTTTTGGAGTTGAAGTTTGGGCTGGCAAACGAACCGAGCTGCTTGTGGATCGACTCAAGTTCGAACATGTTTGAACTCCTTTGTGTTGAAACATGTGCGCACGCACACACCCTGCACAATATGGACATAATTGCATTACAACAAACCCATTTCACAATGCGTGAAAATCCTCAATGTACTGCTCCAAATTCACCAAAGAGTGAACGGAAATAGAAGAATTAAAGTCCCTCATCAAGCTCTTCCTATTGAAACGAAGAACCAAATCAACTAAAGGGGATGATACATTCAATGATATTTAATAAAATAATAATGCTGTTAATTTTTTTTTTTGGATTTTAGCCATGGCCTCTTTTGGATTCAGCAACTCTTAAAGCCACAAATGCATCCCACACAAATTAAGTAAGCCTATTTGAAATCACCGCTTAGCTTCCACCTTGTTAGGTTCCTCACACCCCTGCGTGTCTTCCCAGCCTTTCCCTCAACATCTTCACACCCACATATCTGCCCCAATTCAAAAGAAATATAAATAAGACATCTGTGATAAATTAACAATTAAATATATAAAATAGCATATTGAGTCTGTTGGCATGCAGCCTTTCCCTTTAGCTACCGTCACATTTAAGATGTGGGATACGTGTCCCATATAAGTTTGGACACTTATCATAGTGACATGTTTGCGTTGTGGAACTTTACAAAATTCCAAAACTTTTATGTTAGGACCTAGGACCCTATGGCTTAAGATTTAAGGGTGTACACTTTTTTTTCTTTTGTTACAAGAGGAGGAAGAAGCCTAACACACACTCATCCACACATGCATCTTAACACTTAATGGTGTTAGAGTGTCCTGCGGTTGAGCTAACACTTTGGGTGCGACTTAATGGTGGTTTGATTCATGATATTAGGTCATTTGTTCTTCTACATGCACAAAACATATATGAGTTTTTAATCATGATTTTTCGTTAGATTCTTGAACATTGAGTTTTGTGCAAGATAGAGTAATACGAGGAACTTGGTTTGTAGTGGCTCTTCTTTATATGGTGCTGATATTTTTACTCAAATTAGGTGTATGAAGCTATGATTCTACACCAACGATGGGTTTCATGTTTGATGTACAATAGGATACTTAGAACTATGAGCATGCGAAAATCAAGGTCCAATCCTCTTGAACGTTGTTCTATGATAGTAAAAGTTTTGTCTTTTTAAGTCACAAGCAGTTCACTGAACACTTGATGAGGTGACAATTTGGTGTAAGCCTTCGTGGAAGAGACACCTCGTAAGATAGGACTTGTTGTTCCAACTTTATATGAGAATATTATAAGTTTCATAAGACCCTAAAATTTTGATAACTTTCCAATTGGAGTTGGAAGAAGAAATGCAAGTAATGGGCCCAAATGACAGATTAAAAAAATTATCAAGGATTTACCTTCCAAGCATCATGACTGTTGCTTGAGGATTAGTCCCTGGAGAAGAAAGGAAGGTTGAGCCGTCGACGACTCGGAGCCCGTCCACGCCGATCACCCTGTAACTTCTGTCAACGACCTTGTTCATCTGGCACCCTCCATGGTAATGCCAGATTGTGATCACTGTATCCTTGCAAAATTGCTCCAGCGAGGTTGTGTCATTGGGATTCTTGGGGATGAAGTTGACATTGGCCTTGAGACTCATGTTGAGCAGCATCTCGATTGTGTATTCATTGTCCTGAGTGAAGTCGGCGAACGACTTCGACCGGATGATGCGTTCGATGGTGCGGATGCCGTTGACGCATCGCCGGAGGTCCCGCGGGTGCTTGAAGTAGTTGAACGTCACCTCAGGCAATTGTTCTACATCCGTGCCGTTCAGTTTGAGGTCACCTTTGGAGAGAGGGCCGATAATCTTCTCTAAGATGAATCCTCCTTGGAAAGCCTCTCTGGGGATATCCTTTCTCCTTTTCCTGAACTCTTTTATGGCGTCTAGGCTTCTCTCCTTAGGAGGAATCGTTGAAAGCTGTCCTATCTGAACAAGAGATCATAAAATACGCCGTCAGTAACAATATGTATCACAAATATTATATATATATATATATATATATATATATATATATATATATAAGGACACAAATTAGTTATTGTAAACTCTACTTGAAATAATTTCAATCATTTCAATTTAGAATTATATAGGATTGAGATTGAAAAACAAAAAACAAGTATAGAGACAACTAAATATCCGTTACATTTTCACCTTTTAAAAATCTCTAACACTCATGGAGGTAGATTGGATGATTGAAATTGATTTCAATATATATATATATATATATATATATATATATGACTACCCAATGCGTACACACAATATGCACGTATAGTTCTTATGGGATCTGCTGTATTTTGTCAAAAGATTCAAGGTATGTAATTCATATTTACACGAATATATTTTGCAGTACAACACTATATACAATACTCAAACCCAATGCATCTTTCTCTCTCTCATACAAGCACACACATACACATATAGAAAGAAGAGTCCTAAATGCATAATGTCTTTCGGTGTATAATCTTTCATACATATTTCTATTGTTTGTAGAGATTTGAATACAAAATTATAGTGGTACTTTTTACTTACAGCTCTACCGTTAGTATCCAAGATCAATCAATAAAAGTGTTTATGCAATATTACATGTTGACATTATGCATTTAAGATAACCTATATATAAAAGAAAGAAAGAAAGAAAGAGAATTAACCATTCACATTCTAGACTATCTCATGAGAGATGGATTGTATGGTCCAAATTAAAAGAGCTAAAAGGGAATAGGCAAAATTCATGGTTACTAAAATCTCTCTCTCTCTCTCTCTCTCTCTCTCTCTCTATATATATATATATATATATATATATATATATATATATATATTCATATACATACATATATCAAACACTTTACAAGCACAACATACTTAGTATCTTTATAGGAATCAGGATATATCTAACCCGCATATCATTGACAGAGGCTACAGACATGGACAAATACAATAAGAAATAATATAATATAATTCTCATAATGCAAAACATGTAGCAGTTGTGGGGAAAGAAAATGGGATCGCTCCCATGTTTGTTTATTCTTGGGAACGAAAGTCTCAGGGTCCCTTTCCCAAACGACCTGTTCGTAAAAGATAGCTCACTGATTGCACCAACCAACCCTTAAATTTTTTTCTGGAGAAAAGTAAGGGATAAATATAATCATATAAATATGAGGGGTTGTTATACGGCTCACATGGTATCACTGCCATACAAATATAAAAAGACTATTTTATTTA
This sequence comes from Brasenia schreberi, assembly GCA_036023115.1. Lineage (NCBI taxonomy): Eukaryota > Viridiplantae > Streptophyta > Magnoliopsida > Nymphaeales > Cabombaceae > Brasenia > Brasenia schreberi. The sequence goes on along the minus strand of JAYKKT010000061.1, from coordinate 6,312,550 downwards.
ATTTTTAAAATGCCAACAAACTTATGCATGTCCTCCAGGATTTGCGATTACCTCAGCTGACATGATGCCGTGATGGCAATGAATGCTGTCTTGGGTGCCGCCGAACCCACTGCTGGCCTCTATGAACGAGCCCAGCTTCGTTATGCCGACGGTCTGGATCAGCGACTGCACTACGGGCTTCTTCGTGGGTATGAATACAGCGTTCATGGGGTTATCAGACATCCCCTTCCCTACCAATTCCTGCTTCAGCACGATCGGTATCCTCCACTTCTTCAGCTCAGCATCTGGCCCGATACCGCTGAGCATCAGCAGCTGCGGGCTGCCAATCGCACCCGCCGACAGGATAACTTCTCCTCTAGCACGCACTGCATATTCTCTTCCTTTCTCATCCTTGAAGATCACCCCTACTGCTCTGGGCCTCCTCTTCCCTATCATGTATGTCATGCACATATAATTCAACAACTGTCATACTAATCATCTTTGTTTAAAAATATATCAATTTGTTTAAGAGTATTAGAATCTTTTAAGAGTATATACTTTGAGAGCCACACCTTGTCCATAAAAAACAACTAAGATCAAGATGATATATGTGTGTGTGTGCACATAGATATGCCAACTTCCTGCTTATTACTAATAAAAAACAACTAAGATCAAGAAGTATATATGTGTGTGTGCACATAGATATGTCAGCTTGCTGCTTATTACTAATAAAACGAGGATCAAATGCAGGCTCTAATACAAAAATTGTTGCATCCTAAATGGGTCCATAGTTCTCAATCTAGATTATGAGCTAAATCCACATTTAAGAATAAAAAAAGTTGGATCATTTATATTGAAAGGAAGATTTAGGTTCAGATACGAATCAGTAAACCAAATCCATAACACCAATATATTAATATCCGACTCAATTGCATATGAGAGAGAGAGGGGGGTAAATATACTGACCGAGTCGTGGCCGGAAGAGGATCTGGCGAACTGTGGCCTGGAGTAAGACGTCCAAATTATCTGGATTACCAGACTCGAGCAAATCGGCTGATGTGTGCCTGTACCCTGTCTCGTCAAAGATGGTCCCACCCACCTTGGTCCCATAGACATGGTCAAGGGTGAACCCATTGAAGGGTGCGACGCCGGCCTCGAGCAAGCCATCTCTGAGTGCAGCCTGCCACGGAGCCACCTTGGGTCGGTACACAATCTGGCGTTCGACCCACGGGTAGGACTCATTAACCAGGGCCCCATCCCAACCAGCCAGTCTAACATGCCGCGGACTAGCCCTAGTATAGAACCCAGCATTGATGCTGCTACCACCTCCAAGGACCCGGGCTCGAGAATTGATGACGCCGTCGGTCGACTTGAAGAATTCCGAGGGCGCACCGGGCACGGTGTTGGCGAGGCATATGTGGAAGTTCTCCATCCGGGTCACATTCACGTCACCGTATGGCGAGCCGCCGCGCTCGAGGAGCAGCACGGTGAAGTTCTGAGACAGGGTGGCTGCAAGGGGGCACCCAGACGTGCCACCCCCCACTATGATGTAGTCGTAGGCCTGCTCCAGTGGGGTGTGGGCTACGCTCGTGGCTGGACGCATGAACCGGTGCTTGAGGTGGTGCCCGTAGTATCCTGCATTACACCGTTTCTTAGCACTAACTTAAAGCAAATGTAAACATCAAGCCGCCTCCGAAACAGCGACACGTATGACGGAACTTGCAAAAGCAGAGGAAGGGGTTGCATATTGAGCTGTTTTCTGAAATACAAAGAGTTAATGACACCATATCAAGGTTTGAAGAGAGTTTCTCTCTCTCTCTCTCTCTCTCTCTCTCTCTCTCTCTCTCTCTCTCTCTCTTCTTTTTCAAAAATATATTTTTTGATATGGTCAGTCATGAAAAGCTGAGGGGAGTGTCTATTTTCTTATTTATTGTTTATATTTAATTTTATACATTTTCTAGGACTAACAACAGCATATGAATCATCTATATGAACGAGCCGAGCTAATTGCTAGCTAGAAAGCCCTGTGAGAACATATTCAATGGCGGTCTGTCATTCTTTTGTGAATCAAGCTAAGCCAAGGAGAGAGAATACCTTAAATACCCCAAATAAAATAGACTTTGATTCTCTAAAGTTTCTGAAATCATTATGAAGAATGATCATTCATTTCCCTTAAATAGCATAACAGAGAACCTCAAGGGTATGTTTTAGGTAAAAATTTGATTAACATTTAACAAGCTTTCACAAGCCGATCCAAGATAAGAATAAACCATGGACAAGCTGAATTTAGCCAAACTTCGAGCATCTGGGATCATTTTTCAGCCCTAAAGTTATAAGGAAGAAAAATAAAAATAAAAATAGACACGAAACCAACATCCTTCGTGTATAAGTGAAGAGTTTTATCTTCATATTCAAAACAGAACCAAGACTGAAGATGGAAACACACCAATGCTGGAATTCAGTTAGTCATGAACCCATGTGATAAGAAAACAGAGGACCAGCTAAGGACGATGGAACCCTCGAAATCAAGAATTGTTTTCCAAGTTCCAAAGGGAAAATATGTGCATCTTGGAAAAGATTTCCACCGAAAATCTACAAGGGGAAGACAGAAGAACTGCTGTCAGAGAAGGTCTTCCCACCCCTCGATTTCCTTTTCCCAGTTCTACTTCTACAAACAAACTTTTGCAAGCTCTAGTGGGAAAAAAGAAATGAACTTCAAATTCCTGAAAATGGGAGACACAAAGAAGGGAAACAAACTAGAAGCAAACAAAGGAAAACAGAACCAACTCATGGGGAGCTCTCAAATACAGGGAATTGAAATCCCCAAGTCAAACTCACACTACAGTAGGGAAAACTTTCCAAAAGAACAAGAAGAAAGCAGAGGTAGCCAACCTTCACTTGGTTTGAGAACAGAAAGCAAAAGGAGGATCTTGAGGAAGAAAGCTATTCTGAGGTGCGCTATGGCCAACGCCATTGGCGAGTTTCTCATCCAAACAGAGAGCAGAAAAACAGCAAATAGTGCAGAGGCAACGAATACATCAGAGACCCCCAATATATGGAGAAGAGGGAGACGCAAGAAGTTGGGGTTTGTACACTAATTTACAAATTTAAAGTGGTAAGTCGAGTGGAGTGGAAGGACATTAATGAAAGCCATGAATGCACATCTGTGGTAGGCAAGTTACGAGACACACATTAAACCAGCTTGCCCTGTAAGGGTGCGAGATACAGGCGCGGTTGGAGACGCTATGATTATAAAGAAATACCACAACGAGAAATAGTTCACCAGACTCGCAAGTCGAAGTTCTCGAGTTCGATACCCGGGACGTGCATTTGGCTTTGGCCTCCCCATTGTACCAACCACACAGAATGACCAATATCAATCGGGACATGACAAATATGCATTGGGCAAATTGAAAATTCTCATTTTGTTTGTTCAACAAATTGAGGAACCGAAGCCGAAACAGGGACCTTATGGTTCCGTTTCGGTTCTACAGAACTGAACCTTAACCGATGGTGCAAAATAGACAGTTCCATGTCATTTTTGGTTCTGGTTTTAAAGTCCCACCTTTGTTTCTTGAACTTTTCAAACTTCAAATGAAACTGTAAACATGACCGACCTGAAACCAGGCCTCATATTGACAAACTCGGAACCGGACCCAGACAAAGAGGAGGGCAGATTTGGTTCCAGTTCTAATCTTAATTATATTTTAGAGGCTACGTAACCAAGGGCTACACTGCAACAAGAACTGAAGTCTGCAAAGCAATCTAGCAAGAAAAAGTGTTCCATGGATAATCCCTTGGCACCTAGCAGAGGATCAAGTCGGAAAGTTTTATCATTATACATCAGAATTTGGCGATTCAAAAGCTAAGCCTCCGATATCACGGCATAGTTATCTTGCCGGAAACATGCTGGGAAACGGCACCATCAAGAAAGTTGAAAGGATTTAGTCGATTTTAAACAGGCATTTATGCAGAAACTAATGAATACTTAGCAGCTAAACGTTTCAGTTTACTCAAATGCCGTAACCGTAACCAGCTCCAGGCCGGCTCTGGTTTCAGGTTTCGGAGTAATCGGAACCAACCATTGTAACTCCAAACGTCTTAACCATCTTAATATCTCTCTCTCATTTTATTTCTTGGTCACCATTTTCCCTCTAATGACATTCTACCTCAACGTCTTCATTGCTGTGCAATACTCAGTACCTAAGAACATTCCAGGTTCAATAAAGTGAGTGCACTTTAAAAATATTGAGGACAATATTATTCAGAACATAAGTTTAATAAGCAAACCCAAATGACGCTGCCTTCTTAAAGAGATAATTTTCAATGCTTTTGATCGACTTGAGCATATTTTCCCTTTCTTTAGTAGGTAAGAGACAATGGTATTTCATGTGTTGTGTTTGGATCCAGCTGCCAATATCACATTGTTAGTTGTAGGGAAATCAAATTGGTCTGACTTGACCCTACTTAATCAACTCAAGCCTAAACAGATGTGGAGTTAGATCACATAAAAGGAGAAAGAGCTATAATTCCCAATAACTAATTGTTGTCGTTAAAAGTGGCGACGCACTTCAAATGCATCAAGGCTAAATAATCAAATCACTTACTTTGCATACAAACGAATCGGATCAAGTTATCCAGTGGATATTGAATCTGGATACTGAAAAACTAATGAGAGGTATGATTCACAGGTAGGACCAGATTTTCAGGTAAAATTCATCGTGTTTAAGTACTAAATTCGATCCCTAATAGGTCCGGAAATGAATTTAGTTGCTTCGGCGAACCACATACTCAGCTCATTGGTGATCGACATGAACCTAGCACCAGCTGGTTCATTAATCTATCGAAGCTGAACACAAACAACACATGTTTGGCATGGCTCTGCTCGTATGACCTTCTTGCTAGTTATGTATAATAGATGCACATTTATGTTAGAAAACCGTGCTAAGCGAACTAATTACATTGGCATACATGTAGTCGAGCGGTCAAATATTCAATTTTAAATAAATTATGTAAGAATTTTTTTAAACATAAATTATAAGGAATATCAATTGTTAATTCTAATATATGGTAAAAGAAAAGTTTTTTCCTTTGAACAATTTGAGCTTGTATAGTTTTGCTCTTCTCAAACAAAAGCTAATAAGATGAAAATCTATAGTTTTGCTCTTCTCAAACAAGCTAATGAGATGAAAATAAGCAGCATTTTGTAACTGCCCTTAGCTGATCACTAGCATATGCATATGCTGGACATGAAACTCCTGACCTGTACACACACACACACACACCATAATAGGTTGAATTCAATCTTTATCATGCATCACAGCTGTGGGGGGGCAGACTTAATTGGAACACGAAAGTGTAGGTCACCCAAATTTGGATCATCAAGTCAGATGAGTGGCGTGGATCAAATACAATGTTACACAGAAAATATGGCCTGGGTTTTCTCCGTTGCCTCGACAGTGACGATCGGTTCAGTTGTCACAATATAGAGAACAAATTGGACAAGAAACAGTCGACCATTCCTGGTTAGTACCATCTCCTATCAGGGAGACTCTAGAATGGGCATGTAGAGGACCACAATATCTAAGACAATGGGGCCATTGATTCAAGATGGTGGTTGTGTTAGATTTTACCATTTAATGAAAACTCTTAACACATGACAACCCGTAGGGATCGTAAAACCAGTGTTGCTACAAGGACAGGCCCAATTTGACATGAGGCTTCAGAAGTCGATGTGTTTCAGTCAGGCAGATTCTGTCCACTTTTTAGAGGTATAAGTATAATAATGTTATCTTATGTACTTTTTCAAATACTTTTAAAACTTTTTAATACCTTAGAAAAACAATGAGTAAACATGTAAATAGTGGCAACTTTCTCTCCCTCTCTCTCTATTTATATTACAGATTCAGACTCAGACTTCGAAACAAAATTGTACCCAGAAAAGAAAGCACCTAACCGAAAACTATCCGGACCTATCTTTTCAACCCGACTGATAGAATTCGGGTTCCGACCCGAATTCCACACATTAATATCTCCAATGTCAGGTCGGATCAGCATCGATCTGATTCTACGATAGATACTTTCACTGTATCGCATATAAAAAACACTGCCAAAAAGGTTTGGTAGATTGATCGATACCATTTGTTCAATGCAGGTCCTTCTCCTTTGGGCGCTAACGTGGATCGGCTCAAGTCACGTTCATATTTACAGTATCTATTCATCCTTCAGAAGCGTGGTCCAGTTTCAATATGTGTAGCCATGAGAGCCATTCAATGATTCTCTTGTTCCATAGGCGTACAGGACGGAGGGGTAGTTGGACACAATATAACACCCAGTCCTCTGAACGGAAGGGACGATGCGATGAATTTGCTCTTGAGCACGTTGAATAATATAGTTCACAAGTTACATACACCACCATTAATAAATACAGCAGTCTGCAAACTTAATCAACCTCTCGTGTGCACTGTTCTCTCTCTCTCTCTCTCTCTAACACACACACACACAGCTTCATGATTGATATTACTTGGCGTCCTCCATGGACCAACTTTATTGGGGGGCTGAGGAAGGAAATCAAGAAGGGAATCTACGTGGCCAAACTTATTTAAACTCCCACCGGTCACCACGTGACGTTGGAATCGTCCCTTGCTACAATTGGACACCCTTTGCCATCTCATTTTCTTACAGAGTTGGTGCTAAATTTGGTGTCCCGCCCATCTCTCTCTCTCTCTCTCTCTCTCTATATATATATATATATATATATATATATATATATATATATATATATGTGTGTGTGTGTGTGTGTGTGTGTGTGTGTATTATGGCTGAGCTATGTTGTACTGTTTTGGAAAGGTCTGTTTGAGCATTGTGTGGGGTCACTCATTATGGTTTGAGAAGATTCATATTGATTTCAGTTAGCACAGTTAAGTCTACTCTTATATGGTGCATCGCTGTCTATGGTACTTAATAAGACAACTGCCTTTTAATATGCCTTATAATGGGCAATTGAAATATGCTGCAAGCTGCAGAACTGCCAACAAAGTAATGGTTCGACCTTCCCACGATACTTCTATTCTGTTTCCAATTATTGTTGGGATTGATCTCTCTCTCTCTCTCTCTCACACACACACACACACACACATACACTGACATATTTGTTTTCACTAGCTTATATTTCACAGACGCTTCCACTATATACCAGAAAAGTTTCACCTTCCCACATAGAATAGTAAAGAGATACTTACAGAGAGTTTGTAAATGATCTCAGTTAAGAATGGTTGAAGTTTAATGTACAACATGTGAGAGTTAGATTGGCATTTATTTCTTCTGTCCGAAGGTACAGCTAGCCTGCATGCATTCCTTTGGTAACTAAAGGGTGTCCGCTTGTCCAACCGGCGCTTGCACCACCACCAACTGCTAAAGGCCACACCCACCTTACCCATTTACACACACACGGCTTGACTTATTGAACTTGTTTCTTTAAAACTGGGTCAGTCAATTTGGTTGTTCCTGTTGTTCCAGTCTGTAGATCCATGAATATACTTATTTTTCAAACTAGGTATTATCATTTACTTGTGCAGAGAAGCAAAAGAATATTAAAAGAGCCAGTATATTGACATAAGTATGTCACGAAGTGCTTTCTTGTACACGAGACATGTCTGACACTTTTGTATCAGTTCATAATGAAAGGCACGAAAGGGTTTGGAGATTAAGCAAAATATTCATATGATAAAGGTGTTCTAGAAAAGGCTGGTAAACTAGCCGAGCAAGCCGGGTTTGTGGTCCGGTGGTCAGTCATTTTCTAAAATGCCTTTGACTTGTTTACAATACGAGGCAGCTCGTGTTTATCTATCTAACAGAAGCTAATAATGAGCTGCGTATTAGTTTGTTTCCTCGGACTCATTGGAGCTCATTTGTGACATGAACTGTCTTAAGTTTGCAAACTGGTAATTCTCACCATGTTTCTTCATCCCGTGTCTATCAGTTTTTTCTCTCTCTACATATATATATATATATATATATATATATATATATATATAGAGAGAGAGAGAGAGAGAGAGAGAGAAAAGGTAGAGAATCCCGTCTCTATTCAAAGAATCTCAACTATGTAGTTGAGGGATATTGATGATTGAGATTAGAGAATAAAAGAAAAAAGTGCTATAAGACAGTCAAATTGAATGATGAGATTTATTTGAAAATAATTTGGATATGAATAGTTTATCCTCCAACTTTTATATGCGATATGATGAACTGGCTATTGTTGAAGAAAAACCAGTGGCAAATCAATATTGCACCACCCAAAATTTGAAAAATTGAACACAAATACCATATCATACGGTTGAATCTATATGTATAATACATAGTTTGCTCCATCTTAAAAAGTCTCATGACCTATTTGCCCACTCTACACAAACCTGCCACAGGAAGAACAACTCTTTATGAAAAGCTACGAGGAGCGCTGCGTTGAGTGAGCTGAAAACCGAGTCTTCAATTTGGTTAGCATAACGAGATAGTTTATGGTCATTAAGTGAACATGAATGAACCGAAAATAAGCCAAACCGAGCTGATCTAAGACCAAATCGGTTCGTTCGCTTATGAGACAACAAAACCAATTAGCTAGTTTAAAGAGGTAATTTTATATCGAATAATAAATGAATCACGATGTACAATATAATCTTCTCGCGTATGAGAGAGCGATCTCTATAAGAAGTACAAGTTACTCAATCTTCTTTTATGGTTTCAACTACCAAATTCTTTAATGCAATTCCCCCTCATACATACAACCATAAATTGGACTCTGCGTTATTCTCGTGAAAATTCTTCCTTTTCATTCTTATAGCGTGGGATGCGGCTCCTCTGCATGCCAAAAGCTAAGGTGCGAAGGACCAGGGCGGGCGGCTTTGCACCCTACCAGCACAGCCCGCGCTCGCAAGAACTGAGAACCTGCCATGCCTCGCCCACAGGTTTCAAGGTTTAAAACCCGCACGGCCCACACAAACCTGACCCGCTAGATCGGTACAAGCTTTTGAAAAGTCATTTTCCAAAGGGAAATTAGATTTAATATCAATAGCTTAATACGGAAAGCTTTTTAACCACAAAAAATGAAAAAAAATGGTAAATTATTGAAAAAAAGTGAACACACAGGGCAGTTTGGGGCAAGTTCTTCCTAAATCCAGCCCTGTTTAGATATGGCCCGTTTGAAACTGGTCTGGCGGTTTCAACCAGAATCGGACCAGGCCAGGAACCGATCAAACTGGGCCAAAACTTGGAACCAGTGGCTTTAAACAGCTCATTCCATATTTTTAATTTTTGTCTCAGAATTTCAAAATTTTAATGATTTCTTGGCAGTTTAGAACTCAAACCGAAACCAAAAGTAATAGCTTCGAATCGAAACTGGTCTGGTCCAAGTTCAGTTCTTGTATATCTATACATATAACCAAAACAGAGACCCGTTGCATTGAAGGTAAAGTTACTAACCTCAGAGTTATGTGCCGAGTTGTTCTAACCGTCGAAGTGTCGCTTATATATATATATATAGTGTGTGTGTGTGTGTGTGTGTCACATTTCTGTTCGTCAAGTGTCTTGTTGCATTGCCCCCTAGCATGTTTATACCTTTTAATTAATATGCTTCTTGAATATTTATCTTTGCTACATAATTAATATATGCATCGCTCAGTATCATGTTACATCTCTATCTTATGTCTAAATGTTAATTTAGTTGATAATAATATCGAAGATGGAAAATTTACGTACTCATGATTCTTACATTTGAAGGTGCTAAGTCTTCAGTGAGGATAAGTTTGGCTAATGACTACGGTTCAGTTCAGTTCAGGTCACTATTTGAGACCCAACTAAAAAGGACCCTCTGAAACAAAATTAAATATGTACCCATTTTGTTTTGTATGATAACCGGACTTTGATAGTACTATTTGCAATCTCTAAAGGGAGAAACTGCTCCAAACAAATCTAATCTATCCATCTTAAATTACAGATTGTGAAGTTTAAATTCAAAAAGCAAAAGTTTGCATGTGAAGAAAATACACAGAGAAAGTACACATGTACATTTTATTTTTCAGAATTTAAATTTCAACTATCTCTTACGATTGATGGTTGAGATTTGTTTGAATATGCTAGCAATGATGCTTACAATAGAATTGACTGAGCATGACTAATTTGCATCTTTAATTTCATTGCAGAGTATAATTGAGACCCAACAATCACTGTGTAGTGTAGTTTGGAGGGTTTTGCGTCTCAAAATTGAATATTTAGCTCCTATCGTGATGCAGTCAGAAATTTCTCCTAGCCTGAACTATTTAACCAAAATCAAAACCAAGGGTTTCTCCCATGCTAAGTGGATTTGGCTACATGGATTCTTAGTTTCTGTAGTGATATATTTTTTTGCCATATTATTATTTATCTGAAGAAAAAGTCATGTTTTAGCTGTTCCTTCATATACTACTAGCCATCCCTCGGCCTCTTTTATAGTACACCAACTAGTTTCTTACACCTTCTTTCGATCTACCTACTTATTCATATACCTAAAGCATTTGCTTAGTCTATTAAATTAAAAAAAATTGTTATGTTTACGCCACAAAGGAGAACATAATTCAAGTTGTTCCATGATGAATCATAGATGAGATGGCAAATAATAAGAACATATGGAATGATATAGATTGCCATTTGATCAATACCAAAAAGGGTTTGTGAGTGCATCTTCTCTCTGTTTTGGAGATAAATCTTGGTTTAGACAGAGCCTGTGTTTATCAATTTGTCATAAATTTGTAGCTCAGCAGCACAATGAGCAATAGCTCACCTGGCTAGATGGAGGTCATGATTTCGATACTCAGCATGCATCTAGCTTCTGCCGCAGCATTCTAACAGAAAAAAAGAAAACTTCCAGTTCAGCAGAAGGACGAGGCTTCATCTTCCATTGCTCACAAGCACAGGCAGATGTTAACTGTGCCAAACAACGTGGTCAGAAGGTTGGCAAACTTTAAAACCCCATCTATCCACATCCCTTGAATTGCTGCAAGTAGTTACAGAGACCCAAATATGGGTCATAACCTCACACTTGAATAAAAAACCAGAAACAATTTTGGTTTCAAGAAGGAAGACAACATCCAGATTTCAAATTTCCATCGCACTCCTAATATGTTGATGGTCATCATAACCAACCGCTCTAATGCTACATGCTCCAACCAACATTGAAACGTTACATTTCTGGGAGCATCCAAGCTGGAGAGTCAAAATTAGACATCGTTCCGTCCTGCCACTCATGTTTCATATAACAGGTTCAAAAATTCTTTGATCTTGCTTTCCTTGCTTAGCCAACAGGTTCTGACTGAGCCTTGCCACATGAGCTCGATCTACAATTGATTCAAAAAGCCACGAAGAACCGATTTACCAGGTAACGTTGGTAACGTTAAGTGTGCTTTTAGTGGGAAATACATTAAAGAAAATGGGGTTAAGTACTAAATCACTTAGATGTTGAAACTTAATAATGAGTCTATTGTGTTCATGATATTCCTGTTGTGCGTTATTTTTTCTTGGTTAGAATGGGGAGGCTGAAGCCAGATGCAAATTGAACACGATCTTTTTCTCCTGTCAGTTCTCATTCTAAATCAAGTAAGAGATTATATTGGAGTATAGCATAAGCTATGCTGCTATTTCATTTAATTTCTCATATGTCATGAACAATCCAATACATTGAACTCTCAAAAGCTAGTCACATAATTCGAAGAAGAAAAAACATACAATTAGAAAACAAAAAGAATAAATAAAATGTGTCAACAGACCAAAAAAGAAACCACACCTTAGAGTCCACGTCAGGAAAGCCCTCCCTCCAGTATGGGTGATAGGTGTTTTTTTTTGGAGCAATCCCTTACCCATGTCATGGACTCACAAACTGTCAGTCTCTATTTTCATTTACTCTCGCCTGGATGGAAGGCATACTATTATCTTTTACCACATGATAACACTCCATATAAGGCCAACTGGAAATCCTGAACATTGTTGGCCTCAGTAAATCTACAGGTTGGATCAAATACGGGGTGCATGAAGGACAGAGGTTGCTGCTCCAAGGAACCAGCAATAGCATGAACATGCCATATCTTGAATCCAAGATCAGAACCAATCAACCAATTAAAATTGGGAGGCAGCTACTACAGAAATAATAGCTGAAATGTGAAAAGCACCAGTTTCTTGACTGCCCTCATCATTATCATCTGCATCCAATCTCCCAATGAATGACCTTATGGGACAAAGCATTCATATAATATGTAAATCGGAATCTCACATAACGTGAAATTCCTATCATTTTGCGACTCCTGTCGATTGCTGGACTCTTATCGTCACAAGGAAATACAATGTTTGGCAAGTGAAAACCATTACTTGTAAGCATTTGGTTAGAAACGGCTAGACCTCATCCAAGCCCCCCCCGTAAACCAGGCAATGATCTTAGACCAATGCCATGTTCGCTCGCTGTGCCACTTGACAATTCTCTAAGTCTCTGCCAGAATGGCTGCCTACTGTTTGTTCTTAGTGGCCCAGAACTAGAGTTCCATCTAAAGGAAGTTGATATTGGTGGGTTAAACCTTGCCGAACTACTTAAGAGACCTGAAACAGATAATGGCCATCGAGCCTCTAGACTGTGGTCAAAAGCACCTACAGAAAAAGATGCAGCTTGAGCCGTATGCACCGAGGCTGCAAAGCTTGTGTGGAACTCAACATCATGCAGAGGGAGCTGCTCTTGGCTGCAACTTCCAGATCCGACATCCTTTTCATCAATGTCGTTATACACCAGTTTTAAAGCTTGCACCACCTCACCCATGAATGGCCGATGTGAAACTTCAGGCTGGACACACATAGAAGCTATTGCTGCAAGTTTTGCCACACTATCGAATGGATAGTTACCAGATAAAGCTGGGTCAATGGTGTAAAATCATCTTCCAACAGTATGTTACTGGACTTGAAGTCCCTATGGATAACATGGGGGCTTGAATCTTCATGGAGATAAGCTATAGACCACGAGCAGCACCAAGAGCTATCTTCATCCGAGCAGCCCAATCAAGTGGGCTGTTTTTTCCCTCTCAACTCCTACCAGAAGACCACATAGAATTAAAACAAAAAAGAAACATTATCTTGAAGAACAAACAACTAGCATGCTACCTCAAGGCTGAAGCAAGCAAATAAGAAGCAGATTTAAGTACCATGTAAATGGGATTCCACATTGCCATTTGGAATGAGTTTATAAACCAAGCAGCGGAAGCTGTCCTCAGTACATATACCAATTAACTTGACCAAGTTTCGGTGATGCAGACGACTAAGAATCTCTACTTCAGCTAATAATTCACGATCACCATGATGATCCTCCCTTTTAGAACCTTGACTGCCACTTTTGTCCTTTCTTCAAGGATACCACTGTAAACACGCCCAAAACCACCTTCTCCAAGTATTCTTAGATACTGGTGATCCGCTTCCTGTCAATTGTTGCGACAGATATGTCACGGCAGAGAAAAAATGTTGAGAAAGGACGTTTTTCTTCCTCAATAACTTGGAAAGGTGGCAGAGAACAAGATGAAACGCATGAAGTTTACCTGATGGCTTTGCTAAAGTTGAAGGCACACCCCTTGGCAATGATTGGGAACTTCTTGAGCGATCCCTATGTTTAAAAATGAAGAACCAAAGCACACCAAGACATAGAACCAACACAACAGCTGATGACAGAACTATGATAGCTATCAAGCTACCTCCTAGTTTTAATCTATGTTTGCTCACGTCGACTCCAATGGGTTTAAATATTTGAGGACTATTTCCAGGAAAAGATGGGAATGTAATATCTGATTGCGCTGAAGGTGGTGAGGGAGGAAGACCTGCATCGAGCAAGAATGCGAGCACCCATAAAGCATCATTCTGTAAGAAGTAAGAATGCAGAGTGTTGAAGTACAGCATATTTTACCAGGATAACGAACATATAGCGTTTCATAGTCACCAAAAAAAGCCATATTGATGGCAACCATCTTGTGCCAGAACTTCATATATACTGAAAAAGCAGTACTAGGATCAAATCTCCGAGTCATGGGCACCAAATCAATGTTCACAATGGTTTTATCCTGTTTCCGGCTGTCTGCATTGGCACCCATTATTCTGGCCTGGCTTACATTCATGTTGACACCAAAAGACACTTCCAGTGCAAACTCTGAAACCAAAGGAAAAAAGGTATAAAGTGCGACACTGAGACGCAATCCAACTTGGATTGGCAATACACAACCACACGGTGATCCGGGTGAGGTATTTGTGTACGGTTCTGCACATGCAAACTGTTCACAATCTGCACAGATGACATCAACAACCAAGAATTATTCCAAAGGTCACCTAAAAAAACAATACCAGGACATCCGATCCTGGAAGTATGAGAAAAACATGGGAAATGCAGTACAGGAATGATTCTCATGAAGTTTAAAAGGTGAAATCTACCACATCCTTTATTTTGAGAGAAAGGCACACAAAGAAAAGTTGTGAATGCAGCAAGCTTCTAGAGAAGCTTCAAGCTATATTGCATGATTCTGGTAACTATGATGTTTCACACTTTTACACTTTACACGCTATACCAAATACGTACTATATCCCACACCCATATTTGAAGATAAGTGACAAAGGAGGACATAGAAGCTTGCAGTATTTCAACCTGAATTTGTCAGTTCCTGATTGAAACTATGCCTCAAGTTCATTCACCAAGATGAGAAAACAATACAGAAAAGGAAGTTATTTGTCTTCGAATTATTCAAACATACACACATATGCATACATGCATCCAAGCAATAATTGTCTTCAAATTATGTATATACACACACACCTCGGTTAGGGGGAGGAGGCGGCAACAGCCGAGAAGGTACTGGCATTACTGGCTTCGTTGGCTTGATATGAGTTAGTGGCGAGGGAGAAACCTTAGGAGGATATGAAAGACCTAATACAACTCGACTCAATCAGCAAGATAATGATATAGACAAATAAAGGAAAGGAAGCTTCATGACCTAAGCCAAAGAGCTCCATTTCAAACTACACAAATTGAAAAAGATTTGAGGCAGTTGTGTACAAACCTGAAGAGGCAGTTGGCGTTCCCATTGAAGGAAGTGGGGAGCTATCAGAGGAATGAGAATAAATGCCTAGGATAACGTGAAATTTCATGAAAGCTGCCTTAGTTCGACGAGTGAATGCTTGCTATCTATTTCTGTCTTACCTCTATCCACGGGTGGAGCAGCATGTTGCTTGTGCCACCTCCAAACTGGAGGCTGTATTGGTGCTCTATCAGGAGGTGTATGCGAAGGAGATGGTGATGTAAATGGACCTAAAATACACAAAAGAAGAAGAGAACCATATAGAGAAACCTAGCAGTCACAAACTGAGAACTTTGCGGAACCCAGATAAAGTAAGAAACCTTTTTCATGTTGTGGAGGAAATGAATAAGAAGGTGCAGATGAAACATGATTGATTATTCGCTTCTTGTGGACCCTGGAAGTTGACGGTGCAATTGATGCATGCGGGGACATGATAGTTCCTTCTGAAGGTGGATTTACAACAGGAAGTCGAGAAGGTAATGGACTAGAAGATGCAGATGAAGGACCATTTGTCTTTGATGACACATGGGGCTCAGAAGATAAGCTTGGTGGTAAAGATAGAACACCCAGAGGACCTGGGGATTCACCTGCAGTGAAATAAAATAATCAAATCAGATAATCCTTTGAAACTATGCAACTATTTCTTATAGATATAATTTTAGAGAAACACTTAAATCCCATGGATTTTCTAGTACAATCCTTGGAGGTGCTGGAGATGGATATGGTCTCCATTGGATTGCAGACGAGACCCATGGTGGAGAAGCACCCTGCCCCTCTATCACACAGTTGCAATAAGATCTGTCCATCGAAGGCGATGTAGCAATATGATCATGTAAATGCAAGGTGAAACTAGTGGACCATTTATCTTTGACATAATATGCCGTTCAAATGATAGGCCTCACGTGATAGGTATGACACCTAGAGAACTTCCATGTACTTGCAGTAGATAACCATTGGACGCCATTGGCTTGTTTGCTTATGGTTCTTTTCACACAAAATAAGTATTTGAACTAGATGTAATTACCTTGCCAGTGAATGGTAGGAGGCCTTGAATGCTCTGAAAATGCCCTTGGAGGTGCTGAAGTTGGACCGCTGTACTGGTTCCACTGATTGGTGGGCGAAATCAATGGTGGAGAAGCAACTGAACCTGTCAGTTATATAACATTACATATAACAGGAAAAAAATAGTATATGCACAGGATAATAATAATGACAAACTCATTCTAGTTTAATTGCATAACCCACAGATAAACTTAGAGATCATCTAGTAGATAAATCACCAGTCTGTACCACTCTTTTGTCCTCTAATTTCTAATTTATCAACAAAAGAAACACTTAATTGAGGCCTAAATTTGATTACCTTCCG
Source organism: Brasenia schreberi (assembly GCA_036023115.1). NCBI lineage: Eukaryota > Viridiplantae > Streptophyta > Magnoliopsida > Nymphaeales > Cabombaceae > Brasenia > Brasenia schreberi. Next base: position 6,296,092 of record JAYKKT010000061.1, on the reverse strand, counting down.
AGTGAATATTTGGAGGCCCTGAATGGTCTGATACTACCCTCAGAGGTGCTGGAGCTGGACTAATATGCTGTCTCCTGCGGACTGCAGGAGAGGTTTTTGGCACAAAAGAAACTGGACCTGTCAACCGTAGGGTGACAACGAAATCCAGAACATGGAAAAGTATACCCAAACATGGTAGGAAAATAAATTGTCAATAACTGCATAGAGAATTATGCCGATTACAAACTAATAGATGCAAGCTTACTTGACACATCTACTCCGAGTGAGGGGGAAACTGCAGAAATGGATGGAGCAGCATGCTCTGTGTCTGAGAGCTTCAATGGTGCCTTTGGAGCTGAAGAAGGTGATGCAACTCATCTAATCAATTTTCAGTAAAATCAATTGTTTAAAACCATACCACAATTAAAATGCAGTGCTATACTAGCTCAAGCTTACCAAATGGTGGTATCTGCTGTGACAAGGGACCACCTGCGTGAATATTTGGTGGCCTTTGATGATTTCTTCCTTCACTGGGAATTGGAGGTGGCAAGCTTGATGAAGAAAACACATTTCCTGTAGAAGTTTTTACTCAAAACTGAGGATTTTGTTCGACGAAGATGTTTAACAAGTGGAGAAGAGATAACAACCACTTTTAGAAGGCTCAGCGGGTGCAAATGCTTTGATAGGTGGAGCAGGTATTCCCAATGATGGATTTTCTTTTGTTATATCAGGTGGAGGGGTTGGAGCTATCCCTTGTGTAGCTCCTCGTGGTGCCAAAAGCCCGGGAAAAACTGCTGGAGGGGGCAGCATGTCCACATTGTAAAATCACTAAAGCATGCAAAAGAAGCAGAATCAAGATTGAAATAGAGCAGCCGAAAAAATCACCTATAGCTGCAGGTGATTGAGCTGGTGCTTTAGAATTCGGTGCTTTTGTATGACCTACTAAGCCTAGTTTACCATCAGGTGCCTTAGATGGACTTGTTGGTGAAAGGAATGGGGATTTAGCACCTATATAATGGAATGAAGAATCTAGCGGCAGGGAAGGCATCAATTGCTGCACGGGCTTTCTCATTGGCTTTGTAGTCACAGCTGCAGGATAGTAGCAAATCATATAATACTCAAAAACATACAAACAATACAAATATTTATAGTATCACGCTCACCTATAGGTGAAATAACAGACAGTTGTAGATGTGGCGTTTCCTCAGGAGAGCCTTCAGGAACTCCAATTTCATCAATATTTGGTGGCAGAGACGGAGCTGTTTGAGAAAAGGATGTCAATCTTTGTAATGCAGAGTTAACAATACATTCATTAATCCGAAGTAGATGTTGAGCAGGTTAAGAAAACGGTAGAAATTTCTTACCATTTTCAGAAGGTGCATACGGCATAAAATTGTATAAAGGTAGAGGTGTACTTCCCAAGAAACGAAGCGTGAGATCAGCCTTAGGATAAGATGACTTTGGTATAACAAAATCGTGCTTGACTGGAAGAACGGATGATGGTCTTCTAGGAGAGGTCATTAAAGAGACCAATACTGAAATACAAAAACAGCATGAATCTCAGAAGTATATCAATCAGAATGTGTACGAACGGGATCTTGACTTACAAACAGTGGTTATTTGATATGCACAACTGGGAAAAGTTTTCTTTATTACTATATCTGAAATTTGTTATGAGCACTAATGGTTAATGCATATACTCAGGCACCGAAACAGTACTTCTCTTTCTTTCTTGTTTCTTTGAGAAGCTACTTGACATGAACAGTAAGCAGTTCTTCATCATCATAAAGCAAATTGTTAGTTCTAAATTTGGTGTACCTCCAGAGACAGATCATGCTTTATCAGTTTGAAGTTTGAATGAGAATATCGTGGATAACATTAAAGGAAAACCAAGGCTAGGGAGAAGCATCCAATGAGTATCCCACAAAAGTAAGAATGACAGTTTCGCACATTTGCGGAATGAATTGTAATTTACTTCGACACCAACTAAGAGAAGAAAAAACTTAAAGAAAACATAAAATTAAAAACACAACGAGGTTCATCTCTACTAACCAAGACGTAGCAAACTTCAATGGAACTACCAACGAAGAAGAAAAAAAGAGACATTTTACCAAGAAATCCATGAATGCTCGCAAGCAAGACTGCGGAAGAAAGAACAATAAGCAGAAAGACAGCCCCGCACAAAACCCGCCTATCCCCGGACTTCTCCTCGGCCATGACCAGATCAGGAACAGAAGGCTCATCAGAAACTAAACCAACAATATTTCTTCCACATAACGCCCACGCATCACTACGCAACCGTGTCCGCCACATAACGCATTTCACGTCCACCTTTCCTCTCCTTCGGAAAAACACAAGCAGAGGCCAAAATCACCGCTACCACCATCGCCTGAAGGCCCCATACAATCATACAAATGCATAAACAACTTGGTGGTAGTGGAATCTGAAGCTTGTGCAAGGCGTTTGAGAGGTTTGGAACGCAAGGAACTGTAGCAAATTATTTTTTTTGTAACCGAATAAAAAGGAAAAGCTGACAATGGTTTCCTTCTAGCTTTTTCCTTGTAACGGAGATTCTTTAACTGAAGCTAACTCAAGAAGAAAGAGGTAATTGTCCTTGATGGATGCCTTTGTTATGCTTTGATAAAGAGAAGAAGATGATGACCGAAGCCAATATTTTCAGTTGAAGACGCGAGGTTGAAATGGTTGCGAAGACGGTCAACACTGAGGATCTCTTGACGAGGTCTGCGATCGACCCATGTCTTTATTTATTCCATCCCAAAATCTGGTCGGAGCCCACCCTGACCTTACACAGACGCATGCGTGCACCCTCAGGAAGCGGACTCGCCACCTTGAATGGTTGTGAGAGCGTTGATGCTGTTTCAGTAAAAATCTTTTAAAGGTTTAAGCTTTTTCAATTTGATTCCTGGCCTGTGATTTAAAACTAAAATAAAAATTATGGGACATATTGGGTTCTGGTTGAATTGGGATCACCAACGATTTGTTGGTCTCAAATTCCCGGTTGTGATTCAACCAGAAGCAACCGAAGTGAAACCTCTTCGATTCTGGTTATGGTTCTGGGTCTGACCGATAACCACCACTTCCTCTATCGATTCTCATTTTTAAATGGTCAAAAGCCGTGGCCTCCGGTCACAGTTCCAGTCTGTTCCTAGAAATCATAGACCGTGATCTGTGTTAGGTGGGGGTTTTGGGTCACAGTTTGACTGGTTATGTTTTGAGAAGGTTCACAACCCGGTTCAGTTACAGGTTCAATTGGTGGGCTTCTTACGAACCGGCCATTTTTAATCAAAACCATTAAAGCAGTGGTTAGGTAATTAATAATTAAATAGATCCATTTGCTTATAAGGATCAGACTCAGAAATCCACTGACATATAAAGTGCCATCATGAACAACATAAATTTATATCAAATCCAGGTGAGACCCAAGTTTCAATTAAAGATCCGCAGAATTGGATTCTTTTCAATAGGATCTGGGTAAGACCCAAACAGGCTTGTTCAAATATGCTAACAAACAGTTCAGATGACAACCTGGTGAGTAAGCCGTGAGTGAAATTTAGAGCGTTGACTCGGTAACGAGTTCTTTGAAAGGACTCCAACATGCCAAACTTGTCTTGTGGCTCGACTCAATCAGTTTGCTGGTTACATTGGACAAGCCATCTTCTAGATTTGGTTCTCATCTCTTACAAACATATCAGTATCTAATCAATTCAACTAATATGATTTCGAAAAACCCATATCCAATCCAAAGCCCAAAAGGTTTCTTTAAATATCACAAACAAAATGTCCCTTCATTTACCTAAAGTCTTCCACTGTACAAAAGGTTAAAACAAACTCGAATGGCTTGACGAACCAAACACGAATGAGCCAAACCAAGCCAAACTATGAGCATTTGGTTTATTGACTAATCCTAATTTGTGCTTTTGGTGGGTGTGGGAAACTGGTTGTCCTGGCCTACCTAATGAGATGGTTGAACGAGCCGGGTCTACCAACATGCACACCGTCCCGGCCATGGGCTCCTACCAGCCAGCAGGGCTAAGAGCGAAAGAGCACCGAGTCAATGAGGAAGAGCAAAATTTTAGCACAACGAGCAATACATCATCTGGTAAGGAGCTGGAGTCACAAGTTGAAAGACGTGAGTTCAATACCCGGGGTGTGCTTCTGGTTTTGCCCTGCCATTATACCAAAGAAAAAGAATAATTGAGGTCTACATGAAGACCACGTTATGGGTTAGGTAAAAAGTACAGCAATGTAGTGCTCGGAGCATTTTTGTTTTTCGTGAAAACATTGGGAGATGCGTAGACAGCTACTAAGTTAATTATTTTATAGCATATGCAGTAATAAACTTTATATATTTAATATATTAAAGTTCATCTGTGCATGAGAAGGAGACCTAAATTTTCCAATACATATTTTATACAGTATAAACATAGGCATGACTGCCTTTATTGGCTGCCAATGTGTGACCTTACATGAAATGGGGAGATCGATCTAGCCTGCTTCATTGAACATGACCAAGTTCATGGTTTGCTGCCACTTTTGCAGGATCCATTAGCATGGTTTACGAAGATAATAAGTTGTCAATGTTTCGTACGAAAAACCTTTTAAGTCAATAAACCCGTATATGTATTACCCAAAAAATTAAACTCGTATATCTTACGATTAAGTAGCCAACAGCCAGCATAAAACTTTATTGCACCATTTACCGTAACATGCATACATTACAACCTATGGGACACCAATACATCACATATTGTCAATTTGATTATGGATGAGCCAACATAATGCATTTAAGATGATTATTTTGGTATATGTTATTTATAGATAACATTGTATTGGTGGATGATGAAATGAGAAAGAAATTAATAAGAAGACTTTGAACTACGAAGAAACTTAAAAACTAAGGGCTTTTGACATAGCATGAGAAAAGAACGCAAGTTTGATATTTTAACTGAAGTCAATTATATTGATGTTAAAATCCACACATTTGTACTTGAGAAAAGCAACTTTAAGCTTGGTGTTCCACAAAATGAGAAAATTGTTGGAGATATCAGTTTGGCTAATTTTGAAAAGTGCATTCCATATGACAGGAAGATACTATTAAATTGAAACACAAATATAAAAATAATAATAATGCACCACTAAAACACTATGTCTAACTGCTGAGTTTTGGTTTAATAGAAATAATATCTCGTACGAACACCAATAAGTTCACTGAAAAAGAGAAAAGACAAATAAAAGTTTAAACGACAACAAATAGTAGACCTATTGAATTTTGAAAAATTCATAGGTTTACCAAGTGCTTTGTAGACGCGAAATACAAATGAGCCTCATACTAACACAAATAAGTCTCACCCCCAAAAAAAATTGCTGGGTCCCCAGTGACTCCAACTAAGGTCTTCTTTGCAGGTGAGATATGAACGTGGATCCAATGCAATCCACTAATAGTGAAAGCTGCAGTGTGTGCCCTACATGTCGACCAACAGGTCTATGCGTAAAAGCATAGAGTTGAAATGAATGTAAAGCTGGTACCATTGACCTCATCTCAAGCACTCACCAACTTGAATAAGTTGGTGGCTCAATGTGTCATCCCGCACTTATGGATTCTGCTCTCTCTCTCTCTCTCTATATATATATATATATATATATGTATATATATATATATATATATATGTATATATATATATATATATATATGTATGTATATATATATATATATATATATATATGTGTATGTATATATATGTGGTTAGAATGACAAAGACCCCATTGTGCGAGTGTGAATGTGCTAAGAAGTAACTAAGTCCAACAGTTAGATGTTAGACATGATCGGTTTGAAACTCACCCGGCGGTTTCAAGTGAAACCAAACCGGGTCATGAACTGGAACTAGAACTAGAACCAGGGATCTCCCGGTTCTACTCTGGCTCCACCATCTATGGGTCGGAACCGGCTGTTCCTTATATTCCTTTTATTTTTTTAATTTCAAAATTTTAACGATTTTTTTTTGGGTTCTGGGCAGTTTACAACTCAAACACCGACCTGGCCTCGGTGGGTTTTCAGTTCCTGGTTCTAGCATGTCTAGTTAGATGTACATTAGTGGCAACTGACATCATTTAATATCACTCAAAGGCTCTTTTAGGTCGGGATTAAACTTATGACCTTTAGCTTGTGAGTTTTATACATAACATGTATCCCATGTATATCCGAGATGATCAGCCCAAGGATTTGCGTAAATGGTAGGGACCGGTCCACCTGGTCCCAGCTTAATGGTGATCATCGAAGAGCTCCAACACATAATTTCTCTTTTATTTTATATATATATATATATATATATATATATATATATATATATATATATATATATATATATATATATATATATATATATATATATATATATATATATATATGTGTGTGTGTGTGTGTGTGGAGAGAGAGAGCTTTTGAGATGGATTGGTGCTCTTAGCCATTAGCTTTTGACATGGACTGGTTGGTGGCATGTAATGGAGAACTTTTCTTCTTTTTGGCACACATCCCTAGAGGCTTTACCTTCTATATGTTGGCGTGCATAGGGATACGTCCTAAGCTCATTTTCCAAATTGGTAGGATATTTCAAGGGAAACTTAACTGCTGAGAAAGATAATTTTTTTTCTTCCGACTGCTCAAACATTTGGAAACTTGGAAAGCATGGGTTAAAAATTTCTTGGCTGTCATCTAACTCCTTTATCTTGATATTTGAAAGATATATGTCAAAGAGCTGATTTTTAAATAGGAAAAAGAATTGATGTGCAGGTTGCCAAATGAATTCGCTTATTCACGAGTACTTTGATGTCCGACTCTATTCTATATGACATGACCGATCGATAGAAATATTCTAACTATTGGCAACGGCCCAATTGCAAGAACAGAACTCTACCAACTGAGCCTTATCCCCCCAAAAAGGCGGAGACTTTCTGATTATGAAGCTGGATCTGAGCAAGTCATATCTATATCCATTAGGTATTGGGATTTCATACATCCTGCGAAAAATAAATAAGTGGCGGATGTAGAAAATAGTATTACAGGGAGCGAAATATGTATTTCATTGTGTTAGGGGTGAAGCATGTATCTCAAGCTTGTATTCAACTGTAAAACATATCTTTTACATTCAAATCACAAGATTTCAGGGGAGCAGTCGCCCTCCCAGCCTTCTCCGTAGATCCATGGCTTGAATAAAAGAAAAAAAGAATACAAAGAAAGTGAGATAAGCTGCTTGTTCTTGCACTCATCTTGGCTTGTGACAAGCTGGCCTTGGAGTTCATATATTGAGCCTCATAAGATGAGTGATTTTTCCGATCATATAGGCTGACAAGCCAAGGTCGAAAGGTTCTCAGTTCATATTGACCTTTATATAAGTAGCTTGAGGTGGAGTGTGACATTATATTTACTTATGTGGATATGTTTAAAAAAATGCGAATAATCCAATGAGTTGGAAGCGCTTTAGGCAATGAGGTTTTCAACTTTTAAAGATAAAACAGATTAATTTTTGACTCATACAAGCAAGTAACCAAATTCGCAGCCAGTAGCGGATCCACAATTCTTTTTGAGGTGGGAAGAACTGTCTATTCAATCATTTGAGGTGCGGCGAACTATGTATATTGGCCATGGTTTCAATGTAGATCCCTTATGAATTTTAGGTGGAGCGGCCGCCCAGATCCGCCACTTCTGGCAACCCAGGATCGTTTGCTTTCCTCATCTGGAATTGTAAATCTCTGCTGATTCATCAGGCCCTGCATACTGGTTTCAAAAAGAAAAACTATGCGGCAATAAAAAAATGTACTTGGAGTAATCGCTTAAACAATTTTCTCGCTAATAATCTGACTCATTTATCTTGATATTTGGAAGAGGGACTTGGAAAAGTAAACCAATAGTTATCCTGGATCATAATTGATGTCAAATCTTTTCTATTTGTTTTTATTGTTTTAGTTGGGATCTTACCAATCCCCATTTTACATATCAAACAAAGAGAAAGTGAGAAGAGCTGTTTGTTCTTAGCTAGGTTCATCTTGTGCTTGTGGCAAGCTGGTCTTTGCTTGTAGCTAATGTCAATATGTTTCTGGTACGTACTGAACGAAGTTACAGGAAAAGGCAACTAAAACAGATACCTTCTTGTTAGATCAATTCTGAAGTTCAAGAACTGAATCGATCAGGTTTTCTGATCCTGATTCACAGGCCTAACAATCAGAGGGATCCCAAATGAAGGCCTCATGGTAAGCATAATGGCCGGGGAATGAGAATAATTTGGTGATAGTGACCATGAAAACTTAGTAAGGATCATGGAGAGCACAAGCTTGTATTCCATCTTAAACATGTTTTGGCCGACACATATCCTTCTTCCAAATCCAAATGGAATGAATTCCATCTTCTGCCTGCACTCGTGACTCTCTTGAAACCGGTCTGGCTTGAATTCTTTGACGTCGTAGCCACATATGGCAGGTTCATGGTTCATGCCCACAATGTCGACCCAAATATTTGTTCCTTTAGGGACGACGAAGTCGCCAATTTGCAGGTCTTTCTTGGCTTGCCTCTGCACATTAAGAGCAGGAGTGTATAGCCTCAGCACCTCATTCATCACCATTGTCATCTGCAACCAAATGAATGTACCGATTCAACGTTAATGATCCGCCCCAAAACGTAGATATATGCGTGCATGCATGCAGACGCACATTCACGTATATGACCTTGGCATGTATGATGCAGTCTGGACTCTATATGATGCTTAATTTAGCAAGTAGACCCTGATCTATTGACTGAACATAATTCTAAAAGAGCAACTGTATAAGGGCGCATCAAAATGAACGGTTACTTAGTCGCAATCCCTCCTTTTATGAATGGGAAAGCAGTGCACTCGCAAAATGAAGCTTGCTGCCACACGTGAAATAGCAGAAAACCACTTTGACTACATTTTCTCTGTGCCTCGCCATACAAAAAGAATATGAAAATTGATAAACATTTGAGATTCTCTTTCGATGGATTATAACCTTGTCTTATTTTCTGATGCCATCAATGATTCATAAGTTATTATGATTAATTTATTTTTAAAAAGTTAGCTTTTTGCCAATGGAAGAGTCATGCATTTTGATCTCAACAGTGGTGGCGCTTGTGACTTGCTGAGGAGGTTTAATCTTCAATATTGGATAATCAGTTGCCACGAGAGATCATTATCTAGCACCAAAACGTATGACACTTCATGATGGAAAGCTTCAAGACTCGTTCGAACCAAACATTGATACTCTCCTGTGTGATCACAGAGAGAGAGAGAGAGAGAGAGAGAGAGAGAGACCTTGGTAAGCCGTGGGAGCATCGACGGTTGTTGCCACTCTTGATGGTAGCCCAAGAGGAACAAGGTCCAAGACAAGGCGAGCGAAGTCGTTTCGTGCCCACTGAAGATCATCGTCTTGCACTCATTCACAAGATCTTGCTTGCTCAGTCTCTTCCCACACTTCGAGTCCAATTCCTCCTTTTTAAGCATAAGCCCAAGTAGGTCTTGATGAGCGGTGGACGTTTCTCTAGCGCTCCTTGATCTTATGATGGAGCGAAGAAGGCGGTCGATCTCTTTTCCTAGTCTTTGAATTTCCATGAACTGCTTGGGGTTGTAAAGGCTGCCAAAAGGGACACCAACAAGGCGTTGATTCTTGAAAAGAATCTTTTGTACCAAGCAGAGCGCATCAAAGAGTTCTTTCTCATCTTGATAGCTCAAGCTAAAGGTGGTCTTTGCTATGATATCAGCTGTGGTTGTTATGAGATCCTTCTCCACGTAGATCTGGGTCGCATTTATGTCATCCTGGTGCTTGACTTTCTCACTCTAACTATTCAACATCTTGCTGGTTGAATCCAAAATCATACTTGCCATATTCTGATGTGAACTGCAGCAGCAAACATTAGAAAGTCAATCATTACTTTTATTGGAAAAAGTGAACTTGCCATTACAGAAATGAAAAATGATGTTGAAGAACCCACTCTCATGGTATTAATTTAGCAAGTCTAAAAATCTCCACCATCTAAAGCTAGAGGCTACAGTAAGAAACTTTTCTTTCATTATTTTAGTGAGGAATAACCAATAGTGAAAGAAAATTTTTTCATTGAAACCTTGTTCTATATGGTTAGAAATAAAGGTACCTTGGCATGGCATGATAGGCTGGTCCAGTGGTGGATCTGGGGTGTCGCAAATCGTCTCTTCGACCATTCAGGGTGGGGCAAATTTAGGGTGGAGCAAACTATGTATTTAAGGTGGGGGCGAACTGTAGTTTTGATCGTGTCCTATAACTTTTTCATTGGCTTTTCAAATTTCAGATCGAACACCCATCCCACCTCGCCTCAATGTACATCTGCCAATGGGCTTGTAGGGAACTAAATATTTATCTAACACATGATGACTCAAATATTTATTAACCCCCAAAATAAAGTACATAATTGATCGCTAATTAAATGGAATGCATCATGCATGCTAGTCTTAAATGGGAAGTGAGAGGAAAGTAAAGGTGAAGCCCCACGGGGAAGCGATTTCCTTGTCAACTTAATTTCCTGTAAACGAGCTTCTTTCCCATTTACACTAAAGTTTGTAGTTATCTTGTGTTAGATGCATATGCACTATTATTATTGAGAAAAAGTGAAAATACATACTTTGAGATTGCCGGGGAAGAAAGCGGCCGAAATTGTGTTCCTGTGAAAGGACTACTCAGCTCCCTCGAGCATCAGCAAGCCATTGCCAAACATTGCCTTCCTGTCTTCCCTGAAGATAGATGGTTTACCCGAACTCCTGTCCTCATTGGCTGAAACCACATGCCTTATGAACTCTGGCTCTGCTACATACAGAAATGGCTCCGTACCCAACCAATACAAAAATAATTTTCCTGCAAATGGAAGCCATAAGGAACTTTTAGATAGAATACACATATGTTTCCTAGTTGTGGGCGTTCGAGCAGTGACAGGCCTTGGATGGAGGCACTTCTCTTGTACGAGCCATGGCATCCACAGTAAACATATACATGAAGTAACCATAGAAGGTCAGAACCCTCGCTAGTTAGCTCGTAACTGATGACAGCAACATAGAAGAAAAGGGCTCTTATCAAAACGTGAACAGATCGCTAAGAAAGCAAACAACAGGAAACGTGATTTTGCTGAAGAACAAGTGAGTTGCACCAAGTTCATCATGATTCCTAAAGGCTTGAAATCAAGTATCATAGTAGGCCTTCTTGTTACATAACAACATAATGTGCATGGTTTCCTGTCTCTCAAAATTCACTACTCGTTCCTATTCGAAACTTGTAAATCATTGGGATTCTAACCGGTAGAATATCTGACAGGGAACATATAGTGAGCCATGGTTGGTAACTATCGCTCTGCATGGCCATTATTATTGAGCACGTAGCCTACCTATCTTCTCAGTGATTTCACTAAAAAAACAATGAGTCTGCCATGCAACTGCTCGTGACTTTACTGAAGGACAATAATAGTTTTTTTTTTGTGAAAATCTCGCTAGATCAGAAAGTCATTTTAATGTTTCTGCTGCTACGATAGAATGCTCATGAACTTGGTCCCGAGTTCTTGTGTGATTCCTCAGACTCGTGCATGTGGTCACTCAATGTTGCGTGGTGTGAAGATAGAGACAATCAAGCAAGCGAGGTCATGGTTGAATTACTTTCCGTAAGATTTCATCCATTTCGCAAAATGAGGAAACACCAGAGGGTGTATATCATGAGTGATGTTGCACTGAGATGCATGGCCACCAGCCCCACCAGATAGTTTCCTCTTCTCTAAAATGTTTCGAAAAGGAAACGAGGGAGGTGGGCCTCTGAATCCACTCTTTTCGAGTCTCCTCTTCACTTTCAGAGGGCGAACCTAACATCTATGGATTGCAACAAGCACGTAGAGAAGGGTCACAAGGGTTAGATTCACAAGTACTACAGGCACCAATATCCCCATCCTATGATAAGTTGAAAAGCCTTCTCACCACTCTCATATATGGAAATGTGTGCCGTTTGCTTAATGTGTGTGAGAGAGGGATGATTTTCGAGTATGAAATGTCAAAATGATTAGGAAGGGTAGCTTGAGTTGACCCGGCGCTGGAACTGGTGGATGACGGTGGTTGCTTGGTGGGAGTGAGTGCTTTAGCTTTTGGACTCGTTCAAATCAACAAAACAAAAGTGGGGTGAGGTTCTTCATATCCATCTTTTCAGGCTTACATACAGCAACAATCAATGCTTAATGCTTAATGTTCACATGAGCTTGGGTTTTCAGGTCTCAATCAATCATAAATGAATCCATCTCCTACAACAAATATGTGGATTAGTTTGTTGCCTTTTGTTTCTGAATACAATATTCTGAAAACTGGCATTAATTCAAAGAGTCCAAAACTTATAGAGACTTATTTAATTAGATCACGTGTTAACCGTGCGACTCATGTGGGAGAGTTTTTCCTAAATTATTCTATGGCCATCGCCATTTACGGCACGGGTGGACCTAAGTTGGGACCCGGCTAGACGAAGAGTCTCACCTGAAAAAAAGATATGCTATGTGTAATTTTAGAAACCTATAGGGTTCACCTAACATTTGAAAATTAAAGCATGTGGAATGAGATACTGTAAAACTTGACCAGTAAAATGAAAAATTAAACATATTTTATTAAAATATAGCCCTTCCTCTCTCCCTCTCTCCCCTTCCAGTTGACAGGTATATATTATGCAACGTCCCTCCAGAATTGGTATTTCCAGACCGTTGCATTAGATAAGATGAGTGGCTAACATTAAATAGAAAAAAGTGTAGAAACGTTACCAGGTAATAGAAAAAAGAGATATTCTCTCTCTCTCTCTCTCTCTCTCTCTCTCTCTCTCTCTCTCTCTCTCTCTCTCTCTCTCTCTCCAGCCGACAAACCAGAGACCACTTCCATCACCTTCCAAGACCTCATGTAACGAAGCAAGGGAAAGCCCACTTACACCTAGGCCAAGTAAATGAGGATGCACCTTTTTCTTCATTATGAAATAATATGACTGGCACACTAGATTACATTTCTAGGTATTTCATATGCCCCAGTATGCCTTTGAACGTCGAAATGGTTTATTTGCTATTGGCTTCTCTCATCCATTCTTTCTAATGAAAACTTCCCCATGTGATGGCGCCCGAAAAAATTACAGTAGGCAGTAAGTTTGGCATTAGCCCTTAGAATGCAGCACGTCTTTGACGGTTCCTTTAGATCTCTTGGTGGCAGATTTCTTGAATTGCTATAGATGGGATGACCCGGGCGTTCTCTCTCTCTCTCTCTCTCTCTCTCTCTCTCTCTCTCTCTCTCTCTCTCTCTTTCTGTCTGTGTGTGTGTACTGGAACTAACAATCTCTTCGATAAGTTAATAGCCAACAGTGGTAAATTTCAATGCGTTTTGTAATGAAATACCAAATCCACTCAGTATGAGGTGTTTCATTGCAATTAATTAAATAATTAATTAGAGTAGGATTTAAGGAGAAGAGTTTTCATACGAATCCCATATTTTATTAGCCATTGCAAATTGCAGACCTTCTTAATTGGTTTCGATGGATACCCTATGGCAGACATATCACAACCTTTTTCCGTACTAGATGGGTCGGCTATTGTTTTGTTTCCATAGAGTTGATTATGTGCAGCACACCCAATGATAATTACAGACATTACTAGATGGGTCGACTATTGTTTTGTTTTCATAGAGCTTTATTATGTGCAGCACACTCAATGATAATGACAGTAACATTACTAGATGGGTCCACTATTGTTTTGTTTTCATAGAGTTTAGATCTTGATTATGTGCAGTATACCCAATGATAATGACAGGCATCTTGTCGAAAGGAAAAAAAGAAAGAAAGACATGATAGTTTATACTCGCACCAGTTTATGACTTCTCTACACAAACATGATGGTTTTGCAGCAATTAGTCGAAAAGGCAGATCATTACCTTCGCAGACTAACTGAGATCAGGATTGAACCCACCCACTAACCTCAGAGAAGAGATGCGCCACACTTTTTTACACTTTCAGCTTGATGATTAATGAGCTATACATTGTTGACTTTCTTTGTTCATGTTATAATATGGCGAGTTATACTTTGGCGTTTATATATATCTATTCTCTCCAACTAAAAAGTCAATGGCATATCCATGAAGAATGATTATCACTTTTGAATCTATGACAGACTTCGAACGTCGTAAAGCATTCATTCGTAAGAAGTTTTCCTGAATTTGGGAAGATGAACACATTTTCTATAAGGTGCAATAGTAAGAAAAAAATAAGGCTACTTTTGAGAACTTACCCGAAAGATACCACAGATCTCAGTTAATCCATCTACCACCAGCTTTCGATCTTCCTCTGCATGCTAAACGTATCAAAAACCATTAGCCGACATTGATTAAAGGGCTTTAACAAATCCTGGTTTACTCAAATGACTTTTTCAAATCAAGAGCTTTTCCGGCTTGGTTTTTCTCTTCACGCAATGAGAGAAGTTTTCGGTATTACATCAAATAGATTGAGCCCCACAATTGGGTCTGGGTTGTGCATTGCATGGTCCAATCCAGGTTTCACCATTATAGCAGTCGAGGACCAATTGATGTCAAGGGTCTCAATCGCTTGAATAATACCTTTCAAAACCATTGACTAGAAGACACTTTTCTCTACTTTATATAAGCTGGGTGACCCAGATCATCTCCGATTATGAACCGACGTTCGAACACCTCACCCGTAATCAGAGGGCTTCACAGCCGACCACTGTTCTACACATACGTGTTAGGGTGAGCATTATTCGGATATAATTGAATAACCAAACCGAATCGGTTCTACTAAAATTCGGTTTGGTTTCGGTTTGAACTATTAAAAAGTTTTTAGTTATTCGGTTTAATTCAGTTTTCAAGGTTTGAAAACCAAATAACGGATTATGTATGTATATATATGTTTATATGTAAATGCATGCACACACATATGTTTATATGTATATGCACATATATATGTTTATATTATATATAAATATATGTTTACACATATATGTATATATATATGTATAGTGTATATGTTTAATATATATGCACATATACATACACATACCTATATATATAGAGAGAGAGAAAAAGGGAGACCAAATTTAGGTAAACCAAATAAGAGAACCCAACCGATGCGGTTTGGGTACCTACTAACTTCGGTTCGAGTTCTGTTTTCAGAATCAAAAGAAATTTGGTTTCCGGTTCAAATGCACACCGCTAGTATATATATATATATATATATATATATATATATATATATATATATATATATATATATATATATATATATATATATATATATATATATATATATATATATATATATAAGTAGAGAAAGTTTTGAAAGGCTTCAACATTAAAATTGAAAAAAAGGGTCTGAAAGCATTCATTAGGTATGAGTTTTTGAGTGGTTTCTAAACTGGCCAATAGGTAAGCTCTTGAGAGACGAGCGAAGAACAAGAGGGAATGTTAAATGTGAAGTGCAAATGTATATGTAGAGGGAAGACAAGAAAATGAATAAGATTGGCACTGGTACATTTTTCCAACAAATCTATCTCATGCTTTCCTATCGGGAAGTTGAGGTTGGCGGTGGGTTAGGCAGGCGGCTAGCAGATATGCACACCTCGAATATCGATCTTGAAACGTTTTTCTTTTGAGTCGCCCCCGTAACCATGAGGTCCACAGCTCCTCGAGCATAAATCTCATGTAATTAGAGATTACTGATATTTTTGTTTAATTCTTACCCCACTAAGTAAATACCATTAACCACACCTACTTTTTAGCCGATATTTCAGGTAACCGCTAGCTTCTTTGGTTGAGAGTTCGATCCTACTGTTGCCACATAATAGCAGGCCAAAAATAGTTTTTTTTCTTTTTGACATTTGACCTCTTAAATTACCTCCTCTCTAAAACTTTGCCCTGAATGAACCTAGATTCATGTAGATTCTTCCATTGTGGCATTACCACATTATGTCATGCCACAATATTTTTCTGTCACTATTTCTTCATTCAGAAAAGGTGGATGCATAATATGAGTTATTGAATATCAAAATTTATCGAATGCTCATACTAATCTTAATAAACTAGATGTGTACATATTCAGTATCTTCCATTTTTTGTAATATTTTGCATGTAGACATACGTGCAAAGTACATGAAAGACCAAGAAGTTTCTTGTTGGTGTAGTGGATTGGCTGAAGGCAAATGCACTCGCCGGTTATCGAGCTCATGAGCTCCAACTTGTGAGTCGACCACATAGCTAGGTGAGCTATTGCTCTTTGTGCGATAGAGCAACAAGTTTGTTAAACGAAAAGTGCCTGCTCTTCAAATGGCTACCAGACCCTTCTCTTCGCCAACTTTTTCTCAGGCATCTTCTCCGATCTCTCTCTCTCTCTCTCTCTCTCTCTCTCTCTCTCTCTCTCTCTCTCTCTCTCTCTCTCTCTCTCTCTCTCTCTCCCTACACAAAAAAGGAGGCAACAACGTCGCCAGCAAGCTCTCCTGATAGCCCTCCGTTTCTCTTCCTCCTCCATCGCCTGCGCAACTTCTTTGGTCCCTTTATAGCACAAAAAAATAGTGATGAATGTAAAGGCTAACAGCAATGGTAGCCAAGCATGCGCCTCGTGCAAATACCAACGTAGGAAATGTAATTCTGACTGTCCCCTTGCACCTTATTTTCGACCAGATCAACAAAAACAGTTTCTCAATGCTCATAGATTGTTTGGAGTCAGCAACATTTTGAAGATTCTCAAGACCTTAGATCCGAGTCAGCGACCCGAAGCCATGAAAAGCATCATTTATGAAGCGAACATGCGGAGCAAAGATCCGGTACGAGGTTGTTACGGTGTGATCTTGGATTTGAAGAAACAGATTGACTGGTTTAAGGCCGAATTAGAGATGACTCTTGGTCACATACACAATATCAAGCAACAATTGCAGATACATAGCGATGTAGTTGATATAGGGATGAGTAGTGCCAATAATGGACTGTTTAATGCGCAGCAGTTTTATGGGCTGCCTTTGGCTCAATCACAGCAACACCATCAGATGTTTGGGAGCTATGATATGGGAATCGTTCCGGCGGGTGTGCATATGGGATTTGTCAGCGGGTCGCCTTCGACATGGGTGCAAGAGAGTCCAATGCATCCAGGAGAGTCGTCTTGTTCTAAGCAGGTGTCTGCGGGGTCGACCGCAGATGCCGGGATTCAGAATTGTGACGAATTCAAGCACTTGATTGACATATTTGATGATCGCAATTCTTTTATCAGTCCCAAGGAGCCATTAGAGTGCAGGTGCAATTTGATCGTTCTTAGATTTGCTATTAACTTTTTGGTTCTTTTATCTGTCAATCTGTTCGTAATATAATAAAGAATATACAAAGCACAACGAGTGCTCACGTAGGTAAGGAATCAACTAACAAGTTCAAGATTAGCGCACCAATGAAACTTTCACAATGAAAATATTTCAAAGACTAAACTTAATCCTCCAAAAGCAAGCAGCAACAACAACTCACCCTTTTTCGTATGGGTCATTTACATAGATTCTTTGTTTCTATAGACCTTATAGTCCATCACGGGCCATGCAAACAATTACCATTTTAGATTATCTTATATTCTTTTCTTTAAATATAACTTTCTTCTTCCTCTTTTTAATATTTTCATCTTCTAGTTTCTCATAACTACCTACCGAAACTTCCTTTGATCGTTATCTTGTCTAAACTATCTTAAACGATTTTCTTTCATACCATGTTTAATGGTTGCCTTATAACATTTACCTTTCAACTTTAATGATATCTTTTTTTATATGGATTCATCAATCAACATCAATTCTATATTTAACATCCACATCAATTTTTCTATCGCTTTAAAAAAATGACCTGAGGTATTTAAAACTTTTTTTTAAGGAATGCAATGTATGAGAATCTTAATTTTGAAACCAAATGATCACTTATATTCACTATTATGTCTTTTTCTACTAAGTTAAAAGCCTTTATTTTCGTATTAACTTTTTCATTATACTTATATATTAACACAATGTCATCTCCAAATAATATATACTAGGTATTTAATCTTGAATACATTTTATTAACTTGTCAATAACAATATAAATAAATATGGACTTAAAGTTG
The DNA here is from genome assembly GCA_036023115.1 of Brasenia schreberi. Taxonomy (NCBI): domain Eukaryota; kingdom Viridiplantae; phylum Streptophyta; class Magnoliopsida; order Nymphaeales; family Cabombaceae; genus Brasenia; species Brasenia schreberi. Next base: position 6,277,940 of record JAYKKT010000061.1, on the reverse strand, counting down.
ATCCCGAATATAATCCAATATTAACTTTAAAAAAAATTGGCATTACTTTGTGAGTCCTCACAAATGTATGTACACCATGTCTCTTATAAGCTTTCGTTATAAGATTGATGTATGTCAATGTGATATTTTTATTTTGAAAGGTTCTCCAAAGAACATCTCTTGAGATCCTATTATAAGCTTTCTTACATCAATAACATATGTGAATGCAAATGCTTTTGACTTGGCAGAACAAAGTCAAAATATATAAAATATAAGTTTGACCAAGATTGACACACAATATATCTAAAGTTTTAAATGTCTAAGTCAATTTTTCGCTGTCATAGAAAAATCATTACACTTAGAATTAGTGCATGTTGATTAAAATAGAAATGTGCATCAAATATTTTATGTGATAAGAAAATACCAATAAAGTTGAAAGGTAAATATTATAAAGTAATAATTTAACCTATTATGTTTTATTGTTCTATGTTCATAGCAAAATAAAGATGCCGAGATGGATAAACACAAGAAAAGACCGTATATACGTAATGAGGTTATTAGCAACTAATTGGGAATGATACCAATAGATAACAAAATGAGAAAAAATCATTTAAGATGGTTTGTACACGTAGAAATACTACTAAAAGAAGCTCTAACAAGAAGGTATGAGAAACTATATTGTGAAATGTTAAAAAAGTAGAGGAAGACTACAAAAGTGTTAAAAGAAAATAATAAAAATGATTTAGCTTTTGTTGAATTAGCTGCTCGTATGTGCAAATGATTGAGCTCTATGAAAATAAAGAACTATATACCAGACTCTATCGAGTATGAGAAAAAGCTTAGTTATTGTTGTTGTAATAAATACCTTGTGAAGGTTTTTTTTTACTCTAAATTATTCTATAAGACATCTCAATAGGTGAATAGATGTGGATCATAATTAGTTATTTATTATACTTGATACTTGTCTGAACCTATATTCAATAATTCTTTGTTATAATTTTATAGTATAATTCATCAACTTGATACATTGATAATTTGTACAATTCTAAATGTTTCCCTGTTCTTGTATATGGATATATATATGTACTCGTCTTTTATTTTTTAAATATCTTTTAGTTTCTTCATATTTCATTAAATAATCTTGTAAGCTAAGTGATACACATCTTTTGTAAGATTTTTCATACTTCTAAAAGAATACTATGTAGTCAACAAATTTACTAACATTTATATGTTTAAGAGTCTTTAACTTAATTCTTTTGAATACATTGGTAGAAATTATGGTTTATATAATGTTTTGATTTGGTTAGCTCCCTTAGCTAACACTACAACCTATATTTTATTTAAAATCTTATGAAAATAATATTTTCATCTCTTTTTGACATCATCAATTACCACTAGAATCTTCTCATCCTTATCTTTGATGTATATAACAAAAGTAAGATCCTTAATTTTCTTATATCTAGCCTTATCTATGCTAAAATATTTCTTTCACCTTCTTTTAAATTGAGATTTCATATCTCTAATTTTGGCTTTTGTTTCATCGATGACTTTTTTTTTAAATTTTTCTTTGATTTTTTATAAGTCGCTCAAGTTTCATTTGTCTTATTAACATAGTACAATTTGTAATATGATGTGGCACACGTAGCAAAGGCGACACACACCAAGTGCCCTCTTTACCTTAATTTTATATTACACCACTTGACTCCACCACTATGCTTCATTTTATCAATACTACTCCCTTAGATTCACTTGATATACCTTTTGTCATTTTCCTAATAAGTCATATTGTTTTACATATCAGAAGGTATACTACATAATTTTAAGTATCCCCTAACTTTTTGTTTATATATATCTTTTTCCTTTTTTTTAGATTTTAACATTTAGTTAGAGTATACTCATTGTCTATTTTAGGAGCAAATCCAATCTAAAACTAGACTGATATTGGATAATTAAGCTTTCTCTTTGAATTACCTTGCAATCCTTGTAACACAATCTATCTTTTCTCCTACATACAAAATAATCAATTATAACAAGTCACTCTTATAGGTAATTAAATGTATATTTCATTTTTTAAAGATTGTATTGATTATAAAGAGATCATATGCTATAGTATAATTCAAAATTTTCTTACCTTTCTCATGTAAATCCTCAAAACCATAGTTTTCATAAATATATGATATCTTAATGCCTATTTACCCATATATCCATTTAGATCTCTCAATTAAATCATCTCTCTTTATTAAATTCTTTAAATTACCTTATCTAACATCTCTCAAAATATTTTTTATGCCAACCTTGACGGTCATATTTTATTGTCTCCTAAAATAACGCTTTGGCTGAAAAGCAAGATCTTATTTTATTGTTTCTTTTGCTACACAGTGGAGGACTTTCTTTGCCTCTTTTAAAAGTTTTTGAAGATAGACCGTCTCCCCCAATGTGCCAACCATGTTGTCTTGCCTTGATCCTTTGAAGATGATTGATGTCTTAAGATGCAAAATAGCTTTTAGGTCTCCTTCCTTCTATTGTTCTAGTTCTTACACAAGTGCAAAACCTAATATTGGCATACTCAATGATTTAGCAGTTAGCATATGCTAGTAGACAGCTGTGAACATTCTTGAACATGTTTTTTTTATGCAAACTAATAAGTCAATTTGTATGTTAATTGTATGATAAACTTTGTGCTCATTTGCATTGTTTAGGAGCCTTGGTAATAATTCTAAATTGTCAATATGTTGAATGTCTAAAACGTTATTAAAATGTTTCTCATCTTTATGCCGATATTTTCTCATTTAATTAAAACTAGAAATTTTGTTGCAGTGGTGAATCATCATTTAAGGAGGACCAACAGGACCATGAACTAAAACAAGCAGCTCAGCTATTTTCTCTCAGGAACAACATAGAGAGAGACTACTCGCAACATATTTAAGCAATAAGACCAAGAAAATGACTCATGGGAAGCCGCAGAGAATGAGCCACAGGCTTCATCGCCGCTCATTGTCATTTTTTATTGATATGAGCATCGAGCCCACCAAGTTTCAATACTTCAACATTGTGATGGCGAACCGTAGATGTACTGAGCATCCAACATAATCACACTCATGCAATGCTATCCAAGCTTTAACTGATAGAAAGATGGTAGAGTATTCAACTTCTAAGTTCTAAATTTAGGAGAATGTGAGTTAGAGGAGCTCTGCATCACCATGAAATGCGTGGATATGTTGCAGAAGATGCATGAGTGTGATGTGATGGTTCTGTTAGCCAATTCATCTATTTTTGTGGCTATAACCTATTGTGAAAGGAATAAACACTGTAATTAGTTGAGGATGAACCGCATCGATCAATGCTCGTCTCGTTTATATTGCTGCTTTTTTTTATGAAGGCTTCTTCCTTTGTAAATGAAGATAAATCCCACTCATGTTTAAATCATAAAAATCCATTGGCAGTACCTTACAATATGCGCTTGGGCACAAATCTCTTGGGCACAAATCTCTTTCTTGATTTTGCTTGAATGACTGAAACTCAGTAAAATCCGGTAAAGGACCATGAGATCTTTTTCTTTCCTTGGTTACAACAAGAGGTTGAAGATAGGTACCGGCGCAAGAAATGAACTCGGCCTTCATCACGTCGAGAGCCCTGCCAGGTAAGAGGAGCGTTCATGGGATCATCTTCTATAAGATAGAATGGGCAGTTGCACAAAGCGTCCTCTCACGTAATCGCTCCATGGATTCCATAACTCATTTACATGAGGAAGGCATCATGAAGGGGATTTCGTATGTCCAAATCATGAAAAGTTGCATAGCTCACAGATGAATTGGTGGCCTATGCAATCCAACCTTAAAAAATAAACCCCAAGGTCTGAATCAGGCAAGTATTCTGTTCACCACATCCTAAAGCTTTTCTGGATCCAGAGATCATCAGTGTCGATCAAATTAGTGGTAGCCATGCGTTCAAAGTGAAGCGTTGATAAGGTGCTTCGCCCTAATTTGTCATTGGAATAGCTCAGCCAACAAGAATCGCAAAGAGCGACTTTGTGTCATTCTCATCACCTGCTTGCACCACATTTTCTCAACTGACAATTTGGATAGTTGTGAAGGAGCTGCCCCTCAGGCTTATCAGCGTCTAGAACTTGACCTGGATTGATCAAACTCAGCCACCAATAACCAAGTCAAGTAACTCTTGTGAACCAAGTAATATGTCATAATAATTACGATGAAATCCATGAGAATAAAAGTTTACAAAGGGAAAAAGTTGATGGTTACCTGACCTTGGTGTGATCTTTGCAGTTTGCACAGAAAGCACGTGTCCTAACTGTTCTTCTACAGGACGAAGGAGAACAGTATTTAATATAAAGGAAAGAATTATAGGCTAACTTGGGTTTCTGAGAACTATGATCACAGAGTCGCCGCGCAGAAACATCTTGCTAATGAACCTATTCTTGTTCACAGGTTGGGCTTTCTTTTTGCCTTTACCAGTCTTTGGAATCTGCAAACTGGAGTACGTCAGATGATTGGAAAAAGCATGTCAACTGCAGAATGTAACAATAACGACTTGACATACCTCAGTCCACATTTCCCCAACATTCTCAAGAACCATGTTGCAGTGTCTGTCAAAAGCACGAACACGACCAAGAAGCTTCTTGTTGTTCCGGCAGTTTATTAACACCTAATAGCAGTAACGAGTTTTTTATTTAAAGGCAGATAATCCATGTTCTCAAGGGAAGCCTCAGAATGTTTTTCTCTAGTACAAAACAGATTGAACAAGCACTAGTAGATCCACAACTTACCTGAGTATTGTTCTTGACGCTCATCATCAACACAGAGAGAGGGCCAGTGTTGAATTCCTCCTCTTCTTTCTTGGCCTGAGAGAGAGAGAGAGAGAGAGAGAGAGAGAGAGAGAGAGAGAGAGAGAGAGAGAATCATAGTGCAGTAACGTACTAAAAGAGCAAAGCAATATCTAGGTTATGGGCTTTCAATGTTACAGAACAATGACATCATCAAACTTTGTTGGCATATAACTCGCACTATTGCCCTCTTGGATGTTAACAAAACCAAACGCAACAAATTCCAATTGCAGTGTGGTGCATTTCAAGTTCTTCTTCGTCAAATGCAATTCAAACTCTTCCCTCTCAGTTCTTAGAGCTTACACGTGGTTTGGAACTTACATAAGAGCTTCAATATTTTCTGACAGCTGCTAAAGACTGCAAAAGTCTTCCAGAATTACCAGGAAAAAAACTGAAAAGCCTGAACATTTGTAGATCGCAGTACAAAACCACCATCCTCCAGCACAAGGAACCCAGAAACTTGAACACAGTGAAAATCGTACTCTTTCAAAGTGGGTGGGTTGGGTTGGAGGGGGTGTCGTGGAACATATGACAACTGCACATCCAACCCCACTTACACACATACACTCAAATGCCAATTCTTGTTGATGGTTAAGCACGTAGGTGCTTGATGCATAGGCCAGAACAAGATGCTTTCCATTCAAGTCAGAGAATGAAGTTTCAATAACCAGCGATACAACTCACTGAAAATATGACCTTTCTTTGTCAAAAGCGCATAAATTTGGTATTCTTATCCAAGGATTTCATGACCTGAAGAGGACTGATAAAAGTCGTAATGTCACATCAGATTTCTGTGAAAATTCAAAAGAGGAAGGGAAAAAGAAAATTTGTGCAACCAGTATGCACGAAATAGAGAAATAATAATTATTAACCAAAACCAAGACTTATGAAAGCAGATGCACTCAGATTCGCAGAAGAGTTTAGAGACGTGAGAGCCACTTGGGGGACTTACATTCACATCATCATCCATGGCCCTGCTGCAATTATTGAAAGAAAAGGAACATCAGTCAATAATCCAAAATGCTTGAATAACTAATACACCAGTAGGCAAGAAACAAATGAATCATAGCAATCAATATTAAGTACATGCCCTTTTGGTAGAAGAGTGTAATAATGACGGTTGCCAGTTGATTCTACATGGTATATTTAGCCATTTCACATAATGCTATGCAACTCTAATTAGTCATCTGGCCTTTAAATATAACTACCGTGGCTTCTTGTATATCAATGCTATTGGAGAATAGTTAATTATCTGAAACATGTTGAATTACATAGGCTTCAGCCAGTTGTTCATTTTTCACAAGTTCACTGTCCTATTTATTTTCTTTTTGGCCCCTCTGTGACTTATAAAACGATGCAACAAATTCATCTCTCCGATTCTTCTGATACGTCTCAGGAGTCTGGACATGATCCTTACAATGATCAAGAGACGTCTGATGGTTAAAACTTGTCGCTCAGCTCCTGAATTGTGGGTAATGAGTTTGCCACAAGTGTCGTCATCTTGTACCGTTCAGTAAAGAAACAGTTGAAGTTAAAACACTTCTCTCTGGTATTCGGGTCTAAGTTTCTAACAAAAGTCAGCTGAACCAAAAAAGGGTGAAATGAACAAGAAATGGAGGAAGCGGGTTTCTTCTCAAGAAAGACAAGAAAACAGTTCCAATTGCAGCAATCCTTACTACAAGATGAGATGTCCAATCACAAGAAAAAGAGACAAAAGATACCGTATTACGCCAGTTTATGGATGAATCGCAAAAGAGTATAAGAATGGAGTACCTATAGCCTTCCTACGCAGCAAACTGCAGCAAACCTTTTACCGCATTATAACTAACCTTGTCCTATCCTAACAAAAACGTTATTCATACAGAAACCGAGTATAGATCCTTCCGCTGCTAAATAATATAATGTGGACAAAGGGGTCATTATGCGGTATGTCTATCCAGTACAGAAAGATAAATTTGAAATTTCAATCTCTATGGGACACAAATGTACAGAAATCAAATAACTTCTGTACACCTCGCTGCTCCAGACAAGTTAAACAGATTCTAAGTAACTGAAATATCATCCTAATAAAGTTCATGAGAGAAATTACTCAGCACCGCACAACGTCAAAGCGCAGAAACATAGAAGATCAGCATAGGCTACCTTATACTTGTAGTCAAATTACAGTCTTGAATGGAAACAACATGTAACATAACTATATGTATCATTCTGCTCCGGACAAGTTAAACTGTTAAACGGATACAAAGTAACTGAAATATCATCCCAATAAAGTTCATGAGACAAATTACTCAGCACCGCACAACATCAAAGCGCAGAAACATAGAAGATAAGCATAGGCTACCTCAAACTTGCAGTCAAATTACAGTCTTGAATGGAAACAGGTAACATAACTATACGTATCCCTCCAAAATTGTTTGTCTGCTAATAATTAGTAACGACGAATATTTCTACGAATGTAACGTGGATAAGAACCTCAATTTTGGGAAAATGAAAAGGTTTCCTTCGGATAAGAATCATTTCAACAGAAAAAAACAAAAATGGAGTCTCTGAACAGCGAAAACAAAGTAGAAAAACGTTGCACAAACCACGAACCCGAACAAACAAAGAGTTGAAAATAGATTTTGAAAGCGCCTCTCTTCTCTCTGATCCCTTACACACACACAGACCCTTGCCCGCAAACCGTCGCTGCTTAAACTTTGATTTTGAGAGAGAGAGAGCCGTTTGAACGGGTTTAATGAATGGGGCTTTTGCGTCATGAGGTTTTGGGGTTTTTTTTTTCTCTTACGGGTCGGATCCCAGTTCGGATCCATATAACTTCAGGTCTTGGTACGTTCCTAATGGATCTCGAATTAGTTTATTAATAAAAAGTGACTCCTCTCCAATAAGATCTTGTGGGTCTAGCCCCACACCAAATATTGTGTAAGGTTCAGATTGGTATAACCTTTTTTTATACCCATATTAATGAGACCTTGCGGGTCCAACCCAATACCAAGTATACGAGATTGGTTTGGTCCTCTTGTAAATTGATTGGATTTATTGATGTATATGCTCCGGTAGCTATTATTAAAGAGCAGGGTCTACCCAATTGGCTAATGCTTTCACCTCAGTGATTCTCTTTCTCTCTCTCTCTCTCTCTCTCTCTCTCTCTCTCTATATATATATATATATATATATAGAGAGAGAGAGAGAGAGAGAGAGACTCAATCCAATCAAATTCAAAAAAATATATAGGCAAAGAATAAAAGTTAAAGTATATAGTCAATCTAAGATACTCCAACAATAATGTCTGAGGGTAGGGTCCTACTATACTCGCTATGTCAAACATATTTATACGCACACGTGTGAATAGAACATGAATTACTGGTTCTGGTTCTGATTTTATGAGAGTTGAAATCGAAATTGAACCGGGTGGTTTCTGGTTTCAGGCCAGGTTCCAATTCCAGTTTTACCGGGTTTAAGTTCAGCTGATTCTTCCTGGTACGGCTCCAGTTGAAACCACCAGATTGGTTGATGTAATATATATATATATATATATATATATATATATATATATATATATATATATATATATATATGTGTATATATATATATATGTGTGTATATATATATATATATGTGTGTATATATATATATGTGTGTATATATATATATGTGTGTATATATATATATGTGTGTGTGTATATATATATGTGTGTATATATATATATGTGTATATATATATGTGTATATATATATATATATATATATATATATATATATATATATATATATATATATATATATATATATATATGCGCCCCATTTTTACCCTGTAATTGTGGAAAACAGCTAGCTATGGCTTTGGCTAATAGGATGGGGGTGTAGGTTTAAGTTGAACACAAGTGATTTTACTGCTATTCAAAATGGATAATACCATATTGTTCAGTTATTAGTTGGAGAGAATCTCTGCTAATGTGAGAAAATAACGCCCAACTCCAAGGGACGTCCAGATTATTTGATCAAATCCTTTTGTAACTGCTGAATCTTCGAGATTTTATCTTCATTTTTACCCTTCATTTACTTATGTCTCTCTAATTACCACAGTGAAACGTTAATCCTCATTTAATGTTAAGCTCAAGAAGGAATTTCTTGGTTCGAATACATGGGCCGGATCTAAATTCTTTAATTTATCAGAAAATTTGGGGACTCCAAGCCTCATTTATATAATTTCATAAATTCATCATTTGTTTAGAAGCATTTATTTGTGAAAATGTGATCTTTTAATTAACATTTTACGTGCTCATAAAACTATAAAATAGGAAGGAAATCAAATGTATTCTGTTTGGATACACTTTAGCAATTATCATCTTTTTTGTATGAACCCTCAATTGGAAAGCTATATAAAATGCATGAAGACCACTATGGCTTGTTCATACGCATATAAAAATAAAACTATTATTTGGCTTTCTTTCTGCCTTCTTGTGCTCTGGTTGTTACTAGCACCCTCCTACGCCAAGAAGGTTCTCTCTGTGTGTGTGTGTGTTTCGTACGTTGTAAATGGTTGTGTTGATATTGATACGATAACCTGTAATCTGTTGTAAAGACTTTTGGTGATAAAATTAATGTGGTGACATTGTTACTTCATGGTTATGGAAGTCATATGTCGTCTACTTGGGGGCTCATTTGTTGGAGCCAAAGAATGTTTGCATGTCTACTTCAGAGGTTCTAATGTTCAACGGAAGCTATATGTTTGCTAACGAGAGAAGAAAAGAAAGAGAAAAGAGGGACAAGGTTACCCGCAGAGGATTTTCTCTTGAAGAAGGCAATGTGTATCCCTATTTTTCTGTATTTTTTGTTGTATATATACCTTACCTTTTCTTCTAAGGAGTTTTTCTCTCTAAACTTCTCGTTAAAAAGTCATTTCATCTTCATCCGTGAGATGCCTAAGACTTTTTCAAAAAGTAAAAACAGTTTTGAATAAAATTTATCTTTTTATAAAAGCAACTCATAAAATCTGGGAAGAAGACCCTTCTTACTGTATTTCATGATTGACATTAGTATTGGGGCCATTAGTAGCCACCAACTATTTACATCAGTTACTTGGTCACTAGAGTCAATCTATGATATACTTGTTTTACCTCCCACTATTTTGGGGTTTAAAGTTGTATCATTTATCTAGTTGCAAGTAAATTAAAACTTTATCTATTATAAGATTTTTCCACAATCAATGTGTTTTTCTTACACAACACACAATAAAGTGTATTTTCTACACTTATACTCTAAGCATATCTCAACCCCATGTAGGTTATATGTTTACTAAAAAGTTCTTAGATGCCTTTTGTTAAGGGGTCAACCAACATATCACTTGTTGAAATATAACATATAGTTATTTCATTTCTTTTCATTATATCATAAACATAGTGATATATGTAACAATTATATGCTTGCTTCTTGAGCTATCAACTCAACTCTTAATAAGAGTAATTACTATATTTTTGTCACAATAAATGACAATTGGATCGTTGGTTATGTCCAACTTTAAATCACGTATGAAGCGACTTACCCAAACGACACTCGTAGTAACCATGCCACAAGCAACATACTCAACTTCTTATATATGCAACGTTACACAACCTTGTTTCTGGCAAGCCCAAGAAACCACACCATCTCTAAATAAAAATATTATTTGACAAGAGGTTGATTTATTGTCATCTTTGCTCCTAGCAAAGTCAGCATATGAATATCCTATCACTTTCAGTTCATCTGCTTAAAAGCAAAGTTTCAAATCTTTTATTCCTTTGAGATATCTTAGAATCTTTTTCACAGTTATCCAATGTTGTCATATAGGATTACTTTGATATCTACTCACAAGACCAACAACAAAGTTGATATAAGGTCTTATATATAACATAATATATATCAAGCTACCCACAACTTGTACATAAGGAACATTAGGCTTATCGTCTCCTTCAACGGGACAATCAACTATACTCAAATTGACCCCTTTCGTAACAGGTATATATGCAGACTTTTATTCACCCATTTTAAACTTATTGAGGATATAATCGATATCTCTCTCCTGACTTAGGCATAGAAGTTTAGATTCTCTATCTCGAGAAATCTTTATACCCAAGATATGTTTCCCCATATCCTTCATTTCAAACCTTAAGTTTAACCATGACTTGGTTTTGACAATCATCTCATTTTCATTCTCAATCAATAATATGTCATCTACATATAATAATAAGATGACAAAATGGCTCCCACTATTCAAGTTCATTAGCCACAAACCCAAGTTCAATAATGACACTTTGAAAAGTAAAATACTATTTACGAGGTGACTATTTAAGACCATATAAGGATTTTTTCAACCATATACTTTATCTTCTTGGCCTTCAACTCTGTATCCTTCAGTTTGTTGCATATATATGATTTCATATAAATCTCTATTTAGAAAAGTAATTTTTACATCTAACTGATGTAAGTCCAAATCATAATATGTTGATATCACCAAGATTATTCTTATTGATGCAAATTTTGCAACGGGTGAATATATCTCAACATAATCTATCTCATCCTTTTACAAAAAACCTTTTGCAACCAACTTCTCTTTAAACTTTTCGATTGTTCCATTGATCTTATAGTTCTTTTTGAGAACCCATTTACAGTCTATAGCTTCCCTTCCTCTTGACAAATCAGTCAATTTTTAGATTTAGTTTTTCTCAATAAATACAATTTCTTCATCCATGACTTTTTCCTAGTATGAAGATTCACATGAGTCAATAGCCTTATAATATGTCAAGCTATCAGTTAGTTCATCTAAATCTACCGAATTATACACTTTCTCTATAAGATAAGTATGATAATCCTTTAAGTAGAACAATGTGACCCTAAGTCTTTTGTGTCCACCTAAAGTTTCGGTTTGATCAGAAAAATTATCTATGAGGTTCAAATGATGATTGATCTAGATCTACTAGATCGCTAACATATTTATTATCATTTTCAAGGATGTCATTCTTAGTGTCCTCTAAGAATTCAGCATCCCTACTTTATATGAGTAAATGATCCTTATAATAAAACCAATATCTTTTATATCCTTTAGGATATCCAATAAATATACATATCAAGGACCTACTACCTAGTTTGTGTCTAGACTTATAAAGGATCTTCACATGAGTGATATATTCCTACTTCTTGAGATTATTAGGTTTGGTTTTCTTCCAAATAATATATCATATGTTGTAGAGAATAAAACTTTATATGATACTTTGTTGAGTATATATATAGTTGTATTTACCGATTCTCAACAAAATACCTTTGGTAGAGAAACATTTATTTGTATAGACCTTGTCATATTCAATAAGGTATTGTTATATTTCTCTCCTATACCATTTTGTTGATGTGTCTTGATCATTGTATTTTACTTTGCTATACCAAAGTCTTTACAGAATTCAAAAATATATACAGAGGTGTACTCTCCTCATCTTTTAGATCTCAAGACTTTGATTGTATGCCCAGTTGGTTATCAACTTTCTCCTTATATTCTTTGAACGCTTCAAGTATCTCAAATTTATGTGCTAAGAGATATATAAGTATATCTCAAATAATCATCGATAAATGTTATAAAGTAAATCTTTCATTGATGTGATCTTGCTTTAAAAGGTCCACATAAATCAGTGACAATAATCTCTAGTAGGGTTGTTGCCCTAATTATTTCTTTGAGAAATAATTTTCTAGTCATTTTCTCTTGTATAAAGTCTTACACTTTTTTTCAAGTGTTTTCATAAAAGCTGGGCAATAAGTTAAAATTGGTTAATTTTCCCAACTTCTTAAAACTTATATAACCAGAGCGTTTATGTTATACATTCACATCAATTACATAGACACCATCAATATAAGCATAAGAACTTTTATTTTCATTTACATAGAGTTTGAATAATATATGCTCAACATAAAATAAACCAGAAAAGTTATCCTACCATGCTTTCTCACAGTGACTTTGCTAGGGACAAACCTAACCCCAAACCATTTCTTTATTAAGACACGAACCGATATAAGATTGCACCTAATAGTAGGTACAATTAACACATAAGTAAGTACAATCATTATGCCTTTTATAAAAATTTTAATGGACTGAACTAAAAGAATATTAGAAAAAGTATTATTCCTCACATAAACCCGATGTTCGCTCGATTTGTATTCCTTTAGATCCATTACTCTCTCTTTGTTTTTTGAGATATGTCGAGTCGCTCCTAAGTTGATACACCAACCAGCACTGGGTGATCCATATAAAGATACTCATAAATAACACAAATTATGTCATGCTTCTCTATTGGGCAACGCCATTGATTATTTTCAGCATTGCTCTTTTTATTGCGGTGATCTCTTTTGTAGTGTCTTATCTTTTCATAGTTGAATCATTTTATTTGAGAAGTGGATTCCTGTGATTTCTTAAAGTTTTGACTGTCCTACCTTTTATTCTTACCAAATTTTTATTTGGTTTTCTCTTATCCAGGTTATTTTTCGAGGTAGACCCTAAGTCATCTTGAGCAACTAGCAATCTTTCATGTTTTGTTTTTATTCATATGTTCTTCCTCAATTATTAGTTTTAATGGGAGTTCAAAAAGAGTAAAATATGGTTAAGTCTAAGCGTTGTGGTTATCAAATTCTACGAAAGGGGTAGACTATTTAGAATCGTGAATATTTGTATTGGTTCGATGATGAATGACTTTGCTATAACTAAATCTCTAGTTATTATTAACATTTTTTTAACGTGTTCAACTATATTATTACCTTCTTTCATTTTATAAGAATTGTATTTTTGAAGGAGTAGATGAATATGCAGCTTAGTTGTAGTGTCATATGTTGGGTCAAATAATCAAATAATTCTTCAGCATTCTTATACTCTTCAAAGATCATAATCAAATAATCTTTCATGTATGTTAACATTATGATCCTTGCTATAGTATCATCTCTTACAAATGTCTTATACTTATATTTTTCTTCATCTATTGCAACTAGAATAGGGGGTAAAACGGTTTCCCTAATTACATAATCAACTCCCTCTAAAGTTAAGGCCAATGAGATTCTTATCTTTCATGTTTGAAAATTTAGGTCATTTAGTTTTTTGATCTTTATCAATTTAGGCACATAAATTTTGAAAGTCATTTTTAATAATTTTGCAGAGACAATAAATAGAGAGTCTATATATTTTTGGATAGAAAAGCATAAAACATGCATTAGATAAATAGACATAAGATATTTCATAAAGAATCAATAACAAAATGACCAGACACCTAAATGCAATATCCACAAATTCTAAGTACTGAATTGTAAATCTTTCCAGACATGGTACTATAGTTTATTTAACATACATGTACCTTTCTAGAAATATTATAAAACCAAAGACAGTGCAATAAAAGAAGGTTGCTCTTGGTCTTTCTCAAAAAGTACAAGGGCAAACATGTACTTTTCTCAAGTGGCAAAACATGTAATGTGTGAAACATTGATGTTCATTTCTCTAAAATCACCTGAATATCGAATTCTATAAATCTGAATATTGACCAAGGACAAAATTGTAAAAGTACAACCTAAGAGACGGTTAGAGCTCATAAAAGACCTTTTATTTATAAATGGGTAAATCAATATTTTATATCAAAAAATCTGGATATTTTTGTAATTTTTCTCATGGTATTTTATAATTTTAAATTTCGTACTAGGGTAAAATGCTTATTTTACTCAAAAAATTGTTGCCCTATGTGGTTTACCATGTGTTTTTGTCGTTCATGGTTTTGTGGAAAACACGAGGTATTTAAACGAAGGAGAGAGAAGGAGAGAGAAACCTATGGAGAGAGAGTGAGAATCAAAGAGAGACTGCCAACGGTTTTGTCGCCGTTGGCCTGACCTCTACTCTTCTTTTTCTTTAGCTATTCTAAAGGGGAAGAGAGATAGAGAGAGGAGGCCGCCAAGGCGGTTATGTCGCCGTTGGTCAGGCATCTGTTACTCCTCTTCTTCTTCTTGGACTATTATAGAGAGGGAGAGAAACAAAGAGAAAAAGGAGGCAGCCAAAGCGGTTCTGTCACTATCGACATGGCCTCCTTTTCTTCGTGGTTCCTATTGACTATTTGGCTCACCTCTCTCTCATCACCGTCTTTAAGTGTTGCTTGAGGTCCATGACCTACCTAAGGCCGCATTCGATGGGTGACTTTCGATTGTCGTCTACATCAACCATAAACACTGAAACCCTCCTCTTCTTTCATTTCCCCTATTATTTTTTTAAAGAGACTTACGTCGGAAAAAAATTTTAACACTTCCTCTTTTCTTACAAGATCAGTGTATAGGATCGGCATACATGCTTAGGAGTCTTGGACAGAGCCAATAGGTTGTGATACTAGTGTTTAAGCCGAAGGATGTCCGTATGTCTCCTTGAGAGTTTCTAGTGTTTGCAAGGTTTCTAGTTTTGGGTTTTTTCTAAAAGAAAGCAATGTGTATCTCTATTTTTTCTCCATCTTTTGACGTATATATACCTTATTTTTTCTTCTTCCCACTTTTTTTTTAGGCATTCTGTTAAAAAGACTTCAATGTTCACCCAGAAATGCTTAGTACTAAGTAAGTTTTGAATAAAATTTATCTTTTTATAAAAGAAACTCATAAAATCAAAGAAAAAAAGGCTCTTCTTACCACATTTGATGTTGATGTTACACGAGCGAGTCAAAGACACTATGAATTAATTTCTTTTCTCATTTATGGAAGGTAGATCACGAGCGAGTCAGAGGCACACTATGAATTTCTTGGCTCATTTCTGGAAGGTAAGCCACTGTTTTCTCTCGCATGCGTAGCCATGCAACAGCATGAAGTGCAGTACTTTTGAATTGTTCTACGTTTCTCTCTTTAGCAGGAGAAGGCTAAAGACGCCATCTTTTACACTTATACGAATGATATTAATGGCTTTGGTGCGGATCTTGACGAGGACGAAGTTACTGCTATCAAAATTACTCTCTCTCTCTCCCTCACACACACATATGTCGACGAAGTTAATCGGTGACCTTTTGTGTTGTGGCATTATAGAGCACCCTAGTGTTCTATCTGTATTTGAAAACAGGCGCCATTTCCTTCATACCACCCGCACATGGAGCTTTATGGGCTTGGAAAGAAATGGAGAAACTTTACTGAACTCAGCGTGGGAAAAGCGGTGATCATCCCAAACCTTACACTGGTGCGTATATCCATCCCTTTAATTAAGATAACAGATTGCTAAATTTACCAGTTGTTTAAAATGTAGCTTCTAGGATGTCGATTCTTTTAGTTATATATGCAATTGGTTTATGAAAAATATTTCAGAACCCCAACACCTTTATGTTTTAATCATGAATCCATTAATGTCTTCTCTTTTTCTAGTTCGTGCTTGAAGAAAGCTAGCTCCATGATTTGTGTGTTCTTGCTCGACATTGAACATCAGTATCATGACTCACGATAACTGACTTGGGTTTTGGGTTGTGTAGGAGTATGGCCCGAAACCCGGAGTTTCAGCAGTGAGGAAGGGTATGGACTGGTCCCTGCAAGGTGGTAAGGGTTCTACCAAAATGAAACTGATCCAAATGGTGTCAAATGTAACAGGTTTGCATTATTCATTATTGTGAGTCCACAATGATCGATAGAATGAAAAAGAAAAAAAGTTGTCATGTTCATACCCAAAAGAACATAACGGGGAGGTACGAGTGCACACACCTTCAGAGGTGTGCAAGAACAAGTTAATCGAGTTGATTATTAATAAAAGATTCCGAATTGATTAATTTGGTGCAGGAAGCTGATTGGGAAAGATATTTCGATGCCCGCTACGTCAAGTACGATATTTCGATGCACGCTGGATAGGGATTTTATTTCTGATGTCAACCTTGGCAACAACCTGACTCTTGAGGCAAATCACTGGGCCTTTACAGCCATATAAGAGAAATTAGTTCAACGCACATGAGAAAAGAGATCAATGGTTGAGATCTTTTGATGTGCGCATGAACTATGATCTTTCTCTCTATATATATATCACCAAAATGAGAAATATGTTAACCAACTTCACTAATAATCCTCTCTGAAATCATAAAAAAAAGGAATTCGTTTTCAATATTATTGCTATCATTAAATAAAAATTACGACAAAAGCTTCCAATGTGCTTTTATTTGTGAGAAAATTTGGGTCAAATATGCATCCTTCCTGGTTGTCAATTAGGGACAAAGCGTATTGGAAGATGAACTTCCACGGAGCTTTTATCCACTGGTTACAGGAGAGCAACCCGCAATTTCTAATGCTTCTTTAGCGTAAGTAACTTAACCTAGAACCAAGTGGAAGATATGATTGATTCTACACTGCATGCATTTTTATATGAGATTCAGGATGCAGTTCATCAATCATAGATTATATAATGTATATATGTATATTGTTTCTGCAAGTGGAAGATAGCGTAAGTAACTTAGACATGAATTGTTTCTGCAGTAAGCTGTGTATCAGGGCAGTCTTGATCCAGAAAAGACCAAAGGAAAAATAGTGGCGTGCATGCGCGGTGGAAATGCTAGAGTTGAGAAGGGAATGGCAGTAAAACAGGCAGGGGGTGTTGGAATGATCCACTGTAATACCCCAGACAACGGAAACGAACTCATTGCCCACCCCCACTTCTTTCCAGCTTCTCACCTCACAGCAGATGATACACAAAAGGTTTTTGAGTACATCAATTCCACAAGGTACACATATTGCATGCATACTACATTACATATATACATATACATCTATGCATATACGTATTATGTACATACGTACTTATATGTGTGTGTAAGAGAGAGAGATTTTAGATAATGGCACTCAAGTTATACATGTGATTTGAGATAATAGCGCTAGTTATTTCTTTTCCATTTTGATTATTTCGCCTTCATAATTGTTAGATTATCATGGATTATAGATTGTTAACATTGTCAAACATCTGCAGTTCTCCTGTGGCGTACATCTCATCTTCATTGACTTTGTTGGATCGCAAGGCACCAGTCATGGCTTCCTTCTCTGCCGGCCCCAACATCATCAACCCAGAGATTCTCAAGGTTGTGTCATTGACCTATACCCATGATAAGTATGTTACCCTTATATATGCACATATATATACATACATACATACATATAAACATATATACCTTGTTTCTCGAGTTCTGAGTATTTGTATTAATGACATGATTCTGTGCACATGTGAAGCCGGACATTACTGCACCTGGAGTGAACGTCCTTGCAGCTTACAGTGAGGCTATTTAGCCCACGGGACTTGACGCGGACTACCGCCGAGTCAAGTTTAACATTGAGTGAGGCACATCAATGTCTTGCCCGCGTGTATCTGGCATCGTCGGCCTTGTCAAGACAGCTCACGCTGACTGGAGTCCTGCTGCTATCAAGTCTGCCATTATGACTACTGGTAATTCACTCTCACAATACACACTCAAATACATTTAGCTATTGAAAACATTAAGCTTTTACTGTATTAATTGTTTCTAGTTCTAAGGAGCAATCAAGCTTTAGAGATTAATTTTAGCACATTGATCAACTTTAACATTTTATTCTATCACATGGAGTGTATCAATCTTTAACAACTATAACATTTACCACGCTCTCTCTCTCTCAATCTTTCATATTGATGGTTGGTTTGTGTATTGTTTGTTTTTTCCAGCGAGAAGACGTGATAACACGAAGGAAGCAGTCGTCGATTCATTTCCATCAACAGAAAACCCATTCAACTATGGATCAGGCCATGTAAGACCCAATAGAGCTGTGGATCATGGCTTGGTTTATGACATTAGCACCAATGACTATCTTGACTTCCTTTGTGCCATCGGCTACAACATAACTGCACGAGCCACCTTGACCGGAAACAACTATACTTGCCCCTCTGATGTCCCTAGGGTTGCAAACCTTAATTACCCTTCAATTTCTTTCATTAACCTTACCCAGTCTGATACTGTCTTGAAAACTGTCAAGAACGTCTGCGATCCGGCGATATACAAGGTTCGGGTCCTGCCTCCTCCCGGGGTGTCGATATCAGTGGAGCCGGAGACCTTGGAGTTTAACAAGGTTGGTGAAGAGAAGAAGTTTGCAGTCACAGCTCAGGTTCGGGCCGGTGCAAAGGATGGCTATGAATTTGGGAGGTTGATTTGGTCAGATGGCAAACACTACATTAGAAGTGCAATTGTGGTTAACATTGGGACAGGCCCAGGATATTAATACTTTTTCCTTTAATTGTTTTTTCTTACTTAGGAGTTTTTAGAAATAAAAATCCTTTTTTGTTTGTTCATAAATTGGAATGCAATGAAGTTATTGTTCTAGTTCCTTCTGTTTTTTCATGTAGTTGTTTGTGCGTCTACGCATCATTTTTTAAAATGTACCAAGAAGCACTTTCTCATAGTGATATTCGGCACAAAATTTGGATCCGGCTGTCCCTTCATTCGTTCTTTTTAATAGGGATTCCTTCATGAGGATAAACACCAATGGAGGTTTACAATGACGAATTCCCTAATTCGGTAACAATTTAACAGCGTCAATCTTGCCGTTCTAGAATTCGATGACCAGATCCATGCAAATGAGAATCAACGTAGCATACCATAATTAATGTAAATTGAATATATATAGAGAGAGACAGAGAGGAAAGGGTCCATGAGTAGTTTGCATAGTTCCACCAATCCAACCATTAAAACTACTTTTTACCTTTGAAAACTCACTTTAAAAACTAATTTTATATATATATATATATATGGGTGATACTTTTTTAGATTGTTTTGATAGTGATTTTGTTGTACCAAAGGTGATTTTGAAGAGTAGAGGGAGTAGTAGAAGGTTTGACTTTAAAAAAACTAAATATTTATATATAGGCACTTTTGCACAATGTGTTTTGGTAGTGATTTTGAGGGACGAAAGATGATTTTGAATAGTAAAAAAGTAGTAAAAGATGGTAGAAAATGACAATCCGTGATTGAATTGGTGGAACCATGCAATTAGCAAAACCTAATTGATAACGATGGTGACGAATTTAGTACAAATGGGTCCTAACAGAAAAAATTTGTATGGATCTTTCAAAGTTTTCAAGCATTTGAGTTGTAAATGGGCAGCTACCGACCAAAACCAAGTCTTTCCCTACATGAAGCAGAGTGAGTTTACATGGACTCAGTCGCCATTGTGGTCAATCTCACGTTATGACCTCTGAGAAGCACTTCTTGTTGAGAAAAAAAAACACTCTTTGTGGATGGATCTAACACTTGGAGAAATGGTACCTGACCCATATCCCGAATCCAAAATAAAAAGGACCGGTGCTTTAAATCCTGCTACCTTATTTTATTTTTTCAAGAACTTATTGGTCTTAAAACCAGTGAACCGATTAGCTTTAAAATAATTAAAATGATTCAAATTATTTGAAAGAATAACATTTGAAACAATATTACCTTTACTGTCCTGGTCGTCGTTAATCCAATCAAATGTAAACATTTGTAGATGAACTTCATGTATTTTCCAGGAATTGTAAGTCGATGAAGGCCTCGATCGTTGTAATCCTAACCGCAATAGGAGTCGTTCCTATTCTTTATCATCACCACGCAAATTTCCAAAAGGTTTATCAAATGTCCGACAATTTCGAAAATCCAGCTATATATATATCAACAACGAAACAGACAGACAGAGAGAGAGAGATGAAGACGGTGGTGGTGTACCTAGCGGTGGCTGTGCTGCTCATCTTCATCATCAGTCGTGGCTCCAACCAGAACGGCCAAGAGTCCCACCGCCGGTTGAAGCTCCAGCCCACTTTAAGTGTATTACGTGAGAATCACCACGCCATATCCTTCGATCCCCGCGTGGCGGGGATGAAGCGTGAGATGGAGAACAAGGAGTGGCGCAGACAGTTCGTCCCGGCCTTGCAGTATGTGCCGCAGTGGGAGGACTTCGAGAGAGTGGAGAAGTACCTCAACGACGAGGAACGGTTCAACGTCACCCTCCGGATCCTCGCCCTTTTTCCGATGTTCGACTTAAGGCCCACGGATGGATTCTTGAGCTTGAAAGAGTTGACGGAGTGGTACTATGAGATGGCACTCGAGGAGGCGGATCGCCGGACGGAGAGGGAGATGAAGGTCCACGACAAGGACCGGGACGGCTACGTATCGTTTGAGGAGTACAGTCCGCCGGGATGGGCTCAGCGGAACGGTGAGGCCTCGTCTCCTTCAAAACTAATTATCTAATTTGCTGTTAGGCCTGCCAAATGAGACGCGGTTCGGACCCCTCTTGGTCAGGCTTCGGACCTAGTGCCATGGACTGGACTCGAATAATCCTCGGATACTGGAGCCTATAGGTTAGCTAGATGAGCAACAAACAGGTCCGGCTGACCTTGACTCAGCTCAAGTGTCTGGCCGTGGCATATGCATGTGTAGATAGCGGTGTTCCGAGAACCAACTAAACAGATCAAACTGTTCAACCTGATGATTTGATTAGCTTTGGTCTGTTTTCTTTGTGGTTTGTTTTATTCGGCTTTCAAATACCTTTTCTAATGGTTTGTTTCACGATTTAAAATTTGAAAAAGAACGATTTAAGACACACATAGACGTGGAGATGTGTGCCATGTATATATATATAGAGAGAGAGAGAAAAATGTTGTCATATTCTCTCTATGTGTGTGTTTCTTCCAATTTTTCACCAACTAAAGCAAAAAGGCTATTATATGGTTCTACTTTACATAGGAAAATTTTAGTATTTTACAAGTTTAGTAGTAATTTAGAAGCCCTTTGGTGATGGCCAAGTCCATTTAGCCTTTTTGTTTTCATTTTCTAAGTATTATTAGTGCTTAGGGGTGGCTCAATACTATTTAAGGCCTAAAGCAATGTTTTCACATTTGGGGCCTGAAACTAGAAGAGTCTAAAGTTCTCGCCTAAAGAGTTGGTTGGTTGAAAATTATATGTTATAAATGTAAAAAATTTGATACTATAACGACTTTAAAATTCAGTGGCCTAAGCCAGTGGCTTTACCTATTATTAGTGCTCAGTGTATAATAACTGGTCGCTTCTTCTTCATCAGATTCAAATGCTTCTATGTTAGGATGGTGGGGATATGAACATTTTAATGCTTCGGATGAAGACAATGACGGTCGTTTAAGCAGGGAAGAATTTAACGAGTATGATTTTACTTATACATTTTTCTTCCATGAAGCTGTCGCGCATTCCGCTTGCTAAGCTCGCTAACGTGGTTCTCCTGTCTTTCGTTTTAGTTTCTTGCACCCATCTGACAGGTACAAGAGAAAGCTTCAAATGTGGTTATGCAAGCTGGAAGTAAGGTACTTGAAAAGCATGATTTTTCTCATAGTGGATTTCATAGAATCGGTCGAGTTTGAAGTGAATTCTGCCCCATAAGCACATGAATCTAATAAGCATTCATGTCGAGTTTGAACAAATGGATACATGACAAGATGACTCTGTTGGCATATATAAGGTGGTAGTGAATTCTTGAGATTTTTAACAAAATTCTTACTGTCAAGTGAATTCTGTACATATAAGGTAGTAGCGAATTCTTGAGAATTTTTAACAAAATTCCTTCTCTTGCTGTCAAGTGAATTCTGTACATATACGGTAGTAGCGAATTCTTGAGAATTCTTAACGAAATTCTTACTCTTGATGTCAAGTGAATTCTATTCATAAAAGGTGGTAGTGAATTCTTGAGAATTCTTAACGAAATTCCTACTGTCAAGTGAATTCTTGAGGACGTCCAAGAACAATTTCACACGACTGCACCATGTTGTTTGCGTGCATTTTTAATCAATATGATAGCTGCCATTTCTGCTCTTTGGTCCAAGCATAAAAGAAGAGTGTTTTGAGTTCATTGAGGAACAAATCTAGCATGAAATAAACCTTCTGACTGCAATTGGTTTATGCTGTTGTTAATGATAGGGAAAGAGACTCCAATAAGGATGGGAAGATAGATTTCAATGAATTCTTCCAAGGAATGTTTGATTTCATATGGCTCCATGAGAATCCAGATTATACTTCACTTGCTTTTGATGTCTCAAATAAGATAGCAGCTAGAGTAGTATTTGTAGATCTTGATGCAGATAATGATGGGTATGAACCTCTTCGCCTACCTTTACATAGTGTCTGTTCTCATTCTCCTACTTGCCAGAAATATTTATGATATTAAATACTTTTTATTTTTAAAAATTCAAACCTTGTGCACAGTTTAACAATCTAAGGAATTGTATTTCTTAATTAGATACTTATCGGCTGAGGAATTGCTGCCAGTGATCGACAAGCTTCAGCCAGGAGAAATCTATTTCGCTAAACTGCAGGCAGAGAGCACAATGAAGCAGGTTGATTTCCATCTTCTTATAATTCTACTGTGTGGTCAACAGCTATGCAGTCTCATTAAATGATCAATGTAGTCTAGCACTTTGATAGAAAACAACTTCTGAACCATTAGAATTTCGTTGTCAGACCTAATCAATCATTCAAATTTCATTGTCGGACCTAAATCCTAAAAACAACTGATGATGAATACATCAATATTATTAGATTAAGCAAAAAATATGCTTTGAGTACTGATGCTCAAGTACCAACATTATATATAATTATTACTAACCGAGATATGATTATCTGCTTGACTAATTTTGAGTTAAGCATCAAGTCTTTGTTGATCTTTATTTACTATAGTATACTCTATTTTTTGTGACCATCACTGTACATCGATGTATGCATGAGTGCTAAGCTTGCTGTAATATTATACTTGGTTGCTCACAAATCTGCACCAATGCAGGCTGATAAGAATAAGGATGGACAACTAGACTTGCAAGAGATGACTGACAAACCGTATGTTTTCTACAATGCCATCTTTGCTGAAGAAGATGATTATTACCATGATGAGTTCTGCTGAGAACCTCTTTCAAGAGAATTTCAGTTCAATCTTCATGAAATTATTTCTCTAGTCCAGTTATACCATGTGTTAAATCTTTGTTCATATTATAAATTTCATTATTTTTTATTTTTCCCCATATGTTAACTTGGGGATACAACCCCTTTAGGATTCAAAACTGGGACAACTTGGATGTTGAGTTAGGGTTCATACTCGTGGGGTTTTTTAGTATTAGCAACAGAGGCTAAAGGGTCATTCACCCTTGAGAACACTTAAATGTAGGGTCCTCATTTTTGCGTTTTTCTAAATAAACCATTATTACTCAATGGACCATGTTGGTGTTACTGCTTTCTCACCTGGCAGGGCTGTTGACTTGCGTGTTGTGGAGGCCAAGTTCGATTCCCGGGGAATGCATCCCTGGCTTGAGCCTCCGTTTGTACTCGAAAAAATGAAAAGATGGAAATGATGAAGAACGAGCAATAGCTAGCACACCTGGTTAGGAGGTCGACTCTCAAGTTGAAGGTCATGAGTTTGACGCCCGGGTTGTGCATCTGGTTTACGCCTCCCCTCATCTTACCCGAAAAAAAGAGATGGAAACGGTGCACGAGCTGGTCATGGAAAGTTTTTCTTTGGTCTGTTTGAATCCATGTAATTGTTGTGCATTCTTCTGCGTGGCCCAACTTGATTTTTGTAAAGATCTCGACGGGTTGGGTTCGGGTTATGATCCCACTTTATTAAATCCAACTTGATCAGATTCAAACATGAATGCAGAGTTGGAGCCAATAAAACCAGGGTGGATCATCAAATCCAATTCTGAAAAGCATTATATCCATACCCAAGTCTAGAGTACTCGATCCAATTCCCAAGTGGGCCGAGATACATCTACGACCTAGAAAATCCATAAAAGCTTATCCGGATCAAATGTCCATGTTTATCTTCTTAAACCAAATTAGCTTAGGGTAGATCCAGTAGATGTAAGTTCAAAACTAAATCTAATCAATTCAGAACGATTGTTGCCACTGTTATCTTGTAACAAGCATCAATGCTGCTGATTTGGGTCCGAAATGGATTTGGCTTGAAATGAGGTGCCCGTAATTCTTTTTCTAGTCTTTAACATTTTCTTAGTTTTCTTCAAACTTATTCTCATTATTTTTATCAATCTCACTGTAATATTTTCTAAACATCTTTAAATTTATTCTCTTATTTTTAAAAGAAGAAATATTATGTATAATTTGTTTAAACTTTAAATTTTATACGAGCTATATAACATGAATTATATACAAGTTATATACCACAACACCCCAGAACTGGATGGTTAGCCAGTTGAATATATTGAAAATCTTTACTGAACATTTTTATTAATTAACAATACCACACACATACCAGCAACGGTTACGGTACCAGAGTAGGAGATTAAGTGACAACGAGCGCCAAGTGACGTAACACTACCCCTCCTTTGAGGATAAACCCCCCCCCCACCCACCCCACCCACCCACACACACACACAGAGATGGCCCTGCAACTCTTTCCATCATGCTTTGTTCTCCCATCGAAGCCTACGCTTCTGGGTGGAGTTTGTTCAACGCAATCGCCTCGAAAATCTGTCTCTTTCCCATCCCTCAGCTTCTCCGCTAGCCTTCAGTCCAGCCCATTCGATCGAGGTGAATCTCGTTTCTCTCTTCATTATCTTCATTCCCAGTTCTCCAGATCATTATACAATCACGTCTTCTGTGAAAATTATCAGTTTCATGGATTCCAATTCGATAAATTTAGTGAATTAGCTCGATGGTTTATAGCTGCTCTTCTTGTTCTTTAGGCACTTTATGGTCTAGAGGAATCAGTGTGGCCCCGCGGAGAATGTCTGTTGTTTCCGAAGCCGGTACGAAAAAGAAGCCCGATTCAGCGGCAAAGAGAGCTCGCCAAGCCGAGAAGAGGCGAATTTACAATAAGGCTAGGAAATCCGAATTTAAAACCAGAATGAAGAAGGTAAGAGGAAACTTTCTGGTTGATTCTAGGAACGCTTGACGGCTTATTTTAGGTCAAATTTTTCTGAATGTATCGTAGTTTAAAATTTCTCGAATCTTAAATTTTGTTCTGTAGACTTCGGGTGGATGGTGGTGCGCTTTGTGTCTCTCTTTCTATGATGTTGAGATTTTTGGTTCTTTAAGATATGATAATAACTTAAAGCTTGGATTTTGATTTAGTCGTTGATAGGTTGGTGTCTCTCTATC
Organism: Brasenia schreberi; assembly: GCA_036023115.1. Classification (NCBI taxonomy): domain Eukaryota; kingdom Viridiplantae; phylum Streptophyta; class Magnoliopsida; order Nymphaeales; family Cabombaceae; genus Brasenia; species Brasenia schreberi. The sequence goes on along the minus strand of JAYKKT010000061.1, from coordinate 6,252,017 downwards.
TTTTGGTACATTTCTGTTCCCAGCAGAAAACATGACGATCAGTCACTTCTTGTCAAAGTTCTTTGAAGTGTCTGGCATCATCCACTTACTATTGATACGAATGGCATGTCTGGAACTGAGCCATGTTCCTAGCACTAAGAAATGGATGCGAATAGCATATCAGGAGCACTAGCAAGAAGCACGGCTGTTTGATATGACCGGCATGTCTGGAACTGAATTGACCAGTCACTGGGTCCTTTTATTTTCCACTTAATCCCATCAAAAGTTTCTGCCAATGAGGCGAGCCGATTACCAGGAACAAGGTTCTCTACGTCCAAAGTTTGTGAAGTGAAGTGAATAGAAATATCTCAATATGTGGATCATTAAGTGTTTCTAATACTTTTGATACGACTAGTAGCTAACTTATCCACCTCCAACGAATGTTCGTGTAATTAATGCGTTCTTAAAACTTTAAGAGAGTACTTGATAGTGAGCATGTTTCTGTAATAAGGTAAGCATTCTAAAACTTTTTACCACAATTGTTTAGTGAAATTACTTAACCTTTGAAACTAGCCAATTGATTGGTCCTAAACAACCTTGAAATTAGAGAGAAAAAATTCATTTTGATCTGATGTTTATGTGCTCATTCGGTTATCTCAAATCATGTTTGCAATATCTTTGTAGATCTAGAAGGTTGTTCGTTAATTACTTGTGTGACCTTGTCCGTGAAACAGGAATATGTAAGTTCTCTATTTCAGGTTGGTAAGTGCTACAGGTGATTAGTTTGTGGCTGTAAAACTATATATTCTGTAGCATGTTTTAGTATGAAACCTTTTCAATTTGTACTTGGTCGTATGAACTGTATTTATTCTGAATTGGAGACTCTTCTATTTATGCACGTTGCTGGGTAGATATCTCATGTAATTGCTTTCCGTCTAAGAAATTTCAAACTAAAGAATCTCATTAAAGAACTGTTAGGAGCTTGACTGCAAGACCCACCCGTCGAGCAGGGACGAAAGTCGGCCTTAGTGATCCGACCATTTATCTGATTATCTGCTCTAGTTTTGCATTTTTGTGATATTCCAACTATTCTCTTGAATTTTCGTTTTGTACAAGGCAGCATATAATTTTTTGTTTATTTAACACAGGTATTATGATACCGTCATATTACTCTTGCTATGGGAAGAATAATTTACATGTCCTCTAGCATAGAGCTGGATAAAAGCAGTTCTATTTGGAGGCATACGAATGATAAATTTCTTGTAAAGATGTTGCTACAAAACACAAGATGCAAGTAACTCGGGAAACATATATGTAATGCTAATTATACCTATTTCATGATAGTGTTTGTTAAAGTATTGACATGTTGTGGCATGGTAATAATAGACAATGAAACAATGACAGATACGGTGATAGCACTAATTGCGTACCAATATTACCACCGATTCCTCAAAGCATCCATCTCTTTGTGATTCGTCGGCCATGTTTTTGCCAATGTTATCTTTCAACATATTTGTCAGATTGGAAATGATTCCCGACAACTCATGGCCCATTAATCAAATTCAGTTTTCTGAACTGAAGTTTTATGTTTATGTTTCTATTAATACGTTATGGTTGTCTACAAATTTGAAATCTTTTGTACTGGTTTTAATGAGTTTTAGTGGTGCTATGTGAATCTTTCTTTTTTGAGCTTTAAGTAGAATAATTTGAGTTGGATGGTGCCATGTCTCCCCATTGATACCTACCTATGGATTCTGCAATTTAATTGCTGTTATTGATAGGTGACTTAGTTCTAACACAAGGAAACCAAATGACCAAAGTGTGGTTGGTTGCCCACTTGTTTGCTGTGGAACACTATGTGTTTGACCTTAATATGTTCCATGTCAAAGGCATTGCATTATACCTTCTGTACTGGTTGTGTTATCCTTCTGCGGATCTGTTATCTTGAATGAAACAGACTTTACAAACTTTTTATTATGTGTTGTGAGATCAGAGTGCATGTTCAAATGCTCACTAGAACCATGCATGCCTTATTCTGTGAGCAAGACTCCACTAGCAAAGCCAAAGCTTTGCATATCTCGCAGCCCCCCCCAACCCCCACACACACATACATATATATATATATACACGATGTATGATGCATTACGCTTTGTAAATGTTGATTTCTACTGTTGCATCTTGATATGATCTTCCTCACACTTATAAACTCCTATTTTGTCGTTGATAGAATTTGTCATCTTTATCTTAGTGTTAGGTGTGACATTCTCGAAAGTACGTGCTTCAAAGATTCAAAATTGAATTGAGTTAGCATCCCTTTCCTTCTATGTCAATGAATATTGCAATGTCTGCTCACTTTCCTTTTTCATGTTATACAGGTGTTTGATGCGCTTGATGAACTCTATAAGAAGACTGATGCGCAGTTTGAGGAACTCCTACCAATTGAGAAACTGATTGGTGAAGCATATTCAACGATCGATAAAGCTGTGAAAGTTGGTACATTGCATAGAAACACGGGCGCACATAGGAAGTCTCGGCTAGCAAGGAGAAAGAAAGCTGTTGAGATCCACCATGGATGGTACACCCCTATTGCAGCCTGAGAGATTGCGCCTAAACAAGATGGAATGCCATGCTGTTGTTTTTGTGTATCTTGTTAAGATGTGTTATTTTTCCCTTTGCATTTTATTGGAGTATGTCCCGTATCATCTGAATTCATTGGAAGCAACTTTTTTTTTGGGTGCAATGGAGAAGCCAAAGACAGACTCACATCCCGGGTATCGAACTCATGACCTCCAACTTGTGAGTCGACCCCCCTAGCTATGCCAACTATTGCTCGTTCTGCTCATTCATAGAAACTTTGGTAACGAGGTTCCTTCTCGAATCAATTACGATTTGCCAAAGCATAGGCAGCTTTGTTATAAACAGTTAAGACCTCTTAAAGTATGACAGAGGGTCAAGGATCAATCTTATTGGCTGGTCAGGATGATACTACAGGAATAATTTCTCCTTTCAGTATTCATTCTGCCATGAAACATGAGTGCTTCAAATAAGATAGACATGGTTGTTCTTGGTTATCTAAACATCCTTCAACATTTCTGTGTGACAAAAATAAATTTGGATGTCCTCTGCTTGTATGAGGGCACCTCACTTTGACAGAATTGGATAAATAGTTGCATGCGGAATGAAATTTTTAATCCAAATCTGATAAAATAAGAAAATAAAAATAATGTAATTAAGAGCCAAGTCTTGGTGGACTATCCCATATGTTATATATTCATAAGATTAGGAAGGATCTGTTGCAGAACCTGACACACACGAACACAATGCGAAAAGTCCATGTTCATGTACACCAAGACGATTACGTCAAGTTCAGGGTCTTCTTCTACAAAGAAACGAAACGATATGGACGTGTGATCCAGCACCACAAAAGATGGTCCATGAGACGAAAAGCCAACCTAAAGACGACCTGAAAAGTTCATGGTTATGTCCACTCAAAAAGATTAGGGTGTCTTTTAGTTGGCGTGTTCCTGACACAAATGCCAAACAACATGAAACGAAGACTCTCTCCAACCTGCAATTAGCCCTCTCTCTCTCTCTCATACATACACACACACACACACATACACACACACACATATATATATATATATATATATATATGAGAGAGAAAGAGATCTGATATTTAATATCATTGTGAATCAAATAATCCGATTTCCTATTGGAAACCATATACACATACTAACCAACTTCAGATAGGGATTAAGATTTTGTATACTGTGAAATACCCCTACCTATTCCTAACATCTGAATCTGATTATAGTGTACGTTCTTGTTTGATATAGTTCTAGTTTATAGATCCGACTTTGAACCCGATTAACCTAGTTTTTTGCTAGCCAGATTTTGTTAAGCACATATATATATATATATATATATATATATATATATATATATATAGAGAGAGAGAGAGAGAGAGAGAGAGAGAGAGAGAGAGAGAGAGCAATAGCAAGCTCACGTTTGATAGGAATGCATCCCTGGCTTGAGCCTCCTGTTGTACCCGAAAAAATGAAAGATGAAAATGATGAAGAACGAGCAATAGCAAGCTCACTCGGTTGTGGTGTTCACTCTCAAGTTGAAGGCCAAGAGTTTGATACCTGGGTTGTGCATCTGGTTACGCCTCCCGGTCTTACCGGAAAAAAAGGTGGAAATAATGGCACGAGCCAGTCATTGGAAGTTTTTCTTTGGTCTGTATGGATCCATGTCACCTTGTGCTATGTGACAAATAGGTCAACCCGAACACAGCCTAATGTTTCTCATGTCACTTTGGGTGAACATGCACAACCAAACATTTCTACACACTCTTTATCTCCTAAACCTTCCAAGTTCCTTACTTTAATGGCATCAGCTCCTCCCACTAAAGCCTCCCTTGCACCCCTCCATTGAAGCCTGGAGCTCCAGCGACTGATTTCCATGGGAACCGACCTCCCAAAGCCTGGCCCTGTGTCCTACTTTTGCAGTTTGTATGACACTCTAGCAGGAGCTAGCTTCCCATTTTGTGATTCCCTTCATTATCAGGTACATCAGTTGTAGAAAGATTTTTTTTAGTTCGACCGGCATCTAGTATGGAAAAAGGGTTAGTTGTCGTAAAAGACCTGACAAAAGTTTTATACCTCTGCTGTTAGCTAATAGGACTCTAGTTATAGTGGAATTGATCTTTATATTTTGATGTTTTTAGTGCCATGAAGCCGGTGAAGGACCGAGTCATGGGCGAGGTGAAGCGACCGCCACCCGAAATCTAGGTGAAAAAATAATCTGCACAAACAGGCTAAATTTTTCAAGAAAATAATGTACTCTTTGCCTCGAATTCACCCAACTGGACTTCGCTGTAGTTCCAAAAATAAAAATCTGGGTCTTCCACTGGTTCTTATATATTAAAGGGCCAATTTCTATACAAATACTTCAAGTGTCACAAATAGTACAAAGCAAACAATCACATATTAATACTAAAAAGTGACCATTTGAAAAGAACACAAGGTTTATGCGGTGTAGATGGCGGTCGCCCAACCCAAAATTCTGAAAATTCTCATTATTGTATTGATTTTTTAAATGAATATTTTAACACCATCTCACCGTGAACAAATTTCTGGATCTACCACTGACTAGAGATGTCAATATGGGCTGGGCCAGGTAAAATGTGAGCCAGGCCGGGCAAAATGTGAGCCAGGCCAGGCCATATTTTATATGGGCCTCTAAAACGCTGGCCCAGCCCTGCACACACACATATATATTATATATGACTCATATATATATATATATATATATATATATATATATATATATATATATATATATATATATATATATATATATGTATGTATCATATATATTGTATACATATACTACATATATATATACATATAATGGAAAAAGCTATATATATACATAGTAATTGAAAAAACTATACTACATATATATATATATATATATATATATATATATATATATATATATATATATATATATATATATATGTAGTATAGTTTTTTCAATTACATATGTATAGTTCTTTCCGTTACATGTATACATATATGTAGTATATATCTATTTTTATTTATTACATGTATATGTATATATGTAGTATATATACATGTATATATAGTTTTTTATTACATGTGTATGTGTATATGACCTGTTGAAGCCTAAAACATTATGGTTGGATTTGGATTTCAAGCAGATTTGAGTCTTTGGTTATATGGGTCAATCCATTTGGTCCTGCTTCAAATATGGGCTGGAATTCTTTGACCCGGCCCTATATTATTCCAGGACCGAGCCGGGCCAGGCCAATTTTGGCGTCTCTACCAGTGACCTACTCCACGGACAAGACTCGCTATGATGAAGCCTGAAGGGTGACTTACAATCGCAATATGCATTTCTTATCGAAAAACTATATGTAAGAAGCTTCCTTAAAACGTGGTTTCGGTACTGTGAGGGGCTTCGGGCCTTACATCCCTTACGAGCTGTAAGGAAACGTCATGTTTGTGTCCATCACAAAGTCAAGCCATGTTCACTATTAGATTAATGTGATTGGCTATTTGTTTTCACATAATCTTATCATTCTGACTCTGCAATGTATGGCTAAGAGAAAACATCACAACGCAATACTCATAATTTGTAAAATCAATTGTAAATAAATTCGATAAAATTTTACATTGATTGTCAGAAATCTAATGCAATCCTCCTTTATTCGGGCTTGATACCAACCCTTTGATCCCTTACATAAACAAAATTACATTAACATATTATCATAAATGAACTTAATTTGTTATAATGCCTCTTCTCATCTTGTGGCTTGGGAAAGCTTCACAAGAATAAATCTCTCAATGCAAAGGGAGTAATTGTGTATATTACCCACCCAGCCAGGTTCTCGATCAAATGAGTTTGATTCATGAGGTGTGCATACCTGACTTTAGCCTCCATCCCCCCATTAACAAACAACAACTAAGTCTTTTTTCTATATTAAATGCGGTCGGCTACATTGCTTCGGCCTCCTTAGTATAAACAAAAGAAAAGAAATGCTATCTTTTGTGCTTAAGTTATGAGTGTTGAGTCCAAGTTAAAATATAAAACTACGAATTAACAAGTCAGGTTGGCTTTGTAGGACAACCATGTTGATAGGTTTATTTAATCCCGAAATGGCTTCACGCACAATCAGAAGCTGCCCACAGAAAGATGAAGGATTCAGGCAAAACACCAAGAGAAGGAAAATGTCACTTATATGTATACATGTGTTGATGCCGAAAATTGTTACTTGTGACAACAAAAGCATGGAATAAGTCTAGTGCATTCCCAAATTAAGTCACCACAAAGAGCTGACTTTAAAATGAGTAGGGCTGGTGAAGAAGCTCAGCAATGCACTAGTAGAATAGGAGCCTTTGCTGATCGTCTTCATGGCAGATAGTCGACCGTCGGAATCATATAGAAAAACTTAAAACAGTTCCCTTAGATAAATCCCAACTAGATATATGATCACAACCATCGACGACAACGCCGATTAGTCGAAATAAGTCGAATGACATATAGACAATGATCAGTGAACTGAACTTAAGCAGTTCGTCAAACCTAAACGAGTCAAGTAGGAACTAGTGCTGTTGCAGCTTGGCTCGGCCCTTTCTTTTCCCTCATCTGATTCAGCAAATACCTAGTGTATTTGTTATCCATGTGTCTTGGCAAATTATGCTAATCCAACAAGTTGAATGGAAAGCATGTACCAAAGAGGTCAAGAGACTTATTTTTTCCCAATAAATTGGTATTAAGTCCACTTTTAATTTAAATAAAAAAGTTTCATTTTTTACCCACACATATATATATAGAGAGAGAGAGAAAGAATGGGGTGGTGTTATATGAGCATAGTGTACAATCATGCACACATGCATGTGCGTGCAATTCAATGTTATCTGTATCGCACCGTATCATACGATACGGTAACCTTCTCGTATGATAAAGGTTATCGTGTCGTATCGTACGATACGGGCGTACGACTAAAAAAAATTCAATTTTTTTTTAAAATTTTTGTTTTTGCGAGTTTCTGGCCTATCTTCGCCTCTCTTCACTAACAATATCACATCATTAGAGTATCATAAAATCAATAATCAAAGAAATGGAGCTCATCGTTTTGTTGCTTACATATTAAAATGAGCAAATGTGCCAACTACATGTACAAAGATAGCAGTTTGTTAATTTTGATATATTAGAGGAGTGAATTATAGAAGATAATGAAGAAAATACACTCATAACCGAAGAAGACATTGCATGGATTAATTTGGAAGAAGCGCAACAACATCATCAAGGAGATAAAGATTTTGATTTTGAAGAAGAACGTGGTAAGAACCTTCAACAAGGAGAAGATGAAGATTATTTTGTTGATGACCCTGATTATAATATGTAAATGTAAATGTATTTCATTTTTTGCTTCAAAATATATAATTTTTTTAATTGCTAATGGTGAATGATCAATAAGTACTAAACTTTGCATTATATGAATTCTTTATAATTATCATGTTTTTGCTAATTTTTTTTATTTTTTTTAGATTTTTATTAATTTTTAATATTAAAGTATGATACGATACGCCCGTATCGTGGACCAAAATGATACACGATACGATACGCATCGAACAACACTGGCGTGCATACACATATAGAGAGAGAGAGGGTTAGTGTTATATGAGCATAGTGTATACTCATGCATTGCACACATGCATGCACACACACACACACACACATATATATATATATATGTTGATTGATTGATTAGATCATGTCTACTCATGCTTGTCCTTTTTTTTAGATGCATGAGTGTAATAATATTCCTCTTTGTACATTTTTCAAAAACCGTTTAAAATTTAAAATTATATTTATACCATAAAAGAGCAATAGATGAACATACCGTGGGCAACTAAAAAGCAAAAATAAATATGTCAGAAATAGGCATGATCTAATCTCTCTCTCTCTCTCTCTCTCTCTCTCTCTCTCTATATATATATATATATATATATATATATATATATATATATATATATATATATATATATATATATATATATATATAAGAGTCAACTATTGAATTTAAATGATGATTTTACCAATCATTAAATTTTGCACATAGAGGATGTTTGAATTTCAAATTAACATTCTCCTAATATATACATATTCATTGAAATCAGACAATCCAAAACATGGTTTTGACTAACCTAATAATACATATAATATCCTTAGGGTTAGATAGCTACAAACTAATTAGTAGTAGTCCCCCTTAAGGATCATAAATACAAAGCCATTTCTTGGAGCTGAGTTAGTGTTTCGATACAGAGGGGAAACCATGGAGTTTTCCTTTCTAAAACTTCAAAGAGGGGGATAGGATCCTTGGCACAGGAAGCACCAATCGGTCCTTGACACGTGTCAACATGAGAAGAAATCTGAGCTCCTTATTCTTGCATAGGATTCCTTCAAGTGATTAGCTGTCCAACTTGTTATACTACTTAATTTAATGACCCCATTAATCATATAACAAGCATCGGTTCATCTTTCTTTCTTTTTTCTTTGGTATTAATTTTGACTGGCAAGTTGGGGTTAGGCAGACCACTACCAAATGTGTGCGTGGTGGTATCGAACTTGTGACCTTCCATGTAAAGGTCCTATCGAGCTGACCCCGTAGCCGATAGAGCAAAGCCTCCTTGTCCACGAGACCACCTCTTTTTGGGGGTTACAATGTGGATGCCGAAACGAGTGCACGCCCCGGTTATCAAACTACTGACCTTTGATCTTATGAGTCCACCCCCTAACCAGGTGAGCAATTGTTCATCGTGCTGCATCATATTATATATCTTTAATTTGACAAAAGTTCAAAGGGAGAAAAGTAGTAAGGGTGCCGACAAGGGTCCAAGTCCTTAATCAATTGTTTAAAACCAAAATCTACACATAGAAGGTGGCTATATCATATATTATAATGTTTAATTATGTGAAAATAAGATTCTTTATTGACATGGTGAGCTGTGAGCATATTTAAAAAAAAGCTGATTTCTTGATGAATTAATGCATATGAAAAGACTACCAAGAAGAACAAGGAATTGCCAAAAGATATAATAATTTTTTGTATATCATAGGGTATGATATTCTTAGTTAACGTGTTTCCTTTGTGAACATTTTTATTTAGATAATTGGGTTTCTAGACCACTTGTACGCGAGGTCGTTTGTGGGGTGGGGAAAACTGCTTATTTCACCATTTGAGGTGGGGCGAATTATGTATAGTGGTCATGGATTCAATGTCCACTATAACATTTTCATTGGTTTTCATAATTTCAGGTTGGCAAATTAGGACAAACTGCATGCACGCATAGCGTCATAGGTTATTTGTTTTGAAATATATATATATTAATATTACGCTGGAGTTCAACCTTGATTGCAAACTCTTTCTCTGTTCATACAACTTTTCTAACTAGGGGTATTCACGGTTTGGTTGGTTCGCTTCTAACCTCGAACCAAACCACTAGGTTTGATTCTCAACTTTTAGAGAACCGAATGGAACCACAGTTCTAAATCACAGTTCTACTAATTTAAGGATTTTGCTAAATACAATGTATTATAGCATGAGATCATTTGGATCTATTATCTATATTTTATGTGTATTAAGGTTATAAAACTCATATGCATAAACTTATAAAGATTATTTTATATAAGTTTTATAACTTTATATACATATAAAACATGAATATATATATATATATATATATAATAGTTTGGCTCGATTCAGTTCTCATGATTCAATTCTAGTGTTGGAACCGTTAATAAATTTCTAATGAAAACTGGACCGAATCAAACCGCCAGACGTCTGGAACCGAACCGGAAGTTTGGTTGAGTTCTGGTGGATCTGTGAACACCCCTAACAAACCTGCTTTTGAACGAACCGAAGTCCAACAACGATTTCTCACCTGGATGAATTTAAATCTTTTCATGAATAAGCTGGATCTATACTGAGGTCTCGGTGGACCAAAAATTTAGTGGAGATTCCAAAAGTATTTTAAAAAATTAATTGACGTTAGAGGGTTAAAGGAAAGGTGCATTTAGGGTCAATATATAATTTAAAGTTGGGCATCCAACAGAGACATTCTTTCTTTAAAATATTCCGTATCTTCAAGTGATTCCTGGGGCGACCACTCATCCTAAAACTGTAGATAATTTCCCTTTCATGAGGTACTGAGATGAAGTAAAAGTTTCAACAGGATATATTGAGTGTTTCCAAATTATCTACCTGATAATTTCCCCTTCATCTCAGTACCTCATGAAAGGGAAATTATCTACAGTTTTAGGATGAGTGGTCGCCCCAGGAATCACTTGAAGATACGGAATATTTTAAAGAAAGAATGTCTCTGTTGGATGCCCAACTTTAAATTATATATTGACCCTAAATGCACCTTTCCTTTAACCCTCTAACGTCAATTAATTTTTTAAAATACTTTTGGAATCTCCACTAAATTTTTGGTCCACCGAGACCTCAGTATAGATCCAGCTTATTCATGAAAAGATTTAAATTCATCCAGGTGAGAAATCGTTGTTGGACTTCGGTTCGTTCAAAAGCAGGTTTGTTAGGGGTGTTCACAGATCCACCAGAACTCAACCAAACTTCCGGTTCGGTTCCAGACGTCTGGCGGTTTGATTCGGTCCAGTTTTCATTAGAAATTTATTAACGGTTCCAACACTAGAATTGAATCATGAGAACTGAATCGAGCCAAACTATTATATATATATATATATATATTCATGTTTTATATGTATATAAAGTTATAAAACTTATATAAAATAATCTTTATAAGTTTATGCATATGAGTTTTATAACCTTAATACACATAAAATATAGATAATAGATCCAAATGATCTCATGCTATAATACATTGTATTTAGCAAAATCCTTAAATTAGTAGAACTGTGATTTAGAACTGTGGTTCCATTCGGTTCTCTAAAAGTTGAGAATCAAACCTAGTGGTTTGGTTCGAGGTTAGAAGCGAACCAACCAAACCGTGAATACCCCTAGTTAGAAAAGTTGTATGAACAGAGAAAGAGTTTGCAATCAAGGTTGAACTCCAGCGTAATATTAATATATATATATTTCAAAACAAATAACCTATGACGCTATGCGTGCATGCAGTTTGTCCTAATTTGCCAACCTGAAATTATGAAAACCAATGAAAATGTTATAGTGGACATTGAATCCATGACCACTATACATAATTCGCCCCACCTCAAATGGTGAAATAAGCAGTTTTCCCCACCCCACAAACGACCTCGCGTACAAGTGGTCTAGAAACCCAATTATCTACCTGATAATTTCCAACAGGATATCTTCAACTGCGGGTTTCAGTAGTGCACTGGATTCGATTTTACAATATTTTATCATTTCGCTGAACTAAATAGTTAGTGTTAATCGATGGTGCCATACTCTTCGAAGCATTTTGTATGAAAATAGAGATCCTACCTTGAACAATAGATCAGCTAGTGATTGAAGATGTCGACGATCCCTTTTGACAAGTTCTATGTGGCCATGTAAATAAGAATCAAAGAAACAGCTAGTAAAATATAACGTGGTTGCATGTAAAAATTGTCGCATTCTACCTGCAGTAACGCGTGGAAATGCAGTAGTAAACAGTAAATCTTTATCGATTGTCATTGCTTCGAAGCATAAATGATTTATTGGATCCAATCTTTCCTTTAAACAGTAACTATAATAAGGAAGGAAGCACGCAGGTGAGAAAAACAACTAGTTTAGTTCAGGAAACGAAGGAAAAGACAGAAAGTGGGACGTCAGATTAAGACTGTTTGTGGTCATATTGAACGGGTGGAGATCAGAGAGAGTGTCCTCATCCACATCTCTTCCTTTGACTTGCAGAACTCCCATCCTCACCTTCCCTTTTCGTATGCTTCCTCTCTGCAAAAGCACATTTCTTGGTTTTGGATGAGGATTTGAGCGTTTGTAGCTTACTGTTTTATGGTGTCCTTCCTTGCTGTTAAAGAGAGACATAAGAGGGAAATTGAGTCGAATAATTGTATAGAAGATTTGGAAGAGTGCATATTCTTTTACCGAAGCATGAAAGCTTTGGGTTTGAGGAATTGAAGACTCTTTTGTCTTGTTCAGTTTCAATTCAACTCCTTCAACCTGCAGAAGACGGATGAGAGAGAGAAAGACGCAGTTCCCTAGCTAATAGGGAAAACCATCCTTGATCCTTGATTTAGAGACTCGAGTTCATGAAATGATGAAACCAACGTCATCCCCTCGATCTGGTGAGAGAATAGATGGCTTTTAATGAATGGCCGGAAATCTATCAGTCTGATGTTTTGTGAGTGGTCATCATAATTTTCCTGCAAACAATGGCAGGAATCATGAGTACTTGAATTATCCTTTTGCTTGTTCGACTGATAACAATCCTCATCTCTTTCTGTGGTTCCAAATTGAACTCAACTTTCGGGCAATTCCCGTCGGTTCTGGTAGTTCAAGCTATATCAAGGGAAACATGTTAACTTCGGCTTCTACTGAGGCACAGTCATTTGGCTCAGCAAACCCAGCGCCAGTCAAGAAGAAACGAAACCTCCCAGGCAATCCAGGTCCACCCTCCCTCTCTCTCTCTCTCTCTCTGTGACAACTTTTTTTCATTTCAAAATATATTGTCATTCCCTAAATACATTATTTTCCCGTTCTCTTAACTAACTTTATATCGAATCTGAATCTTCTCTGTGGGTATATATCGTTAGACCCAGATGCGGAAGTGATAGCTCTATCACCCAAGACCCTCCTGGCCACAAACAGATTTATATGCGAGATTTGCAACAAGGGGTTTCAAAGAGATCAAAACCTTCAGCTCCACCGAAGGGGCCATAATCTTCCATGGAAACTCAAACAAAGGAAGGAGGGACAGTTTCATAACCACAGAGCCTTCTGTGATGCATTGGCAGAAGAGAGTGCAAGAGCTGTGACAACAGGAGGATGCATAGTCAACCATCCACATCTTCCCTCTCCATCTCCTCAGCAACCTCCTGCAGCTTCTCATCACATAAATCTCCAAACTCAAGACATCAATGCTTTCCCATTGAAAAAGAGCAGCAAAATTTCAGCCTTGATAAGGCCAGAAATACCCCCATGGCTTGGCCCACACAGTGTTGATCTCTCTTCTTCCTCCTCATCAATCTTCTCTTATCAAGATCTAAGCCTCCACGAAACTCCAAACCCTAACCCTAGTCTTGGTCCCACTTTTTCCTCCTTATAACCAACCAGTGCCTTCCCCACACATGTCAGCTACAGCATTGCTGAAAGCAGCTCAGATGGGTGCAAAAGATGGCCCTACAGAGGAAGCTCAAAGCTTGCAAGACATTATGAGTACATTGCCAGTGCCTGGTTTTGGGTTTTTTGAGGAGGCATTCAGTGGGTTTTTGAGTTCAAGGAGTGATGAGAAAGAAAGAAGAGGTGAAGGATTGACAAGAGATTTTTTGGGTGTTGGGGAGCCTTCTGGTTTTAGTGGTCTTGCACATAGAGATTTACTAAGCATGAGTGGTATTAACCACTGTGTGAACCCCTCATTTGATAATAGTGCAGGACACACCAACAAATCTGACCTTAAAAATGGGAATGCATTCAGTACAGATCATTTTCTCAATCCAAGACCATGGCAAGGTTATAACTAAGCCCAGCACTTTTTAGTGTTTTATAGAAGCTCTCTCCCTCAACTCTGTGACTTAAAGCTAGACAACCGAAGGCTGGATTTCCTTTTTATGTTGCACCATCTTACTTTGCTCTCCCTTTGCTTCTCTGCCCAAGGGAGAACCCCAGCAGTTGTCCGTTTGCTTGCTGCACCTTGATCTCGAGTTCCATGCAGGTGGAAGGACATTGAAGGGAGAATTCTCTTTCTGCATTTCTGTTCCTCCGTTACTTCATGGAAGATTCTTCCTCGCAATTGTGCACATCGACCAATAATAGCTCACCTGACTACGGGTTTCACTCACATGTTAAAGGGCATGCATTCGATACCCGGGGCGTACAGCTGCAGTCTTTCGTCCTCCCCATTGTACCAACAAAAAACAAACATCTTCAAAATTGCACCCGTGACGTTAGTGTTCTTTGCCCTTATGATTTGTGTGCTCCAACTGAAAAATAAGGATTCTTCTGTGCATTATGATTCATTATTTCTTCGTACCTTATGAGTTATTTTCGGATGTGTACCTGTTTGTCGATCTACGTGCTGTGACGGGGTTCTTTCAGTGTTGACTAACACAATAACGAGGAAATTCAGGTCCTTTCCTTTTGTCATTACTTGATAGGAAATTCAGGTCCTCATTCTTTTGACTAAGGTTTGCAGCGTGTAATTTCTGATCACTTAGAAATTTTCATCTAAAAAGTTCTCGAGCGATATCATAACAAGCAAGGTGGATGATGTCTTTCTGTCGCGATCATGGCAAACTTCACACACACATTCTGAGAGAGAGAGAGAGAGATGCCTAGCCGTGCCGTATTTGAGGATTCATGGGTGCACTGTGTTACACGTCATGCCTACAGTTAGAGTAGGGAAAGAAGTTTAATTGGACTAACAAAAAGTTTTCCTCGGAATAATTTACATAGACATTTAATATATCTTGCCTTGGCTTTCAGAGTACAAAACACTTGCACCTAGAGGCCGGTTTAGCAATCACGAAACCGAATTGGGTTAAGAATCTATTCGAAACAAAACCACTAGAACTGGATTTGAGATCGAAGAAGATCCCGTTCGGTTTTGATTATAGCTTCAATATATAGTTAGTTTCATATTTTTTAATATTGTTTTATCACAATTCAAAAAAATTAATATTTTTTCGATTTCAGATGGTTTAGGACTTAAACCAAAATCGGCCCGATCTCAGTTTGATTCTGGTTCATGGTTCCAAACAAACCAGAACCAGAAGTTTGAAACCACAGCCTCCAGTTAATACTGAACCGTCCATGTTTACTTGCATCCAGTTCAACCCAAATTATACGTAATTTATGTTGCCGGGTCCAATTTGACACCAACGAGCAGTACTCTCTCTCTCTAAAATGCGATTTAATAAGATTTATACTATTCTCGGCTAAAGTGTAAATACTACCATCTCACACTGAAGGCTGCAAAACATGATGAGCTCTCGACATCAGCTCATTTTATCTTGAGAAGCTTATCAAGTAAATATTATAGAGTAGCAATTAGATCCACTATGTATCATGATTATGAGTGTTTAATCATCAACATTTACAAAGGTGTTCATAATAGAAATGAAGATGCTAAGATAAATGAGTGACAAATTGGGAATGACACTAATAAATGATAACATGAGGATAAATTGATTAAGGTGGTTTGAGAAATTATAAAAATGATTAAAAGAAAGCTCCACTAAAAAGTATGAGAAACTAGATTGTGAAAATGTTAAAAAAGAAAGAAGAAGAAAAGTATTGAAAGGAAACAATAAAGAATAATCTAGCTTATGTTAATTTTACTATTAGCATGGCACATGATCGGGTTCTACGGAAACAAAAAATCCAGGTAGCTGAGGAAAAGGCCCGGTTGTTGTTTGTTCGTTTGTTACAAGTTCGCTTTGTGAGCTTCACACGATGAGCTGTGTATTGTATAGTTTAGTTATATGGTGTAGAATCAAGCTCGGGCTTGGTTTGTATAAGTTTGAGTAGTTGAGTATATAGATCTAGATTATGATACATATATCCTCAGTCATCCTAGTGTTTTAGTTTAATATTGGAGGGTAACACCAAACAATTTGAAGGAACGTATCTCAACTTGCATCATCTAATTTATAAGGGCGTACACAAGTTGATTTCATCATTATAGTACCTGCCAGAAAGATGTGTCATAGAAGCAATTGGATCCGCCATTTCATCCCCCAAGTAAAAATTCAAGAGTGGCAGTAGAAGTAAGATGTGGTTTATATATATACATATATATATATGTATATATATATATATATGTATATATATATATATGTATATATATATTAATTATATATTATATATGTATATGTATATGTATATATATATATATATATTAATTATATATTATATATGTATATGTATATGTATATATATATTATATATTATATATGTATATGTATGTATATATATATGCATATATTATATTATATTATATATGTATATGTATATATTATATTATATATGTATTATATATATATATGCATATATATATATATATATATCATTTGATTGGTATATATGTATATATATATATATATATATTAATTATATATTATATATGTATATGTATATGTATGTATATATATATTATATTATATTATATATGTATATGTATATATTATATTATATATGTATATGTATATGTATGTATATATATATATATATGTATATATATATATATATTAATTATATATATATATGTATATGTATATGTATATGTATGTATATATATGCATATATATATATGCATATATATATATATATATCATTTGATTGGTATGATTAATAGTAGAGATTTGAAATGAAAAAATAAAAATATCATTGTACTTTTGTATGTTGTGTATTAAATGGTTTTTATTTTATCACCTCAACCGTTTATTTCAAAAATAAAATTGTGGAGATGTTTATGAACCAAAGTACATATATATGTATATATATTAGTAAATGCATAACATCCTTGAGTGTATAATCTTACTTAAACATCTCCACCATTTGATTTGTATGATCAATGATAAAAATTTAAATTAAAAGAATCAATATATTTTATATTTTAAATACTTTTTATTTTATCACCTTAAATGTTCATCTCAAATATCAAATGGTGGAGATATTTATGTAAGATTATGCACCAAAAGATATTATGCATTTACTACTATTTATATATAAATATATAAAGAGAAGGGTACATGTATAATGTCTTTCGATGCATAATCTTATTTAGACATCTCCGGCATTTGATCTTGACATCAATGGTAAAATTTGAATTAAAAGTATTATTATACTTTGTATTTTACATTGTACATTAAAAGTAAAGTAATTCAAATATCTACTGCTGACCTCAAAGATCAAACATTAGAAATGTTACATCAAAAGACTTTATGCATTTAAGTTACATACATGTGTGCGAGCTCTCTAGTATCAAAGTTGTAACCTTGAACTTGAGGCTTCTCTTTAGTTGATCCACTAGCAAAGAGGGCTGCGCTAAATATCAAAATACATGTGAACACCAAGAAAGATGAAAAAGGTATTAATTAGTCAAAGTTCCGACTTGAAATAGGATTTTGTCTGCACGAAACCTGCCTGATGAGTTTTATCTATCTCTAACTTCAGGCATTCAATTCCCCTCTAAAGTCCAAAGGCGTTCATCAAGGATAGATGCCGCTGGTATTTTCACGCAATCGCCAAACACTAACTTATTCCTCACTGAAAAATGATACAGAAAAGAAAGTTCACTCAAGAATTTTAAAGGCACCAGGGTTCAATCTTCTTATTTATGGGCTTTCACAGCTTTATGAGGCATGGAGCCAGCATGGTGGTCGTGCCCCCAATCAGGGATTACTTTAAAGTCGTTCTCGGTCACAACACACACACAATTAGATTTGTACGTGTTGAAGATTTGGTCTCGTTGGAAAACCTATAAAAGTCGAGAGACTAATTCATGAATCTCAAGAAGAAGTGATGATATATGAACGCAAAGTATGTATGTATATATATACACGAGACACTCTATGCTACCACTCTCAGGTGCTAGTAAATCTAAACAAATCATTATTGAGATTTGAATCTATAAAGTAAAAATTATATATATTATAAGTACACTTTACTCACATGAATACTTTTACTTTTTAAATTTTAAATCTCAACTTATCCATCACAAAAGATGAACGATTGAGATTTATTTGTATTTGGTAGCACCTAAGGGTGTTAGCATGTATCAATCTTTATATATACTTAGATGCTAACATATTCAAACATGTCTTAAAAATTGATGTTGATGGGTAGTTGAAAATTGAATTACAAAAAGTGTGTACATAATAAAGTACACATCTATGTTTTTACTTTTTTAATTTAAATTTTAAACATCCCTTACTCAAAATGGACTTTTGACATTTGTCTCTCTCTCTCTCTCTCTCTATATATATATATATATATATATATATATATAAGAATCTTATTACATGTTATGCTAACATATATTCAAATAAATCTCAATCATCTCATTTAAAAGATAAATGGTAGCTATTTGAATTTAAAAATAAAGATTATATGTATACTTCAAGCAAATATACTTGATTTAATAAGTAACTTTTTATTTTTCAAATTCAAATATCATTTCAAATTGGGTTATTGCAATTTATATAAATATTATATGCTATATATATATATATATATATATATATATATATATATATATATATAGAGAGAGAGAGAGAGAGAGAGAGAGAGAGAGAGAGAGAGAGACAGATTTCACCTTTAATTTTAGAGAATGGCTATCGCACGTAACTTATATGCTTTAACAACCAAAAGCTTGTATTTCGTAAAACATGATGAGATGCAACCACCATACTGGAGTTCACGAGAAAGCATGGGTCGGGGAAAATGTTCCATTACCTCAGACAGTGACATCATTTTCTACGAGGCCGTATCCAATATCTATCAACTTTGGATCCTTTTTGGTACAAATCACTCACATCATTTTCTACAAGGCCGTATCCAATATCTATCAACTTTGGATCCTTTTTGGTACAAATCACTCACATGTGATGGAAAGTAAAACTTTCACATTTAGAGAGAGAGATGATTCAGCATTCTCTCAAAGACGGCGCCAGGTTTGGATTGGTCCTCTCTCTCACACATTAGGAGGAAGAAACTGTAATAGAAAAACAAAAACTGCCCAGAGTCTGAAAACATTCACGGGGCAATAGAAAAAGCCTGCGGAACACCCTCGTGATCGCTGCCCCCTCACTTTCACAACAGGAGCCGTATACACCATTTATTATTCTAATACCCCCACACACCCCCCCGATCTCATGCATTATCCCCTGCACTTTTATTTTAGTAGGACTTCTTAGGAGTGAGGAATAGTCAATGTCCTAGACACACTAATCAGACCGCTAAAGGTCTAAGCAGGAGGGCTGTATCATGTCTCAGATGGTATATATTCTTTTGTCAGCTAGGATCAGTCTTAGCATCACTAAGGTTCATGATGAAATGAGGAACTAGAGCTTGATAATAGTGATGTGCACCCCTTGCCACAGGGTTGGTACACGCATGTTTGCTTGTTGCTTGGTTTAATCTTTCATTCATTTATGCTTGTTCCAGCAGCATGGCTGGGGTGACTGATATTGCGAGATCCACTTGTAAAGCATCTTTTGATTCACTCTGTCACAAGTTCGATCTAATCGAACTGTATATATGAATCCTTGATGCTCATATTAGTGAAGATCAACTTTTATAATCAACATAATCCAAACCCATCAGTGGCTTTTCTTCACAGCGCAAATAAAATGAAAAAAGAAATCCATATTTGTAACATCTACTGCTTAGAACTCACGTTTTCTTCCCCAGGAGACTCCTCGACTTGGCTCCTACAAAATTAGTTATGTAGAATTTCATTTATATGGTTGGATATGATCAAAATGGCTCAACATGGTTAATTCAAGGGTGTCCCCTGAGAGATTCCCATAGTGAGGGTCTTATCCAAACTTGCAGATATAACAATTAAACAAATGGGTTGGACTCCGCTTGTGTAGTAGGATCGACATCGTTTAGTGCAAGTGTACATGACATTTGTGTGTGTGTGTGTGTGTGTGCAAAGGAAAATTGGCAGCGCAACATGAGCAATAGCTCACCTGGCTAGGGGGTCAACTCACAAGTTGAAGGTCATGAGGTCGGTAACCAGGACATGTATCTCAACTTCCACCTCCCAATTGTACCAAAAGAAAAGCATAGCAGCATAACTAGTTGGATAGTTGCATAGCGGTTTCA
Organism: Brasenia schreberi; assembly: GCA_036023115.1. Classification (NCBI taxonomy): domain Eukaryota; kingdom Viridiplantae; phylum Streptophyta; class Magnoliopsida; order Nymphaeales; family Cabombaceae; genus Brasenia; species Brasenia schreberi. Next base: position 6,231,511 of record JAYKKT010000061.1, on the reverse strand, counting down.
TTTGCAAGATGGAACTTATATAGGAAAGATAAACATTTGAACAAAATGACCCAGCTCGTGTTAAGAGAGATATTTCAACAACCACGCTTGTATAACAACTCTGGGTTGTATAAGTTTGTCCCTGTGGTTGGCTTGCATAATTAATGAGACAACCAACTGTTGGTTATTAATACATTCAGTTTGATTTTCTTCAATGAACCTTGAGCCTAGATGAGACAGCATTTCATCAGTTTCGGTGAAGCACAGTCATAGTAAGCAATGAGAATTGTATTGCACTTTCCAATGAATAGTCAACATTTTTCAAAAGAATAAGAACTTCCCAACAACCTTATTGTTATTTTGGAGTTGCCAGCTTCATCACTAACAAATCCAACCATGAGGGAAAGAATAGATGTAATTGTTGTTATGAAGCAGATTAGAGTCTTACTGGCACCCGAAGGCCGTCATAACTTAATTGTACGTCTAAGCCTTCTGTTTCCTTCAATTTGGCAAGATCTTCATTCACTCTGTCATGATCCATTAGATGCATCATTCCTGCAAGTACAAAATATCCACCAATGGTCAGGCACATTTTTTATCTCATGTCAAAGGTAATGAGAAAAATCGAGGTACATCTTAGTACTATTTCTTTTTCCGGAAATGACTCACTACATATAAACGCCAAAATACATCAACAATCGTATATAGTATTCAAATGTAGATCGAATAGGATACAATTTTAGGAAGAAAAAGCCAGTTGGATGTACACAAGGAGAACTCTTGCTGGGGGTGAGGATTGAAAAAGGCAACCGTCTGAATGTATTAAACCTGGCTTTTTAATCTGTGTGATTCATTTGTTACAACTTGTGTTGCCTTAAGAGTAAAACCTAACGCAGATATTGCACTACAGTATGAAACAGGGAATCCCTCTTTCTTAGGAAAAACTGTAACGGAGATGGTAGCTCAGAGTCAGAGAAGCTGCCCTTTGAGGAGTTTGAAGAAGGCATAGTAAAACTCTAAGGCTACCCTCGCCCACCATGGCCTTTGCTGACCATTGGCTTGTGCAATAAATAGTGCTAGCGGGAATCCACCTGATTGACATCTAGCAGACAGAGCCCTGTCTAAACTACTTTGAGGCTAAAAGGATTCGCTTCTTGATGCACATCGTATAGATCGAGCAAATTATGTCCAAAAATGAGAGTAACATCAAACTCGTTGCCAATAATATCCTTTTGCTACATTAGTAACCCATATGTAAATATCAGATAATTGCAGTCGCTGGTGCAATTCTGGAATATAGCCTCAGGAAACTGTAGCAGGTTTTGCATTGGTCAATCCTTCAATTTAGGATGAACCTAATGAGTTACTGTGCAATATAGACGAATCCAGGTGGGATAAATACAGCTAAAAATTTTTGGTTCATAAGATACTCTGGACCAAATCTAGACTTGCGTGGAAGAAACATCTTTTTCAAGAGTTCTGCATAGCGATGGCTTCCGTCCAAGACGAGGAAACATGTCATTCAGTTCAGTTCGTATTTGGTATACGAAGCTGAAATTCTCATATCTGGGTAAGACGATGTTGTTGCCCAAGTAGGCAGCACAAGAATCATTAGATGACGCCATGTCTGGTATATTTTTCTCGTCTTGATCAAGTAGCCCAACTAGATAGTGCTCTGTAGACCATGAACCAGAATATACAAATGATGTCCCCACCATGGCTATGCGCGATGAGTTTAATCTCAAGGCCAATCTATCAGAGAGCAAAACTGAATCTATAGGTCCATACTCCATAGAGACTTAAGTTGCTGTGGAGCAAACCAAATTAGAATTCAAGCATGAGCACCATGCACTGGACAAAAGAACATGCAATATCTGAAAATGCTAAAATTTTGAATTAAACAAATATGACACTGGAATTTATTTTCTTAACTTCTTTCGAGAAAAGTTCATAATGTCATTAACCCGAAAAAAACACATAAGATGCTTACCGCGAGAAGCTGGAGAAACAAAAATCCATGAATTAAAGGATACCTGTGAAAAGCGCTCTCTTTGGTTGAATTTTCCTGACTTCCTCGAGTGCCTGGTCGACATTGAACAGAGCACTTAGCCAACTATGCAATTTAAAAGTACTAATGTGATATTTGAAAAAACTGCTGACCCTTGGAAGCCCAAAATGTGTTGATGATGATCGATCTGGTCTAAGTGCATCCTGCAAAAAGCATAAAACAAATCCATATTTACATGGAAGAGAAAATAACATTTGTTGGCCAATTCAAGGATTTGCTTCATTCAAATTCAGATGCAGGAGGAAGACGCATGAAACTATACCAGAATCAGGATTTCACAGTCTTCAAGTAACAAATATGTTTCCTCTGGTATCTCACTTACATCACTGGACATATAAAAAGTAAATCAGTGATGGAAAAAAAACTGATGCAGCATCAGCCATATTAAAAGAAAATTACCATTTGTCAGTTTATCACAGCTTTTATATATCATTGAACCAGTGTGTCAGAACATGCATATACTACTGTACTAGATCACTTTACCTAATGTAGCAAACATTCCCAAAACGAAAACCAAGGGAACGATAACCTTTTCCATGCCATACAGGTAAAGGAGTCACCTAGAGGAAAATCAGAGTCAGAAGTTCAAAATCCCAACAAGGGAAATTCATTATGACTTCATAAAATGTGCAGAAAAGTTGACAGTTGACCTAGCTAAATCTACCTCATTAACTACTCTTTCTCTCTCTGTCCTGTTGATGCCTGGGGTGGAATAACTCAAAAGACAGCATAATAGTTTCAATATTCTGAGACACATTTGTGAGGAGAAATGGAACAAAAAACAATGTTGAAACTAGAATAAGCCAAAACATAAAATATGATCAAGGCTGGTAACAGCTCTGAAAATGTTTTGCACATGGACCCATAGAATTACTGAAGGGAGATGTAGGGAAGAAAGTTGCTAATAAAGCCCTCTCCAGGGGTTCAACTTCTTCATTGTTCTGGTCCTCTACGTACTATATGTACCAGTCAGAACATTTTAGAAAACGAGTCCAAAGAGTCCAACTTTTTGCAAGGAAATGTTCTCTAAAGTGACAGGTGGAAGTAGGCCAAAAGATGCCAGCAATAGCAAGAAAATTCCCGAACAAATGAACAATATTTACAGACAAACGAAAGAACCCATAATTAAAGCCATGCCACTGTGAACTGGAAGCAACCCCAAGACTTAAGTTTGACAGAAAATCATAAACAATCATTCACAAACCGGAAATTGACAATCTTAAGTATCATATAGTAGTTACTAGAACTAGTTGAACAAGGATGAATTTTCTTAAATATGTCTCAATCCTCTGCAACTATGAGTTGACTAAGTAATATGAGCATCACTAGCATGATCTGTAGACTAAGATAGGCCAGGGCTACTGCAGCCTACGTAGTTAAATGGACCAGATAACATGAAGTTGACAGGAATCATTAGAAGGAGATAAAAGTTTATAAACCTCAGATATATTGTAGAGTACAGAATGTAAGAAACAGAAATACACCCTAGATAAGAAGGCTAATGCAAATGGAATATGCTTAAAGACATGGATCTTTAAAAGCCTCTCTACTGTTCCTCACAAGTCTGCCACAATGTTTAATATCACGAAATGACCCTGACATGTTAAGACACCAACATCATGACATAAAGATCTTAACTTTCTCAGCATTAAAGTCAGAACATGACTATTCCCTAAGACTTAAATCCAGAACGACCTTAAATTGGTCACAATGTTATTCTCATTTAAAAAACAGAAATACAACTCTGAGGGAGAGGAAAATCAACACTACCAAACCTTTAGATCATGGACAATGAAAGGCTCTTCCTTTATAATGTTAAACTGCAATTCTGAGACAGCAGCTCCTGGTATAATTACACTTGTATCCACCAAATAATAGTGTGTCTTCTTTATTACCTGTCATGTGCAGTTCCACTCTTAGAGCAACCAATTAGATATAGATCAGCCATATACTTAACTACAATGTGACCCTATGTCATCAATAGAGGTTAGCAGGCTATTAGTGGTTGACACTAATATAGCGGTAGCGGGGATATAGTGGATTTAGCGATACACTCTCATTTATTAATATATAATGGATTCTCTAATTTATAAGAAATATCAAGAAACGCATAACCACCACATACATAAATGTGAATCAAACTAAATAAACAAATTTTAAGAAAACAATAAATTTCATGTGGCATATACATATTGAATTGGTAAACTTAAATTAAAAAACAAAAAACATAAATGTAACCAAGTTATTCTAAGTAACAAATATTTCCCATTGATAATCCCTTAAAGTGTAAATGCAAATCATTGGTTCAAGATTGACAAGAAGAATTGAAAAATAAAAGATTACAGAAGAACCTTAATCCAACACTATATAATGTACAAATGCAATGCAAAACAAACCCAATTAGTTCGAACTACTTTTGTTGCATTTAATGTACTTGTGCAGCACAAGGCAAGCGTGAAGCCAACACTATACAATGTGCATAAAGCTGGATTCTCATCAATCAAAGCTGTCAACTAAATTACCAAATTAAACAATAACAATAAGGGTGACTCTTAAGCATGAACTGAACCGAACAAGCCATTAATGTGCTGCACATAATGCGATTTCGTGAAAAATCTTAGATGGACGCAAGAAGCAAGAAACAATAGAAGCCAACAATGCCACCTAACATAGGACATTGGTGGCCTATGCAGTCCATACGTTACAAACACACATAAAGAGATGGAAAAACACAAAGAGAGGCATAACATCACTCCTTTGCACAGCAGTGGAGGTTTCCAAGGAATGTCACACAAGGAAGAGAGAGAGAGACTTACGGTCGTCATGGACGGTGACCATTGTTGGTCATTGTTGTTGATGAAACGGTGGAAGAGGAACGAGAGAGAGAGGTGGTAAAAACATGAGGGTTTATGTTATTTTTTTTATAAATCCTTTAAATTGGATCAAGTTGATCCATATCCATTTGGATCGATCCACTTGTATGTAAACTACAAGTTAGTGGACCGTTATAGCAATCCACAATAGCGTTTATAGCGGCACTTATAGCGACGTTTGGGGTCAGCCAATAAACTTCAAGGGCTATAGTGGCCAGAGGACCACTAAAACGCTACAGTGCACTATTAACTACTTAGATATGACCAAAATGAATAACTCAAATATTTCCTAAATTATTGTAGCTCCAGCTTTGAAAACATGTATGAAGACCTTATAACATTAGCTTTCCTTTGACATGGTGGCTAATGAAGTCATTAACACCATTCTAAAAAAAAATTTGTACAAACCTCAAAGTCACGTTTTGCCACATAAATTGGTATGTTGGGCTGGACATTGTTTGTCCAATCACGAAGGTCATCAAGACCTGCATGAAGGTCAAAATAACACCGGTTTATACAGTTATAACTGTTATGAGTAGATATGCCATCCTTTCAGTTCATTCTAATGATACATGCAGAATAAATAAAGATAAACTAATCAGCATTCTGCAGTCTTAGGAGACTGATTATTGTAACATTCAAGTTTGAAGGTGCATAACAAAGAAAATATTGTTTTGATAAAGCAGGTTCGGCTGCCACGCCACACATTTAGCTAAAGAAGAAATAGGTGCAAGACCACAAGAAATCGCATGCTTTCAAACGTTATGTTACTGTACTTTGCTATTATTTATGCCTTTCCCATGCATATATAATACTGCTTTCAACATTAAGAATATTACAAAATAATCCTATCGTGAGCAAAACCTATAAAGATGAAAACAGTAAGTTACCATGTACAACAGTGAGTCTCTAACTCAAAGCTGGAATCAGGATGGCTTCCTATGGAATTTATTTAATATGATCTACCAACCCTTTTTGGTCATTAATAAAAGCAAACTCTTCCACAATGTTTAAATGGAAAAGGCTGCACCTTTTGCATTTCTTTCACCCTGGGTCCAGATTTGGTTGGATAGTTTATAAAGTACAAGGATCTGACTGTTTATAATGCCTCAATAACACTAAGGACAAAATGTCGTATCTTACTCATTTGCATCCGGAATCTAAGGATGCTTCAAATCAATGAACAACATGGTAATGTGTTTGGCTCAGTTGTGTCTCCCTATGTATTATTGTTAACGCTTTTCCCTTAATTACTCGTACTTGAAGAAGCATGTGTGTGTGTATAACTGTTGATGTGTTAAACTCATTCAAATGTTTGAATGCACTTAAAAGTGAGAGTAAACTTGAAAACACAGGGTACCATTTGAGGTTCAAAGATTTCCCGTTTTGGAGGAAAGGAAAAGTCAAAGCTAGTTTCTAGGATTTCCATTTTCAGATTTATACTATGACTTGTTTGCGCTTGAAAATCATATTTGTATCATGGCATTTGAAACATTTCAAATTAGTTTAACTCATTCAAATTAAAGGATGTTAGATAATCATATTACATATACACATTTGCATACCTATTATCACACACACACACAAATGCCATCACGCTCACACAAACATACACACACACACATGCACCAACCACACACACATGCAGATATATACATATACAAATATACACACAAATACGTACATATATGTGGGCATATTTATACATACACGCATTCATCTCTGTGTGCCTGTGTAAACATGTATACGTATATATGTTTTAGAGCACATGTGGATATGAACCTGTATGTGACTAAATGTATGTACATGCACAGGCATTATAGCATATGCATGCAGCATGGAAGAATCCAACCAATGTCTCATTTCCCTGAGTACCTCCTCGTTCATCTTTGCTGTAAATAGTTTGCATGCGATACATATACTTCAGGGTCAAGCTTCCTATGAACGTGACATAACATTTCTATAACAATACAAGTTATTAACTTGTTGCGTCATACTGTCCTGACTCCTGAGTTAGGGACAATCACCAAATGTTCCGAAAACATATTCTACTTAAGTTTATAGCAGCCTCCTTTTTCTGGAATTCATGTCAACAAACTTCTTAAATGTTATATTTGAGACATTAGGCTATGCTTTTAGTAAATAGGTATCAGTAGACAGGGTTTTCTAAATTTTCCTCTCGGAAACTGGGATATTAGCCCTTTTACAACTTTCATCTGCAGTACAGCTATACTAATTATCCACTGTCTCAAATCACTAGAAAAGAGGAATACCTCCAACAGCATCAGCATGGGAGTGGGTGATAATGACTGCATCAATTCTTCTAACACTGATAACAAGGCATTGGTTACAATGTCAAAAGCCAAGCCACTCAAAGAGTTGCGCCAAACATATAATTACTATGAGACACATGTGAATCACAATAGTTGCAGAAGAATGACCAATTAGTTTCAACCCTATATAATCAATAGAAGGTAACTCTTATGGGGTGCTCATGGTAAAAAGTTCTGATATGAAATGGCTATATGAACTACAAAGAAGAAACACATTCTATGTAGTTAGTATATGGCATGTATTGGTTAGATAAGAAAGTGAGGATAATTGATAATCTGCATGTTTCTGCATATCTGAAGAACATCTGAAAAGAAAATGAAAGTAATAGCCAAATAGAGATTGATGGTTGACACTTCAAGTTTTTAGGCAACGAAATCACAATAACCCACATGCTTCCTTCTCATGCCACTTCACCAATAAAATTTAGCATTTGGTGCAGAGAATAGATATCATAGAAACTTTAGCTTCTTATAAGAAGATATTTTACCATACTGAAAAATGATCAGCACTTACCCAAAATTAGGAAACCATCGAAGGGCACTATGGTAGAAAAATCTGTAAACAGAACCACATTTAATTATCACGCTCAGTAAAAGGTAAATAAGTGTGTGCACATAAAAAGAAAAGCAACAGAGAGAGACAAAAATACACAAGAAAATATACATGTGCGCCTTACGCAAACTTAATCAAAATCACCAAACTTGACTCATTTGCTAAGATGAGCCTATACTCCTGTTAAGCCCAACTCATGTATATTTCAAAGGAAGGTCATGCAAAACATTGGTTCAACCAAGCTTGCCTATCTCATTAACAGCCCCAAAGGGATGAAAAGCATGTGGAACAATGGGAGAATGAGAAGCATGTGTAAATGCACGAGGAGAAGCACGAAAGAAGAATGTGGGAAAGAACAACGCAATCATACTGCCATGACACTTGAGATGGAAAATAGCCACGTTATCAGAGCAATATTACTATGAAGCATGCTTCCCACCCGTATTAGAAGATTTCAGTAACTTAGGTCTTACATGTTGGAAAGCCCAATTATAGGTTTTACTCATACAAATTTCTGGCCAATTTTCCTCTCAGTTTCAAGATCTAGTTTGTTCTTGATCAGGTTGAGTTCTTCATTTAAGCCTCTGACAGTAGGATATGCAGGTTGCACAAGGAAAATGTCAGGAATCAGGTGAACTGATATTAAGAGAACAACCACTTCTTATTTTAGGCATTTCACAACAAAAAAGTGATGCGTTGGTAAGAAGATTTCATTCACGTACCTATGCACAAAGGCAAGTTATCAAGTCCATGGAGATTTACACAAGAACATTAAATGTGAAGAACCAATGATGGCCATGAAGGACAACCAACTACGTTGATAACAATAAGAATCCCTTACATACTTGCCAACATCTATAAGGATGTTCCAATTCCCAGAAGCAGCAGCATAGCGAATAAGAATGCCTGTATTGAGCCGCCTATTTTTATTGGTTGGATCAAGAGCTTTTGAACATACCTGTAAATTCCAATCAAGACTTCAGCTTAGCTTACTATAACAAGATGGAGCTAATAATCCAGAGCGCAAGATAAAGGGATAGATAAAGGGAGAGGATAATACGAAGCATAACAAAGACAATGAGGGAGAGACGCACATTCTTCTCTTTGTAGAAGAGCAAAAGATCAAGCTATAACTTGGAACTATAGAATGAGGAAGATTTGATCATTGTTTTAACTATTTCATTCACCACATCATTTACAAGAAAACAGAACAATTTTATACAACTATGGACATAGAAAAACATAATCCCAGGCAGATACTTGACATGTTCCCCCTCTTCATGACCATTATAAGAGAAACGGAAATCAAGATTTGCTTTGTCAGGTACCGAAACAAGGAGCACAAGCAAATAGAACACCTTCAAGAGGAAATTAATAGCTTACATATGCAATGTAGTTAATAGGGTTATCCCGTTCCCTCTAGAGCGCTATAGCGTCTTTGCACTTCAAGGGCATTAGAATACTTGCTGTTTAGCATGCAACCTTAGAAGCGTTAATAGCAGCCTATGAGGAATCTAGTGGGTCGATATATCAGCCTGCTAACTTTCTATTTGCATCATTAGTGGGTTGACACAACCCAATCTGAAGACAAAAAGCCTTAATGAACCCTAAACCTTGTGTGTTCATTTGGAGTTTCTGCTACTATAATGAAATAAGCTTCTTGATGATTTCCCAGTGACCTCGATGGTCCACACGAAGTGCCTTAAATCCTTCCACAAAGACTTCATATTGCAAAAACCCTCAAACTCAATAGAAGTCACTTAAAATTAACAAAGCAAGGTTTATTATTGAACAACCAAGAGCATCAAAGGCTTATCTTACAATGAAACACCTTAGGTGCTTTTATAGAAGAGCATAGGAGCGTTGATCAGCATCCAATGGCTAGAAAGATAGCCGTTAGATGCTGGTCAAGACCAGTTTGCTGGCCCCAATGGATAGAAAAACTAGCCGTTGGGCCATGTTGACCTGGCAGCCTGATGGGCCTGGTTGGTAGGCCTTGACGGTCTCTCTTAACACCCCCCTCAAACTGACAAAGGGATGACTAACAGTTTGCTAGAAAGTGCTTGAAATCACGGCACTAGAAGTAACTTAGTGAAGATGTCATCAAGTTGGTACTATGTTTGCACGAATTATAAGTCTAGATGTTCTTGTAGATATTATTCACAAACATAATGGCAGTCCATCTCTATATGCTTTGTATGCTCATGAAAGGTATTGTTGGGAGTAATGTACATTGCATTATCACAATACATATGAGGTATGGATTCAAGCTTGACACGTAGATCTCGCAAGAGTTGCGTAAGTCATGTCAATTATACAATGGTAGTCACCATCACTCTATACTCAACCTCTTATGATGAAAGTGATACCTTTTGTTGTTTTTTGCACTTTTATGAGATCATAGTCACCTAAAAACACACAAAAACTTGTAGTGGAGTGTCTATCATTACATCACCTCCCCAATCAACATCAGTATAAGTAATAAGATTCAAAGAAGATGAAGAAAGAAAAACTCCCTTATTGTATTTTTGACATATCTGATTATTCTCGTTACGGATCCCATATGTGTTGTTGTTGGTGCATGTTGGAATTGACTTACAATATGCATTGCATGTGTAATATCTGGGCGAGTGACTGTTAGATATGTAAACGCTCCAATCATTTGTCTATAAGGGGTGGGATCAACCAATGGTTTTGTAGAGACACTCATGAAAAGCAATCAATCATATCATGAAAAATCAAAGTTACAAAGGGTTGAGAGTCGGCACCACATCCTTGAAAGTCGCCCTCTCTCTCTTTTCTTTCATGTTTTTCATTAGGATGTAGGGTTTTCTCTTTATAATAGTTTCTAACTTGAATTCCTAATATGCCCATACTTAATAAAAGTTACACCATGAAGCTCCTATTGGACCAGATATGGCTTCTTGCTTTTTTATGACACTATGTTTTCTTCCACACTTAGTAAATAGCTTGATGTAGATCTTCTATCTTCAGCAACACCAGCCCAATCAGCATCATTATAAATTGTAATAATTATATCATCAACATAAACAAGAAGTATAGTTGGTTTTCCTTCTGTGAATGTTTGAAGAAAAAGTGTGCATGATCTCCTTGGCACTTTGCTTGTAACCCAAGAGCAATACCATAGTTTTCCGTGAATCTTCCAAACCATGCTCTGGGGAGACTGCTTTAGCCCATATAAAGCCTTCCTCAATTGCAGAAACTTTGTTTGTTCCACTCGTAGGGGGACCAAACCTTGGGGGAATCTCCATGTATACCTCCTCCTCTAAGTCTCCATGCAAGAAAGCATTTTTGACATCAAATCTAAGGTGTAGTTCCCACCTAGAGTGGGCAAAGAGAGAGAGAGTAAAATACGAACGGTGATTCATCTTTGCCACTAGAGCAAATGTCTCCTCATAATCAATGTCATAGGTCCGAGTGTATCATTTTGCCACTCTAATCTTGCTTTATACCTATCTAGAGTACCATCCGATTCCAGTACTTTTACATATGTAGATCCATCTACTCCCCGATCGGTCTCTTTTCCTTTGGTTTCTCAACAATTTCCTATGTTCATTTCTTTTCCGTAGCTTGCATCTCCTCATTCATGGCTTGAATCTAATTCTTATCCTTCAATGCTTCTTGTACCAAAGCTCTAGTAGGATGCTCGAGTTATCGATAGAGTCAATGGCAATAAAGCTTTGTTGCCGCAAAGAAGGCTCAGGAGGAAACAAATTTTGGAAATAAGGTACTTAGCACAAGATTTTTTCCTTTTTCTCAATGCAATAGGTAATATACAACACAAGTGCAGCCAAAGATTTTTAAAGGAACATAAATTATTTTTTATTTTAACATAAAAGGTAAAATGGGAAATTTCCATTAAGAACAACACTAGGCATATGATTTATAAGATAGACATCAGTTAATACAACTTTTCCCCAAAAGAATTTTGACACATTATATCCAATCAACAATGTTCATGCCACTTCCAAAATATGTATATTCTTTCTTTCAAAAACTTTGTTTTGCTGTAGAGAATATGAGCATGAAGTTTGATATAAAATACCTTTATTGAGAAAGAACGTGTTCAAAGAGTTACTCATATACTCTCTCCCATTATCATTGCATATAGTTTTTATGGGCAACTGAAATTGTGTATGAATAAATTCACAATTAACTGGCAGAATATTTATAACTTCATCTCTAGATATCATGAGATAAACCATAGTAAATTTGTACAGTCATCTATAAATAAAACAAAGTATTTATATACATGTAAAGCAGTAATAGAGCACGGTCCCCAAATATTTGAATGCACAATCTCAAAGGGTTTTAAATATTGAGTTTTATTGATAGAGAATGAGGCATGATGATGTTTTGACTTCTGCAAGTTTCACATCTCAAAATAAAATCATTATAATTTTTAAATTCTGGTAACAAAATTCTGATTCTAGAGAGTGATAAATGTCCCAATCGTTGGTGCCACAAAGTGAGATATACTTTATGTTTTTCTTTAATAAGAGTCAACCCACCCTCTCTTCATGCTACCCTAACTACAGATCCTCCCCATCTTCAGTTCCTGAAAGACATAATGAGTAGCATGAAAGATCACTTAGAAAGTAAATTGACTGAGAGGGTAGGAACACGTAGGACATTATGTAGAACTCCCAGAGATGTAACTATACTCTATTTCCCAATAATAGGAGTATTAGACCCATTAGTCATCTTGATTCCAATATTTTTATGAATTGGGTAGTAGTCCTGAAAAAATGAGTTAGCTCCCACCATATGATCTGTGGCACCTGAATTAATAACCTAAATCTTGAAATTAGACATAGAATGATTACCCATCGTTATAAAAGAGAATGGATATGTCATGGTAGCATGGGGATATGTGGTGAAAGATGTGGAGCCCTTCTGAAATTCTGCAAGTCGAGACCCTAACTCATCTATTCTCTTCTGCATTTCAATCATTGAGTTTTGACCACCCTCAATTGTACTCTTCTCATGTTGGTCACTAAAGAGAGCTCTAGTTGGTTGATTTTGATTATATGTGTTGGAGCTTATGTTAGAGTCTATTGCATTGAAGGATGAGAGTGGACGACCTACAAAGCAGATTTTGTTTCTATGTTTCTGTCTAATATTTCTGTTTTTATATATCTCTTAAGTACTTTTTAAAGGTATCTTTAAATAAGCCTCATTAATAGCAATTAGGTAAATTAATGTTTTGTAATATTGATATTAAAAGGGGTGAAACCTTATCAGTAGTTAACCTTTTTGTGTGAAGAAATAAGAACGTGCAGAGGGCGGCGGCAACACTCAGACTATCGACTGCACCTGAGTCATCTTTGTGATTCTGTTTACTTTGTAATTCCAGATTCATTTCATTTATTTTATTCACATGGTATCAGAGCCAACATCAACAACGTCTGGTGATTAAATATGTGAATTGTTAACAGCAACTTAATCGGTTGGCTCCTCTATCGAGTTTCCCATTCTTGATTCTAGACATTTATCCATTGCATTTGAAGTACTAACTAATCCACGAGGTGCATCTTACAAATAGACTTTTGGAAGGAACTTCAGTTGATGATTATTTGTTGATTTTTGTCTAGAACATATTCAACCTATGGAAGAAGAATGAAAGAGAAACTACAATCAACTAAATAGGATAATGATAAGAAGTTGGAACCATTTTAAATTACAAATATTTGGTTAGGAGGAAGAAATTATAGGGAATGGGCAAGATCGATTGAACTTGTCCTCTGCTCCCGAAGAAAACTATCGATTATTAGACAAAATCAGCCACAATCATAAATGGTCAAAGGATGATGCTTTGGTAAGTTCTTGGCTTCTTTAATCGATGAATCCTTCTATTAGAAGGGCGTTTATGTATATAGAATCGGCTGGAAATTTAGACTGCAGTTGATAAAGCGTATCTAGACAAAGGAGTATTGCTAAAAAGTATGAGATAATTGAGAGAATAAGGAAATGTCGCCAAGGAACCAGATCAGTAAGTAAGTATTATGGAGAACTACGAGAATTGTAGAACGAACAAAGATATATTATAGAAAACAAGTGTAGCCACTGTGTAAAAGAGAGAACAACACATGGTGAAATTTGAAAAGTATTTGATCTACTCTGGGGAATCTCACCTTAATATGAATCAATCAAGTTGAATATTCTAAGTAAAGAAGAACTGTCATCCCTAGGAACAGTTTATTCTCTCTTATTAAGAGATTAAGATCGAAAAAATTTAGAGAAAGGAGAACAAATACAAGCCAAAAAATCTGCATTTGGTGATAGAGGTCAAATGAATTATCAGAGATAAAGAAATTGAGTCAAAGATCGAGGAAGAGAAAGATTTCACAATTATGATGATAAGAACAAACTACAGTGTACTATCATAGAAAAAGAAAACACGTAAACGTTGCTTGAAAATTATTGGAAAACCAGCAGCTTATAAAGATTATGGCAGTCATGTAGTAGCTATGTCAGAAAAAAGAACTAAACCAAGTCCTATTGATGAAATGATAGAGTTAAAGAAGCAACTTGCAGAAATAGAAACACGACTACGTGATCAACCTTCAACCTCTATATCAAAAATTGAATTAAATCCTACTTCCTACAGTATCAGTGGTAACTTCTCTTGTAAAAAATTCACATGGTCAAATTATTCGGTAATTGACTCCGGAGCTACCGATCATATGGTAGAAGATAAGTCTAACTTTATAAAATATAAAGTTACTCCAACACCTCAGTACGTAAAGGTAGCAAACGGTTCCTTGATTCCAATGGAAGGAAAGGGAATAATTCAAGGAAAAAATCTTAAGCTTAATTCTGTGATATACATTCTCAATTTTTCAGTAAATCTACTTTCAGTAAGTTTCTTTGTTAGAGATATGAATTGTTGAGTCACGTTTTCTTCGTCTGGTTGTGTTTTTCAAGATCTGACGATGGAAAAAACCTTTGAACTTAGTGAACTAAGAAATGAGCTATACCTAATTTTTGGACCGCATACTACAATACAGAGAAGAGCATCAGCAGCCACAACTGCAGTAGAAGAGATAAGACTTTGGTATAGTCAGTTACATCATTTACCGATGTCTAAAATTAGAGAGTTTGCCCCTTTTGTAATCCCAAGGGATTTGGCTATTCAATGTGATATATGTCAGAGAGCTAAACATCATAGAGCTTCTTTTTCTAGTAGTGACTCTAAGTCATCAATTCCATTTTAGTTAATTCATTTAGATGTATGGGGTCCATGTTTGATATCTTCCTTAAGAAATTTCAAATACTTTGTTACTTTCATGGATGACTATTTTAGACTTAACTTTGTATATCGCATGAAATCTAAATCAGAAGTATCATCGATTTTTCCTATGGTTCACAGTCTAATTAAGACTCAGTTCAGGTATACTATTAAGATCTGATAATGGTGGTGAATTTTGTAATTCTCTGTTGGAGTCATACCTCAAAATTCATGGTATTCTTCATCAGACCTTGTGTGTTTACACTCCACAGCAAAATGGAGTTGTTGAATGAAAAAACCGATAATTTTGGAAATAGCCCAAACCTTGCTTCTTGAACATTGTGTTCCTAAATATTTCTGGCCTGAAGTTGTACTTACAGTAGTATATCTCATAAATAGACTTCCTTTTGTGGTTCTTGATGGAAAATCTCCATTTAACTTGATTAAGCCTGAAACTAATCTTTTTCATCTTATTCTTAGAGTGTTCTTGTGAAAAGAAATGATATGTTTGTTACGACCCTAACTCTTATAGGAAATATATCTCCATGGATGTAACGTTCTTTGAAACCACTTCTTTTATCTAAAAATCTACCAACTTATCAAATTCTGCTGTTAAAGAGATTGTCCTCCCAATAAACATTACAAGTGATGCAACAAATGAAAATTATTCTCTTGCAGAAGATATTCATCAGCAAGAAGAAAAGGAGATGTAAGTGTATAAAAAGGGGAGGAGAAATATAATCATGCCCAATCCAATAGACATCACGAATCAAGGGGGAGAACCTTATTCAGATTCAACTGAAAATATGGAAGGAGCAAGTAGTGATGATTTGGATGTTCCCGTAGCTCTTCGAAAAGGAAAAATATTATGTGGTAAGTATCCGATTTCACAATTTGTCTTATATGATCAATTATCATCCAGCTATCAGAATTTTGTGTTAAAAATTGAATTATACAAAGTTCTTAAAATTTTCTTGAAGCATCACAGCAAGAACACTGGGTCGAAGCCATGAAATTTGAACTTCAGGCACTTAAAAAGAATCAGACATGGGAGGTTAGTGATCTACCACCAGGCAAAAAAGGCAGTTAGTTGTAAGTGGGTGTATACTATAAAACTCAGAGCAGATGGCACATTGGAGAGATATAAAGCAAGATTAGTGGCTCAGGTTATAGTCAATCATATGGTATTGACTATAAGGAGACTTTTGCACCAATGGCAAAGCTCATGTCTATATGAGTCATTATTAGTATTATTGCTTAGAAAAGTTAGACAATGTGGCAACTTGATTTGAAGAATCAATTCTTTCAGGGGGAGCTCAAAGACGAAGTCTACATGGAATTACCACCCGGTTATTCGAATCCAGAAAACAAAGTTTGTAGATTAAAGAAGGCGATGTATGGACTAAAACAGTCCCCTAGAGCCTGGTTTATGAAATTAAGCAATAGTATTATAAACTTGGGTTATCAAAAGAGTGTGAGTGATCACACATTATTCTTTAAAAAGAGAGAAAAGTTAACATTGTTACTTGTATATGTTAATGACATGGTTATCCGCATGTCAGTGACCATCATGGCATTCACCGGCTTAAAGCGATTCCTCTTCAATCATTTTCAAACAAAAGACTTGGGCAAACTTTGGTATTTCCCTAGGAATTGAAGTTGCTTGAGTCTAATTATGGTAATTTCTACTCTCCGCTACCGAAAGTATACTTTGGACATACTTGAAACTCGGCATGTTAAATGCTAGGCTTATTGATACCCAATGGATCCTAATGTCAAACTTCTACCAAATCGGGAAAGCCCTTAGCTGATCCAGGTAGATATTGGAGACTTGTTGGGAAATTGAATTATCTCATAAGTGACTTGACTTGATATCGACCTTTCTTTTTCCCGTGAGTGTTGTTAGTCAGTTTTGAACTCTCTATGTGACAGTGACCATTGGATGTCAGTGGTCCGGATTTTAAGATATATTAAAGAGTAGCACCAGGGAAGAGGACTCCTCTATGAGGATAAGGGACACACTCAAGTGGTTGGTTATTCCGATGTGCGATTCCACCGGCAGTGCGGGGTTCCATTTTCCTTCTCGTTCCACTTTCCGGCTCTCGTGTACTTAATTACTTATTGGAGGTAACTGATTTCTTGGAAAAGTAAGAAGCATAGTGTATGTGGCTGCTAGATCTAGTGCTAAAGTTTCGATGTATATAGAGCTATGGCGCCGCTGATAACACGTGAAACATGCGGTCTAAAATAATAAGTTACTCAAAAAATTTCAGGTACGGGAGATGTTGGACAGAATGACCATATGTCTATGATAACTAAATGCCACTTTATATATTACCTCTAACTTCGCCTCTTTCGTAAAAGAATTAAAACATATTGAAATTAAAGCTGATTCTGTTTCTACGTTTCTGTCTAATATTTCTATTTTTATATATTTCTTAAGTATGTTTTTCAATGTAGCTTTAAATAAGCCTTATTAATGGCAATTAGGTAAATTAATCTTTTGTAATGTTGATATTAAAAGAGATGAAAACCCTATCAGCAACTAACCTTTTTTGTGTGAAGAAATAATAAAGAGCAGAGGGCAATAGCAACATTAAGACTGTCGACTGCACCTGAGCCATCTTTGTGATTATGTTTACTCTGCAATTCCAGATTAAGTACATTTATTTTATGCACAATATGTTGGTCGACCAATCAACTGCCAACAGGTTTCACGTGTATGCTTTATTCTTCTATAATGGTGTGTGAAAGTTTATCTTTATCATCTGATGACTCCTGAATTCTTCCTCTTCCTCTTTCATATCCTCCTCTACCTCTAAATCCATGGGTAAAATTTTGATTCCTTTCTCCGAAAGTTGTAGTTTCAGAATTGTTGATTTTTCCTTTTTTTTCAAACGCTTTTTGTCTTCTTCTCTTAATAGTAGAGTATAAATTGTACTCAATGAGGGAAGTTCTTCCCTACTAAGGATATTAGTCTTCACAGCTTCATAATCAAGTGAGATACCCTATAGTAAATCGAAAACTTTCCTTTCTTTGAATTTTTCATGTATTTCCTTCATGCAATTTTGACATTTGGTCTTGAAATAAATTGATAATTCTTCTCATAATCCATGAAGTTCAGCATAATATTCATTGATTGATCGGCTACTTGTCTACATTTCCTAACTCTTTCAATGATTTCATGCTTCACTATATTCTTTTGTTGTACATATGTATCTTGTACTGCCAACCAGATTTCATGGGATGTCACTAGAAACATTAAAGTGTAGCCGATAGAAGGAATCATGGATTGTATTAACCACGCACTTACTAGAGTATTTTCTCTACGCCATCTATAGTATGTTGGATCAGTAGAGTTTGGTGTGAAAATCTCTCCTGTAAGATATTTCCATCTTCTTATTATTAATACCGCAAGTTCAATAGATCGTGCCCACTGTACATAGTTTTTTTCATCCAATTTTATGCTTGTAATTTGAAATGTTTCGCTCTTGTCAATGTTGGATATTTATGCACTTTCCAATATTTTTTTCTTTTCAACCATGATCATGCCCCCTTGCTCTAGGTCATGATCTCAAGTTTTCCTTGACTTTTCTTTTTAGAATCTTTGTTGCATATGATATAAAACAACTTTCACCTATTTTCTTGATTGTTTCTTAGGTAAACTTCAACCCTTAGGGCATAGACATTGTTGTTGACTAACAGTGAAGCCCTAATCCTATACATTAAGCTCTGATATCATATAGAGACACTCACATACAAAGCAAATAATAAAAAGTAATCAATCATATCATGAAAAATCAAAGTTACAAAGGGTTGAGAGTCGGCACCACATCCTTGGCAACCGCTCTCTCTCTCTCTTCACGTTTTTTGTTAGAGTATAGGGTTTTCTCTTTATAATGGTTTCTACCTTGAATTCCTAATATTGCCCTACTTAGTAAAAGTTACACCATGGAGATCCTATTGGACAAGATATGGATCCAATAGGAGCAGAGATCCGTTTCTTCCCTATCCTTCGACACGTTCTCCATCATTAAGTCTCAATTTATGGTTTAATACTTTAAAAGTTTACATTGTTTTGTCCTCTATGATTCCTATTCTTGACACAATACAACAACAACAACAACTAAGCCTTTTCCCATACTAGACGGGGTCAACTACATGGATTCTTTGTTTCCACGTATCCCTATCGTGTGCCATGTTAGCAGTTAACTCACAATAAGCTAGATCATTCTTTATTGTTTCTTTCCAACACTTTTGTAATCGTCTTCTAGCTCTTTTAATACTTTCCAAATTTAGTTTTTCATACCTTCTTACAGGTTCTTTTGATCTTCTTTTTATATGTCCAAACCATCTTAAACAATATTCTCTCATTTTATCCTCTATTGGTGCCACTCCTAATTTGTTTCTAATAACCTCATTATGTATACGGTCTTTTCTTGTATGACCACTCATCCATCTCAACATCTTCATTTCTGTCACAAACATCTTTTGTGCATGTTGATGATTAACTGCCCAACACTCAGAACCATAAAACATGGCAGGCCTAATTGCTGCTTTATAATATTTACCTTTTAACTTTAATGGTATCTTCTTATCACAAAGGATACCTGATGCTCCTCTCCATTTTAACCAACCAGTATTAATTCTTGACACAATATCTATAGCAAATTTTGTTTGAGATAAGAACATACATTTGTTGTTACAGGTTACCTCTATTCCCAAGAAGTATCGTAAAGACCCAAGGTCTTTCATTTCGAACTCTTTTCTAAGAGTTGTCTTTATGCACTGAATACCCTATCATCATCTCCAGTGATGAGCATATCATCAACATATAACAATAATATCACAATTCCTGTAACAAATTTTCTTCAAAACAGTATTGTGTCTATGGAACATGCAGCAAACCCAAGGTTAGTCAAAAACTCATTCATTTTGTCGAACCAGGACTTATGTGCTTGTTTAAGACCACAAATAGCTTTTATAAGACGAACAACTTTATTTTGCGAAACATTAAGTCCCGAAGGGGTTCCATGTAAACTTCTTCTTTTAACCAACCATTCAAAAATACATTTTTGGCATCCATCTGAATTATATTCTAATTTCTAATTGTGCAAGGAAATAAGGGTTCTAACCGTTGTTATTCTAGCTATAGAGGCAAAAGTTTCTTCATAATATATTCCATATTCTTGTGAATATCCTTTTGCCACCAAACGAGCCTTATATCTTTTTAAGGTTTCATCACTCTTAGTCTTGATTTTGTAAACCCATTTGCATGCTATATGTCTTTTAGCATTTGACTGACTAACTATTTCCAATGTTTATGCCTTATTTAGGGCATCTAACTCAATGTTAATGGCATCAATCCAATCTTTAGATTGTAGAGCTTCTTTATATGTTTTTGGTTCCTTGATAGTAATTATGTTAGTCACAAGAGTTCTATGATTTGATAGAACCTTTCATAGGATACAAATCTTTCATGGGGTCTAGATTCTCAGTTTGATCTTCTTAGTGGAGGTTCTATAGATTCAGAAGTTCGTCTCATATAAAACCCTATCAAATGATGAAATAATATTTCTAGGCGGGGATGAGCTTTTGTGGTCTATATACTCTCTTTCTTTTTGCTCGAAATTTATGTCATCATCTAAAATATCAAACAAAAAGAGTATTTCTCATTATTAGATATGTTGGTAGAATCTTCATTAAAATAATACTCTTTTTCAAGAAATTTCACATATCTAGACATGTAGTTTATCATTCTTTGGATCATAGCACCTATATCCTTTCTTATTTATATCATATCCTAAGAAAACATATTCAATAGCACGCGGAGAAAGTTTATCATTTTTGTTGGTAAACACAAAAGACTTGCAGCTAAAGATTTTTAGGTGCGAATAACATGGAGTTTTTCCAAACAATTTTTCTATAGGTGAAATATTTTGTAAAACTGAGGATAGCATTATGTTTATCAAGTAGATGGAGGAGGTAACGATTGCTTTTGCCCAAAGATTTTTAGGAACATTTCTAGAGATAAGTATAGTCCTAATGGTTTCCATGCTATGTCTATGTTTTCGTTCGGCCACACTATTTTGTTGAGGAGTTTTGGTGAAAGAAGTTTGATGGATAATCTCATTTTCTTCTAAGTAATTTTTGAATTCTCTTGAGATAAATTATCCACCATAATCATATCTGAAAACTTTGATATTTGTGTTGAATTGAGTTTTATCAATATTGTGAAAGATAACAAAGTTTTTAAAAACTTTATACTTTATTTTAACAGATATATCCAAGTGTGTCCTGTGAAGTCGATAAAAATTATATTGAAATGCAAGGTATTGGTCCCCAAATATCAGTGTATTAAGTCAAAAGGTTTATTTGCATAACTAAGACTTTTCAGAAAAGGAAGATGTTTCATTTTTCCCATATAACAATCTTTGCAAAAGAACTCGTCAACTTTTTTAATTCTAATCGAAAAGCAATTGTACATCTTTTGAGCATTTAAATAACCTAGTGTCTTGTATCAAAGAATTACATTGTTTGAAAGAACATTATATTGACCAAAATTTTGTGTATATAAGTAATCCATTACATATAGTCCTCCTTCTTATGGCCCTAGCCAATAACCTTCTTCGAGAGGTGATCCTGTACCATATAACCTTTGGATGAGAAGGTGACCACACAATTGTTATCAGATATTTGAGAAACTCATAATAAGTTCAGATTTAGTTTTGGAACCCAAGTGATTTTTGAGACAAAAAAGTTCTTATTTTGAAGATCCCCAACTTTATCAACTCTCAATTTAGTTTCATCAGTAGTAAACACACATGAGTTTGAGTTTTCTCTGTACATGTTTTAAAAGATTTTCTTTATATGTCATATTAAAAGAAACTCCAAAATCAAGTAACCAAGACATACCTTTAGGTTTTTTAGAGGTGGAGCAAACACAACTAATTGAAGCCTTTTCTTTTAGTTGCTCTACTAACCATTTTAGTTTGTCTTAAGTTCTCATAGTGCAGAGCTTTGATCTGTCTCTTCACTAAGAACGGCAATTTTCTTTTTTACCTTTGAACATTTGTTTATTTTATGCCCTGGTTCTCTTCAATAAAAATAAATTACCTCACTTTTGGATCCTTCTTGTTTGAAATGTGGAGGACGATATGGTTGAATGCTTGCTCCTGGTATGGACGCAGCAAAAACCTCCTCTTTTTGCTGCTTTGTATCCTTAATCTAGTTTTTGCCATAAGAAGATCCGCCAAAACTTCTTCTTTTATATGAAAGGGCTTTCGATGAATGAGGTTTAACCTGACCCCTTTAAATTCTTCTCTCATGCTTCTGAGAAACTTATAAACAAAATCTTTATTTTGTTCACATTGCCTTGAGTAAGACATTACAACAACAACTAAGCCTTCTCCCATGAGGTCAGCTACATAGATTCTTTGCTTCCACAAAACCCTATCATAATTTGTAGAATCTATGATAAAGAAGTCCAACAAAGTTTTACGATGGTTGTCGGAAGCCTAACGCAACCCTCCTCCTTTATTCAACCTTGAGTCAAGACATTTTGTGCATTTTTTCTCATATGCTCGAAGTTGGTTCCATACATTTGATAACTCACTATAGTATTCATTTACATTTTTGTCTCCTTGATGCAATGACATGAGTTTATCTTTGAGCGTCATTCTGTGTGCCATTACTTTTAACGTGTACTTTTTTAGGTACTCCCATGCTTCTCTTGCGTTTGTAAAATAGGAGAGTGTATCTCTTACATATTCCCTGATATTGTTTATGAGGATTCATAGAATTGTTTTATGTCCTCCATTATATTATTCTTTTTGCTCTAGACTTTATTCGGTGGAAGGTTCAATTTTTGTTCTCCTAACGTAACCCCATAATTTTTTGAAATATATATAGTTTTTCATAGATTGAGCCTTTGTTTTATAGTTGGAGTTTGTTAAACATAAGCAAAAACCCTTTTCTTCCATACAAAAATTCAAAAGAAGCAACAAACACCATTACTTGATTTAAAGAATTGCTTACCGGCACACGATCTTTTCTTGACATGCTTTTCGATGCACCATAACACAGTCAAAGCCCACGATTAGGCTCTGATACCGTATAATGAAATCAGCTTCTTGATGATTTCTCAATGACCTCGATAGTCCACACGAAGTGCCTTAAACACTTCTACAAAGACTTCGGATTGCAAAAACCCTCAAACTCAATAGAATTCACTTAATAGCAACAAAGCAAGGTTTATTATTGAACAACCAAGAACCTCATAAGCTTATCTTACAATGAAGCACCTTAGGTGCTTTTATAGAGGAGCATAGGAACGTTGGCCAGCATCCAACGGCTTGGATGCTGGTCAAGACCAGCTGGCTGGCCCCAACAGCTAGAAAAACTAGTCGTTGGGCCAGGTTGACCCTGACGGCCCGATGGGCCTTGGCTGGCCCAAGCGAGCCCTGACTAGTGGGCCTTGACAGTCTCTCTTAACAGCTACTTCCGATGCAGTATTACTTATATTAGATTGAATGTGCATAAGAAAGTATAGCACATTACTCTATGTTTAATTTAAATTATTTTAAGTAGAATTCTTCAATTCTAGTTTGAATAACTTATTACATTTTTGTCTTCTTTTTCTAGTTAAGAATTTGACATGCATATATCACATGGAATTTATTGTTTGTTTTACAAAGCTTGTTTGTATAGATTGATTCATATTTATGAATAAAGTATACTACTGTTGCACATCAAACTCTGATCTTGTATGATACTTCTATATTGTTTCTGTTTGTTGCACATGAAACTCTGATTTTGTAAGCTAACTTAGATTAGATTGAATGTGCATAAGCAAGTAAGTACAGCACGTTACTTTCTTAAATGTTTTAAGTTACATTCTTCAATTCTAGTTGGAATAACTTGGATTACATTTTTGTCTTCAGTTTTTAAGTTAAGAATTTGACATGCATATATAACATGGAACTTATTATTGTTTTTTTATGGAATTTGTTTGTTTAGATTGATTCATATTTATGAATAAAGATATGTTTTCGTGTTATCTTTTATAAATTAGATAATTCATTATATATATATATATTAAAGTTTTTAGCTTCTAGCAATCCATTATATCCCTGCTATATCCTTGCAACCGCTATATCAGGGTCAAGCGCTAACATTTCACTAACCACTACTCATAACATAATCCAAATATGGATCAATTGCAGCCAGGAATGACGACTCTCAACTCGCACTCAACTAAGAAGCAAAGAGAAGGCATCCGTAATCTCCAGCCTCTTCTGGAAATCCAGTTAGATAAGTCAATTTTCCTTCCCTGAGGCCCGCTGACTCTAACTGTTCTCATATCATTATCCCAACCCCTTCATTCTCCAGAAGAACTCAAGAAAAGGTGTCACTATCTTCCAACAGACCTACACATGGTTTCCCTGAATCTCATTTTCCCAACTACAATAATGATCCATATGACAGAAGAATGGGCACAGAAGCAACTCATGATGATTTAACCCTATTATTTCTGATGAAAAACAATCATGTTCAGTTATTTCATCCTTCCCGGTACCATCAAATAAGGGCTGCAACTTTATTATGACAGTGCAAACTAAGAGACATCATTGCTCTAATTTCTAACTCATTGAAGATGTATTTGACCATACACAACGAATTTCTCACAATCAGGATAAGTTGTTCACACTCAAAACTTGATCTAAAAGCCAGTAAGTCATTTTCCTTTTTCAACATACTACATATCTTCTAACTTTGAATGGTTTCTACTTCAAGTACCTTAAGGAGTAAGATGCAAAATGCAGTTCTCATTGGCAAATAAAAGTCCAGGATGACACCAGCTATAGTAATGGCATAAGATAATTTTACTTCCCTAAATTAATGACCATACAACCGTCAAGTCTCAACCATTCATCTACTCAATTAGGATGAGAGTTTTACATCTAACACTTTCTTACAAGCCTAACATATAGTTCCTTTACAATAGTAGGAAAGCACATTCATGTCAAGAAGTAGAGGAAGGGTACCAATTATTTCTATGAAAAAACTCAGAGCTGCTGTTTTCAGGTTTGGCACATCTCCAAACAGCACTTATGCTGCATATACAGTTAAAATAGAGTCCTTCTCTCTTTCTCGTAGAGTTTAAGATCTCTATAATTGTTTTGTACCAATTTGAGTTATTTTAGTTATATCTTCCAATTCAGTTCAGATCCACATAGTCAAAGTTGCCAGTGCATGTCTAAGTGCTGACACCAAAAACGCCTAGAAGAGAATAGTCAGCATGATAGAAAATGTAACAACAGGAAAATAAGAAGAATGAGTATGATTAACAAATATACAAACTAATATTATACATAGCGATACTTGTGAACAAATGTAATAAGCAAAACAGTACAACGCATTGCAATGAATTAGGAGAATGCAACATAAAATACCACACTTGTTATCCCTCCACCCAATGTTGTAAATATCATATCAGCCTATATGTGCGACACAGTACGATATGGGTGATTTTTTCAACTATTTTCTTTAAAGGTCATAAAAATGTAGAAAAGATCTTTGGATATCATCAATAAATTCTATGGCATGCACCACACCAAGAGACAATGAACTCAACGTCAAAACAAACTGAATCACATGCATACATCATCCCTTATACTGGTTTTGGAACTGAGGATTGACAACCATTGGTAGATATAGAACATATTTGGGATTTTGAAAGAAAAGGGGTTGGTCTTGGGGAAAGAAAGGGCTAAGAGGATGCCAAAGAAGCTGGCCTAGATGAGTTTAATCCCATCCCGGACATTGATTTTCAAACACAATTTCCAAAAATCAACACTATATCATATGGTATGTGGTATATGTACGATATCATGCACATATCGCACTGTCATATGATATGTACCCATACAATGCGATAAATCATTTTCTGTGATACAAGTATCTAAATCATATTGAATCAGGAACTGATATGTATGATACATGTACCATATCGTACAATTCTTACAACATTGCCTCAACCATATAGGTTAAGATAGAAAATTTGTTAACCTCTAATAGATACCATGTAGTGAATAATAAAATTCCAAGGATATTACCAGGTATCTAAAATTTTCTAAACAAAAAGGATGAAAATGTAACTTTCGAAAATGATGAAAGTCTTGAACCAAGAACATGACATGTAAATATAGAACTATGTTGAGCAGCAAATTTGTTCAACATCCACACAAACTGACACCTATGCAGCTTGCAGTCAATATTTCAATTATGCAATATGGCAGTTTTGAATTCTAGTGATGTTACATACATACATATATATATATGCACACACACACATATATACATATATGCATATATATGTGTCTTACAAACACATGTGATTAGTTTAATGATGAGCTACCAGAAGTTTTAAACAAACAAAGCAAAAGTATCAAGTTGTAATGAAACTCTGTAACTTCTAGGTGGTTGTCAACAATCAACATACCGAACATGTCTTCAGAGGATTTGTGAGACAACTCACTCGCGGTATACCTTCACTAGTTCCAGTTCCCACAAATATGATTTCAGAGATCTCATCAGGCACTTGACTGTCAAAATCAATTGCTGAGCACCCTGGCATGCCAATTCCAATCACTTAGAAAGTTTCAAATAAACAGAACCGGTTAAAATGAAGAAGGTTTTTTGAGAATTATGATATGTAAAAAACATTATACAATCCAATAGCTTCTCAACACTTTTATCCAAGGTTAATAAACATAATTCTGTGAAATTTTGAACCATGATTAACTTATTAAGTTATTCCCCTAGTGTATAGGTAAAATGTTGGAACCCATATATCAATCTTCAGCCTGTAATGTGCTCGTTTCTATAGCTGTGCAAAAGCTTTTGGAACATTTTCTCTTTTTCCTCACATCAGTACAACCATCAAGAGCACCAACACTAGTACAAGTCACACGGCACTCTACAATCTAATCGAATAGAAACCACCGTCCCACTTTAGATATTAAACCACCATATTTGAACTTGCAATCCCTATCCATGAATAGTGGTCATTGTATTGATTGTTAAGCAGCACCTCAAGCATGGAAGAAAAAGGAGAACCGGTGTAAAAAGGATGAGAACTACAAAATAGACCGTGGAAGGCTTCCAAAAAGTGGACGAAGGCATGGCCTCACTTTTTCTGGAATTAATTGCGAGTGCAACCGACAAGGACCACTAAGAATCCATCTAGCCAAAACCACTTAGTGTGGAAAAAGTCTGGATTCTGGTTTCGAAATAACGGCTTAAATATGGAAATGAAGAAGCACTTCCCACCAGACAGTAGCTCCTAAATCAGATGAAATCAGAAAACCAAATTTAAGAGATTTTAAGAAAACAAATATTTTATATTTTATAATGGGTGAACCGGAAAATTCATTTGAGCAAGAACAAGATTGTTGGTACTGTCTTTTCACAGAATGAAGAAGGTAGTACGAGCGACAGGCTCACTTGACTGAAATCTTGGAGCTTGAAAGTAGCGTTTGGGCAGAGGGAAGCGATCGGCAGGAAATCCGAGGAAATCCCATCTTGCACTATGACGCAACGAACCACTCCGGAGTCGCGATTGGAAGGAAGAGAAAGGGATCGCAGCCAGGTTTCGCATCGGAGACATGCAGCCAATCATGGTTAGCGGTCAGAGTTGTGACAGATCCCGACGCGCGCACTCCAACGGCAATCGACGGTTCCCGGTTTTGTGGAAGTAAGCAGCTGCAAGACGGCTACCGGTCGCTTTTGCTTTGCTACAAGCGTAGTAGCAGGCAAGGAGTGAGGCGTGCATAAGGCCCGAGATGATGCAAACCTTACCAGCATGACACCATAGGACACGACAACACACACATCCAGTGACTATGCTCGATTGATCCTCGCGGTCTTCCTTTTCTTTTCTCTTCTTCACTACTAGATAATGAATTGCCTATATGACACGAGAGTACAAGAGAACACGACTTCAGCATGATTGATCTCATGGCCTTGTCTGTTTCTTGTGTTTTTCTATAGTACGTAATAAATCTTCCATGCTGATTCAATGAGTTTAATGGAAATTAAGAACCCTTACATTCAAAATAAAGACGCTACAAAAAGGAAAAAGAAAGCAGCAACACGATTCAAAAGAATCGAGTTGAAGGTCATGAGTTCAGTTCTAGGTCTGTCTCCGGATTCTCGTGGGGATCTGCCAAACCCAGTTTGCTAATTAACGTGCAAGTGTGTATATAAATATGTGTATATATATATATATATATGAGCCAAAGATAATAGTTGCCGCTTGCTAGAGATGTGAATGGCTAGGGGAATGAACGAGTCGGATTCTTGGTGCAATCTGAATTTTAAGTACAGTAAATCAGATCCAGGACCCGTAGCAGGATTTGAATAGCAATTACATTCCAGTTCAACTTTAAAATTTCACATTCAACAGAAACTGCTGCAGATATGGAACGGCAGATCCGGAGTTAACAAATAAACAAAGCGCAAACTGGACAGTGAATCATTTACTTAGGACATACAACCGAGCTACCTAATTGTGTCCAATTCAGTTAAGTTCAGTTCAACCCCACCTCAAGTCCAAACCTGAATCCAATTATGCAAGATTCAACCATCACAAACCCATAAACAAATACGTATTTTTCTGGAAATCAGTCAAAACCAGGTGGCCGAAGAAGGCTGCTACAAACATGATTGAATATGCATTTTCCAAATATAATCCACACTATCTTGGGCGGCAAGAACTGGTTACGGCCACAGGCACCTCCCTTTCTATGATCCGTCGGCAAGCGTCCTCTTGGATGTACTGATGTAGAGAACTGCATTAGAACAAAAGCTCCAGATAAAGAAACAGATCACATGCCTAATTTTATCTTTGTACAATTTTCATGCACCAGAAAGGGGGAAATGTGGGAAAGAAATTACCATTGTTTCCTCGGATAAATGCATCACCATATTTGTTCTTCAGCTGCCCATTGACGTATTCCTCAGTTTGCTCCATGGCTATGTTCATGTACCCATCCAAACATGCAAGAATTCCTGTTGATGCAGACATACCATTATTAGAAACAGAGGTGGGGAAAGGTAATAGAGGATGAATCCATTAAGCGATAAAATCAGACATCGCAATCAACATATCTAAGACATCTTGAACAGGTAGACTTAAGCAGAAACCTTGAGCTTCATGGAGTTTTCTGCAATGCGAGTATTCAGCCTAGTTGAACTTGAACGATAGGTAGTACTAAACTAGAGAGCTCAAAATGACTACCAAAAAATCCAACTGCGTGTCCTACCATAACCACACTTCTCCACAGACTACAAAAGTGTAAGCCAGAATGGATATAATTGATGACCAAATGCATGGACAAATTCTAAGCCAGGCATGCATATCCAATTATATTCTGATGTCAACCCATTACATAAGTTCAAAAAGAAAAGCTATATGAAACAGAATGTTCTCCATAGAAGTATGGCTTACTAAATAAAGTGCATTTTAACAGTTCAAAATGATTTATTTTCTGCAGAATATATTACTTGTAGAGCACAATTGTGTTCTTGAACTTAAGACAATGTTGAGCTTTAAGGATTCATTTTTCTGATTGCCCTGTACAACTAAGGTACACGTGGTAACAAATTAACAGGGAAAAAAAGGGTCAATTTTAGAAATTTGTCAATCACCAGACCGATAATATAACAACACATAGTTTTAGTAGAACTCTTTGATATCAAGGTTGAATGAAGAAAATTATAATAAAGAGGCTGAACCTACTTGGAATAAGGTTATTTTTTGTGAATAGTTACATATGACACAAGTTTCTTGTCTGGGAGAAATTCATGCCCCTGTGCGTTTCAGATTAAGGCAAAACCCCTCTGGAGATGAGCAGATTTCTTATAATTCATTTAAGAGACAAAGTGAGCCCTTTAAGGAGTTTCTATTTCTAAATCAAGTATGACAAACATCATCAATGATAGAATTGGCAGTCCAGCTGCCTTTGATAACATTTGGTATTTTGACCGTCAATCCTGATTTTAAAATTAAAATTCAGAATGAACCCCTTAGATTTACGATCAACCCCTCCATCCCTCCACTTTCCAACAAGAAAAGGACACGCAACTATTTTTTTGACTTTTCACTGAAGATTGCAGAACAGATTAAGAGTGAAAGGCAGTTGGACAATATGGTGTGGATTTGTCTGAATGGTTGTGGTGTTAAAGGAAGGTATTTCTACATTTTATGCTAAAGAATTTTACTTCAATTTACCCAAGGCAATCTATTGTATTTACCATCACATAAGCACTTCTTATGTGCAGGTCTTCCATTGGTAGAGTGCAACAGGGAGTAATCTGGAAAGAAAAGCAGCAACAGTTTCCTCATCAAAACTGCCTTCTTGTCAATGAGCAAGCAAGAAATAGGGTGAAAATGTACCTCCCCAAATGAGGAAGACACAAAAAGGACAATGAGGAAGGAAATGAACAGGTGAGATTCAGTGTTATCCGTACGATAGCCCGTATCGTGAAACCCAGAGTATCACACCGTATTGCACGATACGGGGCGTATCGCTCGTATCGTATGATACGGCGATACGCCCTGGGACCCTTATAAAGGGTCCCGGGCCGATTGAAACCCGTGATTTTTCGCGGGTTTCCTCTCTCTTCTTGGGTTCCTCAAGCTCCCTAAGAGCCGATTTTCGCCTCCTTAGTGTTCAAAGCTCCAAAATCGTGCCCTACGGTATCCGTGCAAGCCTCCAAACTCGGATTTTGGTATATTTTTAATGTTTTTTCCATTTTTTTCCTTTATATTTGTTATTTTTTGTGTTATTTTAGGTTTTTTTTTAATGACAAAATATGAAGTTATTAAGTGTGTGTATACGATTTTTATTGCATTCATGAAGTGGGAGACACTCGATTTGAGTGTTATTTGAAGATTGGGGGATTTACGAAGTGCTTTTATTTTCAGGTTTTTGTTTTAATTAAAGTACTCCATTAAGATGGCAGGAAGGGGTGGTAGAGACTCTCATTCAAAGTCTGATGATCCGGCATGGCAGTAGGGTATACCAGTTGAGGGTTCAAGGTTAAAAATCATATGCTTAAAAGTGAAAAGGTGGTATACCAGTTGTGGGGTATACCAGTTGAGGGTTCAAGGTTGAAACACCACCTAGCAGGAACCAGGAAAGAAGTTGCTCCATGCACAAGCAAAGTTAGAAGTTTGCCAGAAGGTATTAAATGACAATGCCTGCAGATGATTGAGAACATACAAGAACGGAGACAACAAAAGGATGATTTTCAGATGTACGAAGAAGCTGATGATGCTACTGCCACTGGATTTGGATTCACTGATAGTTTGCCTTCAGATGTTAGAACAGAGATTGGTAGTAACAGTTCACGAGCACCTACTAGAGGAAAGAGGGTTGCAACTGAAGACTTTGGAGGTGGCAGAAGAGGAAGTTCAAGAAGGATTAGAGGAAGAGCTTCTTCTTCTAGCATACATTCGTTCTTTCCTCCTTCCACTACACCTGGTGCTCAACCAGGAATTCGTGCTGCTATGGCTTCAGAACAACCGCATGATCAGACAGACCTTGCAGTGGGAAGATGGTTTTATGATGCATGCATTCTATTTAATGCAACAAACAGTTTTAATTTTCAAGCAATGACAGATGCAATTGCAAACATTGATCCAGGATATAAGATGCCCTCTTATCAGAAGTTGAGAAGGAAGATATTAGATCAGACCGTAATTGAAGTGTAGCAATACTGTTCGACTTTGAGACAGTCATGGAAGGAAACAGGATGCACTATTATAGCAGATGGATGGACCGATAGGCGAGGAAGGACATTGCTAAACTTTCTTGTATATTATCCTAAAGGACTCATGTTTTTGAGATCTCTAGACATGTCAGAGGAGAGTCACACTGCAAAGATCCTACGAGAAGAATTTGATAAGATTATACAGGAGGTTGGGCTACAGAATGTGGTCCAATTGATTACAGATAATGCAGCTAATTACAAAACAGCTGGGAAGGAGTTAGCTGATATTTATGGGACTTTCTACTAGACACCATGTGCAGCCCATTGTTTAGATCTCATCCTCGAGGACATTGGTGAGATGGATGAAATAAAGGCAGCAACTGAGTGTTGCTAAGATATTACAAAATCCATTTACAACCATGCCTTTGTTTTGTGTATGATGAGGAGATATACAGAAGGTGCAGAGCTTCTTCGCACAGCTGTAACTCGGTTCGCAACAAACTTCTTATATGTACAAAGTATTGTGAGCCAGAAGCAAGCTTTGAAGAGAATATTCTCCTCAGATGTGTGGCAACAATTTGCAGAGTTGCCTCAAAATAGAAGAAATAGAAAGTTGAATGAGACTGCAGAAACAGTTTTTAGAAGTTCATTTTGGAATGCATGTGTCAGATTATTGAAAATTACTTGTCCTTTAGTGAAAGTTTTGAGATTGACTGATAGCGAGGAGAAACCATCTATGGGCTACCTTTATGAAGCCATGGACAGGGCAAAAGAAGCCATCAGAAATAATTTTAATGGAAAAAATAGAGATTATGTGCCTGTGTGAAAATTAATTGATAGTAGATGGAATAAACAATTGCATCAGCCTATTCATACAGCAGCATATTATCTAAACCCATCATTCAGATACTCAGGAACCTTTAAAAGGGACGGTGAGATTAATCGAGGAATCATTTATTGTATCGACAGATTAGTCCCTGATGAGAGCATAGCAGATGCAATACATCGAGAGATAGAGATATATGATAATGCTCTTCACTTGATGGGTTTGCCTGTTGCAATTCGCAATCGCACTACGATGCGTCCAGGTAAATTGTTTATTTTCATATTTAAGTTGCATCTTACGTTACTGTGGATTATTATGTCTCTAATGTTTGTATTTTTTTTACAGATGTTTGGTGGAACAAGTTTGGAAGTGATTGTCCAAACCTTAGAGATTTTGCAGTCAGAGTCTTAAGCCAAACCTTTAGTGCAACAGGTTGTGAAAGAAATTAGAGTGTTTTTTAATACATCCATACAAAAAAGCACTACAGGTTGGAACACAAAAGGCTTAATGATTTGGTTTATATTCGTTGTAACATGCGCCTTCGTGAAAGGTAATGTTGTATTACTTTCAAATTTTCAATTCAATATTGTTTAACTTCAGTTTTCAATTATTAATATTACTTACTAATTGTTTATCTTTGTTTGTGTCGTAGGCAATTAAAAAAAGTAAATAGAGAAGAAAGTCAGTTCGATCCAATAAGTTTGGATAATTTTGATATATTAGAAGATTGGGTTATGGAAGACACTGAAGAAAATGCTCTCCTAACAGAAGAAGACGTTGCCTGGATTAATTTGGAAGGAGCGCAACAACATTATAGAGATGAAGAATTTGATTTTGAAGAAGGTGTGGGCGTGGTTGATGATGATGAGGAGGATCTGCAACAAGGAGAAGATGAAGATTATTTAGTTGATGATCCTGATTACAATTTGTAAAATGTAACATTATATGTAACTGTAGTGTAAACTGTGTCTGTATTTTATCTTTTGGATTCAAAATATATAAATTTGGATGCAATTGTTAAATGTTGAATGCTCAATCTGTACTAATCTTACATTATATGAATTTAAAGCAATTATCAGATTTTTCCGGATTTTTTTCTGATTTTTTTCGATTTTTTACTAATTTTTATTGATTTTTAATTAATTTTTATATTATTTTAATATTAAAGTACGATACGATATGATATGCCCGTATCGTGGAGCCCAGCGATACACGATACGATACGCGTCAGACAACACTGGGTGAGAATACCTCTACATATAGACATACACTGATTAAATACACAAATATGCTTCTTTGACATCATTGAAGGCGCAACAAAACTAGGATGAGCATATATCTCAACTAGCAAGCTGGATCTTGATCGGATTGACGTGAAATTTGAAAAGACGCGTCATGATCTATAAGAAGACATGCAGGTGCAAGTAGTACCAAATTAAAGAGACTTGAAAATGAAATCAGATCGGAACCTGAGTCTTCGTAACAACAACAACAACTAAGCCTTTTCCCATACTAGACGGGGTCGGCTACATGGACTCTTTGTTTCCACATATCCCTATCGTGTGCCATGTTAGCAGTTAACTCACAATAAGCTAGATCATTCTTTATTGTTTCTTTCCAACACTTTTGTGGTCGTCCTCTACCTCTTTTAATACTTTCCAAATTTAGTTTTTCTAACCTTCTTAAAGGTTCTTCTTTTGATCTTCTTTCTATATGTCCAAACCATCTTAAACGATATTCTCTCATTTTAGCCTCTATTGGTGCCACTCCTAATTTGTTTCTAATAACCTCATTATGTATATGGTCTTTTCTTGTATGACCACTCATCCATCTCAACATCTTCATTTCTGTCACAGACATTCTTTTGTACATGTTGATGATTAACTGCCCAACACTCAGAACCATAAAACATGGCAGGCCTAATTGCTGCTCTATAATATTTACCTTTTAACTTTAATGGTATCTTCTTATCACAAAGAATACCTAATGCTCCTCTCCATTTTAACCAACCAGCATTAATTCTATGTGTAACATCTCCATCAATTCTTCCATCACTCTGAAAAAGTGACCCTAGGTATTTAAAACTTTCCTTTTGGGGGAAAAAATGCGGAACCTGAGTCTTCATAACAAGAAAAAAATGCATCTGTCTTGATGTTTGGTGTAAATAATCTAATACTAGAATAAAGAAAAGTTACTTTTTCTTAGTGTGGCTTGTGAAGGCCCATTTGATTCCTGTAGGAAGGGGAAAGCCCTTGACTGAAAAGCCATCGATAATAAGACAACATAGTGTCTTTTGCTAAAATAAAGACAGAATGAAGAAAAAACTACACAATCACACCTCCCATAGTGTGACCGTTTATTGATGTTAAAGTAGTTAGAGGAAAAAGATGATTTTCCTTTCAAACCAACCCAGTTTTCTCATGAGTGTCAAACAAATATCATAAAAAAACAATATGGTGGAGCACACGTAAGAAGCAATGGGTTTTCCTTTTACCACCACTTTGAGATCAAAACTTAGTCACTGCCAAGTTCTCTCATGAGGAACCATTTTCGCATCCTCTTTTTTATTTTCTTGATAAGAAAAAAGTTGACATTTTTTCCAAGCATGAACAGCTCTCTCTAAAAGTGCCGTCTCCTTCATGAAACAAATGGACCCTTCAAAACAGCTGAGCAGATGAAGTTGTTCTCCTACACATTTCTATATTCCAGTTGTCTCCTCTATCTCTTATAATGCAAAATTTGACAGCCATACCAATTACCTATGATGCATGAGTACTTTATTTATGATAAAGTATCCATACTGGGTGCGTACTGGTACAACTCGGTACACTTGGTTGCGGGATTTTAAATTTTCGGATTTTGAATCCATTTGGGGTATACCTCTTCATATCCATGTGTTATAAGTTCTCCAAATTTGTGTCATAAATAGATAAACTCAACTAATATCCATAAGGGCTAACTTGAATCGAAAATACAATAGTATTGCGTTGTTATGTTGAACTGTACGGTTATGAAATTGAGACTGTTATGAGACGTAATTTTCTTGTTTGAGATGTTACGTTTCCCATAGGAGTTAATATGTTATACCAAAATCTATACGTTCTAATTTGCCTTTTGCATTATATATTGTCATAGTTAACTTTGTGCGATTTCAATTTATTATATATATATATATATATTTATTTATTTATTTATTTATTTATTTATTTATTTATATATATATATATATGTGTGTGTATGTATATATATATCCGTACCTTAAGACTTTTCAAGATGATTGTACCCTGTCGCACTACCGCTATCAGGTACCAGTATGGTACCCATATCCATGCAAT
Source organism: Brasenia schreberi (assembly GCA_036023115.1). Classification (NCBI taxonomy): domain Eukaryota; kingdom Viridiplantae; phylum Streptophyta; class Magnoliopsida; order Nymphaeales; family Cabombaceae; genus Brasenia; species Brasenia schreberi. Next base: position 6,195,513 of record JAYKKT010000061.1, on the reverse strand, counting down.
ATCGCCAGTTAAAAAACTTGGGGGCGTGGACCTCAAATATGACCAAGGTAAACCCGTTACTATGAAAATGGAAGAAAGGAAAGAAAAGCTTCTCTCTTTATTTTATTAGTCGTTGATTCAGTATTATCTTCCAACTTCCCAATCTCCTATCTGGATTCAGTAGTACGTCAAGGGAATGTTGTTTCCTTTCCTCTCATCTTTAATCCGTATGCATCTGACTATGTCTAACATGCACAAATATGGTGGGCACCAAATTTCTAGGATCTATTTTTTTAGTTCTCAAAATCAAATAAAGACAGGCGCCACATTTTGATTGTATGAATGCAGAACCAAGCACGCTAAGAAGGGTCCTCTGGACGGGAAGTGCAACAAATCTTTGACTTTAACGGAGATTAACATAATCTCTCAGAAGCTCTCCCTTTTTCATACGAGCTGCATAGATAAACAAGATTCATGATTGCAGAGACACTCGGGACCAATAAAAGCAACACTGAATCACTCAAAGGCACTTATCATCAAGCGACCACAACATTTTGAATGAAGACACTCCACGACAGTTACGAGTCTCCCATCTCACCAGTTTAAAATCATTACTCGTTAGAACTAACTCATAAACCCTAAACCCTACTCTCGCAATTCATTGCATTGAGCCAAAATCACATCACCAGGCATAATACCTAAACCAGGCTTAAAGTCCCAGTCACAAAGGGTTAAGGTTAAAGCTATTTTGAATTCCCAAAATAACAGAACTATCAGTCGTCTTACTCCTCACGATCACATAGACCCGAAAACCCTCCCACATCACTCTGCATGGATCACGCTGGCTTCTATTCAGAAGTATGAGACCCTGAAAGACCCAAAATTTGGATGAAAAATCTCAAAAGAAGAAAAAGAATACCAAATAAAAGAAGGGGAGTATTTGCTGTCACTGAGACGGAAATCCTTCTCCGAAAAATAAATAAGAAGAATCGGAAACAGAAGATGTGGGTGAAAAGAGAAGGGCGACTAACCTCGATAATCGACGCCGGAGTTGAGCTTGACGACGACAGGACGCCCTCGGATTGACTTGAGAAAATCCGCCGGAGTCTTCGCCGTTCCCGTCGTCGCTCCACCGCTGCTCATTTTTGCCTCGTATCAATCGTCCGCAGAGAGAGAGAGAGAGAGAGAAGAATGCCCTTCTTTTTGTCGATGCGTTTGATTCGTGGAACCTCGATTTTCGATGGTCATTTTACATCACACGCAAAACAATGGAACTATGATTCTCAAGACCTAATTTAAGTCCTAAACATTCTAACGTCAACGAAAGGTGAATCTCGGTTTCAGCTTTGTACAAAAACCCGAGCACTTTCTTATCTCTCGTATAACTGTCTCATCTTATATAAAACCTAAATATCAGTTTTATTTATGAATAAAATCATTATACGTTTGATTCGTGACTAATACTAATACTTAGATTTTCATGTAAAACAAATTATTAGTATTAATACTTAGGTTTTCGTATAAAATGAGATACTTGAAAGGGCTTAAATTTTCATGCAAAACCAGTAAGTTCAATTTCTCAAACCCACATCCCATTTGTGTCAAAGGTTATCTTGTCAAATTAAACCTACTAAACCGTAAATTCATACCAGCAATGAGTTCTTTTTTTAACGCACAATGGAACTTGGAACTAGATGCACCGGAAATCAAGATAGAGTTCAGACCACGTATCAAGCACACCTAACAGGCTCTTAGTGCGTATGTGCCCGCACGTGCGTCATATAAAATCTTGTGATATACCAAAGTTGAACTCAGTACTATGTATTTATGGATTGCTTTATTACATATCAATACTAATGATGGAAGTTTATGAAAGGTGCATCTCTTTTAAAATTGGCTAGGTAGCAAAATGGCGACCAATTTCTCTGATCCTTCTAACCCCAAAATGACTATGATGCTAAAACTGATCAAACCAAACACAAAGCTGAAGTTGACTATGGACATGTGTATATATATATATATATATATATATATATATATATATGAAAATTGGATTCCGTCTACACTTGACTCATTCTCATGATGGCATGAGTTTAATTTTAAAAAATTTAAGGAATTTTAAAAAGTAAAAAGTTTTTTTATTGCACTCATGCCACCCAAAAGCGGGCAGGCGTTAGTGGGGACAAATCCAATCACTATACAATATATATATGAGAACGTAGTCCATGCACATACTCATTCATGCTCAAATCAATTTTAATATTTTAATTTTAAATAATTGAGATCAATTATTGAGATATTTAAGCAAATCTATTTTTACTTAATACCTTTTAAATAAAATAGTTACTCAAATATATAGTAAAATATAAATACAATTAAATAATACCTTTTACATTTTAAATTTAAATATCAACCCTTCATCTCAAATCTATTTTATTAAGTCAACTGTTTGATCTTTAAAATGAAATGATAAAACAACAAGTATTTAATATATATGGTAAATTAAATGCAACATACAAAAATATAACAATACTTTTAAGTTAAATCTCTACCATTGATTATTGTTAATCAAGTTATGAAAATGTTTGAGTATGGGTGGAGTTTGAGCATTTAACGTTACCTTTCTCTCTATATATATTATAATTCAATATTATGCACATGCATAATGACTTTCGTTGTATAAACATGATTTAGATTTAGATATTCAACAACAACAACTAAGCCTTTTCTCATACTAGACGGGGTTAGCTACATGGATTCTTTGTTTCCACAAAGTCCTATCATGTGTCATGTTAGCAGTTAACTCACAATAAGCTAGATCATTCTTTATTGTTTCTTTCCAACACTATTGTGGTCGTCCTCTACCTCTTTTAATACTTTACAAATTTAGTTTTTCATACATTCTTAGAGTTTTTTTTTTATCTTCTTTCTATATATCAAAACCATCTTAAATGATATTCTCTCATTTTAGCCTCTATTGGTGTCACTCCTAATTTGTTTCTAATAACCTCATTATGTATACGATCTTTTCTTGTATGACCACTCATCCATCTCAACATCTTCATTTATGTTACAAACATCTTTTATACATGTTGATGATTAATTGCCAAACACTCATAACTATAAAACATTGCAGGTCTAATTGTTGCACTATAATATTTACCTTTTAACTTTAATGGTATCTTCTTATCACAAAGAATACCTAATGCTCCTCTCCATTTTAACCAACCATTATTAATTATATACGTAACATCTCCATCAATTCTTTCATCACTCTGAAAAATTGACTCTGGGTATTTAAAACTTTCCTTTTGGGGGATAAAATGTGTGCCAATTTTAATTTTTGTGTCCTCTAAAGTAACCAAATGATCAAACTTACATTCCATATATTATATCTTTGTTCTACTAAGTCGAAGGTCTTTGCTTTCTAATGTTTCTCTCCATAGTTCCAATTTTCTATTAATTTTTTCCTTATACTCTTCCACTAATATAATGTCATCTTCAAATAACATACACCAAGGTACTTCATCTTGAATATTCTTAACTCATCAATATGGACTTAAAGTTGATTCTTGATGTAACCCAATATTAACTTCAAAGAAGTCCGTCATTCCTTCATGAGTACTCATACATGTTTTTGCACCATCGTACATGTCTCTTATAAGGTTTATGTATGTCAATAGGATACCTCTTTTTTCTAAGGTTCTCCAAAAAAACTCTATTGGTATCATGTTATAAGCTTTTTCTAGATCAATAAATATCATGTGAAGGTCTTTCTATTTTGCTCTAAAATAAATATCATGTGAAGGTCTTTCTTTTTTACTCTAAAATGTTATATAAGAAGTCTCAAAAGATGAATCGATTCAACAGTAGATCTACCTGACATGAATTCAAATTGGTTCTCTATTGTACTTTATACTTATCTTAACCTACGTTTAATAATTATTTCCCACAATTTCATAGTATGACTCATTAACTTGATACCTCGATAACTCTCATAATTCTGAATGTCTCCCTTGTTCTTATATATTAGTATAAGTGTACTCGCTCTTCATTCTTTGGGCATCTTTTGGTTTCTCCATATCTCATTAAATAGTCTTGTGACTAAAGTGATTTTTATTTCTCCTCGTATTTTCCAAACTTCTATAGGAATATTGTCTAGTGCTACCGATTTACCACTCTTTATATGTTTAAGAGCCTCTTTGACTTAATTCTTTTGAATACATCCGTAGAAATTGTAGTTTACGTTCTGATTTGGCTAACTCTCTTAAGCTAATACTAACCTATTTATTTTTATTAAAAAACTTATAAAAATAGTTTTTTCATCTATTTCTTATATCATCATTTGCCAGTAAAATTTTTTCATCCTCGTCTTTGATGCATCTAACATAATTAAGATCTTTAGTTTTCTTATCTCTAGCCCTAACTATTCTAAAAATATCTTTTTCACCCTCTTTTAAGTTGAGTTTTGTATATAAATCCTCCCAAATTTTAGCTTTTGCTTCACTTACGGCCTTTTTCGCTTCCTTCTTTACTTTCTTATAAGTTTTTAAAGTTTCACTAGTTTTCTTAGCATAATGTAATTTATAACATGCCCTCTTTACCTTGATTTTATTTTGCACTACTTCACTCCACTACCAAGCTTCTTTTTGTGCTGGTATACCTCCCTTAGATATAGCTAACACATCTTTCGCCACTTTCCTAATATGTATAGTTATATTGTTCCACATATCGCAAGGTGTATCAACATAATTCCAAACATCTCCTTGAAGGACTTTTTGTTTAAATATATATTTTTTCCCACTTTTGAGGTTTAACCATTTAGTCTGAATAACTCGATGCACTCTTTTCTTCTTTGTCTATTTTTTTATTTGTAAATCCATAATTAAAAGTCGATGTTGGGTGGTTAAGTTTTATCCTAAAATTACCTTACAATCTTTACAACACACTCTATCTTTTTTTCTATAAATAAAATAATTAATTTGTGTTTGTGATAAGCCACTCTTATAAGTAATTAAATGTTCTGCTCATTTTTTGAAAATTGTATTGACTATAAAGAGATCAAATGCTATAGTAAAATTTAAAATCTCTCTACCTTCCTCATTTATATCCCCAAAACCAAAGTTTCCATGAATACCTTGATATCCTAATGCCTCTTTACAGACATGTCTATTTAAGTCTCCTCCTAAACAAATCATCTCCATTTATGGAATCCTTTGAATCACCTTATCTAACCCTTATCAAAAAGTTGTTTTTATACTATCTTTTAGTCCTACTTGGGGTGTGTAAGCACAAACTATATTCAAAACCTTTGCTTCTAACACTAATTTCAACGTCATGATTCGGTCACCATATCGTTGTATGCCTACTACACTATCCTTTAAATCTTTATTTATGATAATTCCAACTCCGTTTCAAGTATTTTCTTTATTTGAGTACCATAATTTAAAACTTGTATCCTCTATCTCTTTCGTTTTTTCTCTAACCCACTTTGTTTATTCTAAACATAGAATATGAATCTTTCTCTGAATCATAGTATGTATCACCTCCATTAGCTTACCAGGTAATGTTCCGATATTCCAAGAACCAATACGAATCTTATTATCTATGACTAGCTTCGTTACACCCCACATCCGTTCATATTGAAAATGCGGAGACTTTCTCTGTAAATTATTCACTACATTCGAGCGACAATGTAGCGGGACTAACTTCTTTACCCACACCCGTTTATGATGTGGGAATCCTCTCTGCAATTAATTCACTACATCCGAACAAAAATGTAGTGGTCCTTGCTTACTTATCACTGCATTCGGCCTCTGCAGCGCGTCGGTAAGCAGGAATGCTTCAAAGTAATGCTTATAATTTGTGTAATCCATGGTATAAAAATCCGACAAAATTTTACGTTGACTTAGAAGCCTAATACAACCCTCCTCCTTTATCCGGGTTTGAGACCTACAATGTAAGGATGATCCCTTACCTGAGCAAAGTTTTAGATTTAGATATTCAAAAGTATCTTAATCTTTTACCTTGTGACAACTCTGAACAAAGTGTGGCCCTTAAACGAACCAATACGAAAGACATGCGCAATCTTTTCAGACCACTCTTTTCATTGAAGCAATATCGCCAACAAAGCAAAAAGGAAGGCACTGATAGTGCTAAACAGAAAGAAGGATCAAGCCGGATTGAAAAAGAAATCATAATAATTATGAACTTATATTTGATTACCTGAAAACTCCTCTAAAAGAATACCCCTGTAAAGAAATACTATGATACATACAAGATCTTCGGCCTCTATAATTTCCGACTCAAACAACCCCAATTAAAAATTACAATGGATCAATAATCAAGCAAAAGAAAAGACAAGGAAAACCAAAAGACTGTCATGAAATCGACATCGGCGATTGAGGCTCGGACGGCGTATTCTGTGAAGATTGCTTCTTCTGCATCTTTGCTCTCAACTGCCTCATCTTGGCTTCTACTCTTGCTGTGAATCCAATCTGGGTTTCCTGTCTTGCTTTAGATCGCTCCCTTGTCCACATGTGTTGATCTTCAATATCCTTCTTGTAGTACTTGATTTCTTGGATAATGTGATGATCCATGGGGTTGAAACATCTTTGGAAGGATATGTGGGCAAGATAAGGAAGATTGCATGTAACTGTTACTAAAAGGGTTGCTGTCCAATAAATAGGCGCAGGACCAAGAGCTTCAACCAGTATTTGGTACGCATTCTCGGAATATTGTGGAGAAAGCATGCCATATAACAAGAGAAAGAGGTACCAAGTGGTTATGCTGCCCCATACAAACAGGTGCTGAATCCATGTAAAATGGCTCATTGTCAGCGCAATCTGGCAGTTGACTGCCCAGATGATGCAAGTGAACATTGTGGTCCCAACAGCAGCCATATCAGCAGTCTGGCCATTAGCACGGAATGCTTGGTCGTAGAAGATGGTGACGTTAAGGAAGAAGATGATGAGGGAGGAATAGAAACCATTGCCCATCCATCCCAATATTCTATACCAGTCAAAGAACAAATTTTTGGGTCCTTGTTGATACAGTGCAGGAAACTGCAAAGAGCAACAGCCAACAGCTCATCAATAGGTTGGATTATTCAAACATGAATGAAACATATTGAAGGCGTTCCAAGAGAACAAACCTGTAAGCAAACTTCCGATGGAACATCTTGTTCAAAAGCACCAAGTGAAATGACAGGTAATGATGTCAGAACAACATTGAACAATATCATGTACCAGTCATCATAAACTGATTGACCAGAGAAGCCTGTAAAGGCCTCAAAATAGAAGATGGTGAGGCCAAATGCTATATTCTTGTAGAAGAAATAACATATCTGCATGCATAACAGATCAGTTTAGAAGAGTAATACAGGAATCAATTCATAATAGAAAGATACGAAATGCTAAAAATGTTACATGCTTTTCTATCCATGCAAACGATGCACAGCACACAAGACGTTGAAGGCAAGGCATCCAACTTGAGAGAATAATGATCAAGATGATATTAATCAATTACCATTTGTGCTATTCTCTTGTAACACCAGTGTCCATGGACTACCAGAAGCCGCTCTAAAAATCGAAATTGGGCAATAGCAAAGTCACTAGCCATCACCGCCTGAAAGGAAGTCGCAAGCCTGAGTTCCACAACTTGCAGAAATCTTACATGATTCCAAACAGAAAAACATATATGTGCATTTTATTGACTTGCGAGTATGAAAATGACAACTAACGAGAGGACATGGGCCAATCATAGTTTTTAACTGAACTATTCTACTTGAGATTAACGATGTAAATGAAAATGGAATCAGACAATTAAGCCAATTTAAAATATCTTCTTATTATATGAAGGAAAGCAATGAATTTGCTAAATTTTAAACATTGATCAACTGACAATTCCTATTTCAGCTCATATTCAAAACAAAAACTGTAAGTCAGAGTGAACAAAGCTAGTAGATACTTCTATTTAACGTTAAATAATCAATAAACAATTAACATTAGAGTGAACAAAGCTAGTAGATACTTCTATTTAACGTTAAATAATCAATGTAAAAAATTAATTAACAATTAACATTAGCTAGCATGAATTCTAGTGTCCATGGGGGATGAACAGCAGAAAGGTTGTACTTCATTGCCCATATGACATCGAAAATTTAGCTTTTCAATCTGATCAGAAATAACTATATTCAGACTATAATCACTAAAACAATTAAGAAAATACCATAATGCTAAATAAGTTTCATTTGAAGCAAGGAAGTGTGTCACCTTTTCCTCATTTTATAGAAGAAATTAGTCTGCAAATAATTATTAACAAAGCAAAGAGAAGTTCACTTTCCTACTGCATTGATCAGCTTTGATCACAAGAAGGCTACCAGAAAGGCTCGACAAGAAGTCTGGTCCACAGCTTGAAAAACGGAGCCCAAAAATGTAAAAACAAACATGACAGGTTCTCTCTCTAACCCCAATATTATTAAAAATTAAAGCTATACAAAACTAAAATTTGATTTGTTTATGAAATATAAAGCATATGGCATTGCAAAAGGTTAGAATCAACCTATCAAAACTATGCAGTTATAAAGATATGGCATTGCAACTTGCAACATTAAAGGTTAGAATCAACCTATCATATGCAGTTGATAGTTTTGTGTGACATAATTATGCTTAAAGAGCCAGTCGTGTATGTCACTGACCTGCATACCTTCAACCCCACTGATTCCAACACCAATATCTGCTTCTTGAATCATGCCAACATCATTTGCACCATCACCTATTGCTAGAGTGGTCTTCCCAGTTCCTTCTTTCACTAACCTCGTTACCTGATGCCAAAAGATTAAGGAATTAGGACAATATAAAATAGTACACAGCTTTATATCTCACAGTTGATATAGTCACGGAGATTAGATAAATGCTACCTACAGAAGTGTTGCAATCTCTAATGTGCAAAACAGAACTCATGGATCCATCTGAATTTAACTGGACCTAATTTTTCCTTTCTAACTAAGATGGATCCATGTGTGCAGTCATGCATCTGAATTTAACTGGACCTAATTTTTCCTTTCTATTTATGCACACACATTTAACTCCATAATCAACTACTGAAATGCAGTATAAAATATTAGAAGAGAGCCCACAAAATTACAACTGAAAAATGGGGTGGGGGAGTCCTACCAATGCCTTTTGCTTGGGAGACACACGACAGCAGATGACAGACGCACAATCAACAGCCAATCCCAAAAATTGGTGCTTCATATCATCTTCTAAAGCATATGTCAAAGTTTTCCCATCAATAATTAATGCAAATGCAGCGTGAGGATCCTTCTCCAGCTTTATCATTTGTGAGGCATTGGTGATTTGATTCAAAATGTTGTCCTTGATGACCTGGGATGTTAAAAAGAACTAGTCCTAACATCAGATAAAACCTAAGTCTATAAAGTAAATTCCTCAACTCTTTCTCAATGAAAAAAGTACCTCTTTGGCATCATTTACTGAGTCTGAATTTGGAGTAGTAATACAGATCTGCTTCATGCCCTGTCGAAGCAAACTACAAGCAAATCTGTACCACACAAAAACAGTTTCATCATACTTTTTACACAGGCACTTTCGAGTAAGTTCTACCTTAATTATTTAGAACAGAAATGAGAGTGTTATGAGGTTAAATATTTTGTGGTAGACAGACCCAATGTTGATTGCATATTCATTCAAATGTCTCGTAGTAGCCTCCAAATACATTTTTCCATTCTTTGACAATCGATCAAATATGATACTGCATAACCAAGCAAGAAAATAATGGACGACGTCAAAGTTTATAAGAGGGATGTTGAAAATCTCTTTATGACAGCATATGTGAGTGTTTTTTGCAAGCTTCTTCTCTGGGAGCAGGGAGTTGCTGTGAATATATGGTATACTAGTAGTAAGTAAAGTTTAAACTCCACAAGCTTGAAGAGGATTTTAATTATGCCAAAGTAGAAACTGATAGAAGGTCCTACTTGGTCATTAACACCATACATTCAACTGTCAGTAATATATAGAAATCACATTATGTAAACTAACCTGTCAGCTCCTTTGCAAAAAGAATAATGCTTCCCTCCGTCGTCCGCACAATCACTGACATACGCTTTCTTTTGCTAGTAAAATCCAAAACACAAAAATAAGATTCAAGATTTTATACTCTCTGTATAATTCACCCAAAACACAAAAATAAATAAATAAAAAGGCTAAGAAATATGACATAACAGTTGAAACAAATCAAAAGCAAAAGCAAATTGTGGACAACCCCCCCCCACCCCCACCCAAAAAAAATGAAGGATATACATAACAGGGTTCATGAATGTCCACCTGCCTTTCAACCACTTGTCCTGAAGCAGAAAATATTTCACGTACTACAACAGTTGATTGAGTTCTTCTATAAAACTCAAAACCAAATTCTCTGGCTGCTACAAGAAAAGCCCCTTCATCAGGTGACTCAGCTTCAAATGTACAACTGTTAGTCTCCTCATTCAGCTCAGGAATGGCAGTATGGCAAACTGCTAATATCCGGAAATACAACAAAAAGAACATCAACATTGGGTTCTTTCAACCAGTTACCATTCATTAGGCGGTTGTCTTCAAAACCAAATCCCTTTATGGCAGGCCTTTGATCCTCATCACCCTTGGAAGTAACAATAGTCTCCAGTTCAATTTCTTCAGCTCTTCTAACCTTTTCTGATGGCAGTTTACTCTTACTCATGGGGAAATTAGAGATCCGAATCCTGCTCCTCAAGATCAGAAGCTATCTGCTTTGCTGCAGCAAGTTCAACTTCACTGGAACGCACACCATATGCAGTACCAGCAATGGAGCACTTCAAAAGTCCATCTGATTGCAGGTTAAAGTGCCAGTTTTATCAGAAAGGATAGTGTCTACCTGACCCAACTCTTCATTCAAATTTGACGTCCGTGCTTCAGCAGGAGTCCCAGTTTCTTCATCATACATTTGAATGTCTTGGTTAATGAAGGTTGCCTGTAATACCTTCACAATCTCAATTGAAACATAAAGCGAGATGGGTATCAAATATCCATAAAGAATGAGTGCAGTAATCAGATGACTCATCCCAGCCAATCCAATTTTCCCAGGATCATACTGGTATTCAATATTGTCAGGCCGTAAGTACCACCACTTTGTGACTTGGTACTTGGTCTTTACAACAAATCCTATTGAACTAATAAAGGATATCAATATAAGGACAATGAAAAGAGAGTATATGATATAATCCATCTTTTTTTCTATTGTACTCCTTTTCGAAGGGGATTTTGTAGAATTCTGCATGACTTTGCTGTCGTGACCAGTGAAAATGACCACCCCATAGACATAATCAGTGTTCCTAAGCTTTGAATCTCGGAGAGGAGAATTTGACTAGGATCAAGAGCATAAACCTGACGTTCATACTCAAAGTTGCCAACAAAAGTGGTGGACACTTACCTTTCTGCTATTAACCTCCATGTCCTGCATGAACCGTCGCCAATCTTCCAGTGCTTCCTTTCCCATACTGAGTCCCACAACGAAAATCAAGGGAGCAATCATACTGACAGGAGAAAAGGGACTGACAGGGGTTAGTGAAAGAATAGCAGTCAGAAGAAAATACAGATTGGCAACTCTGCGGAACTGCTCAAAGATTGCTTTTGGTAGAAAAGTGAGGACATTATATTTCGTCGTGGATATGTAATTGCTTGGGTATTTAAAAGGTTTTTTCCTGTGCATTTGGGGTTGGTTGCAATGGACTACCCGTGAAAAGCCTGGACCTTGGAGGGGAAACTGGCCATCTGACTCCAACACAGTCGGTCGGATACAAGAGAACGTATAGAGTTTGCTCCATCGAATCTTTCCTCTTCTCGTTCTCTGCCCTGCCATCTTCTCTATTCACTTTGAACTGAATGAAATCGACTTGCATATATCCCAATTATAAGTGGCAAACAAAAACAAACGAAAAGCAATTCTAGCTTCCAGTCATTTGAAACATCTTAGTGAAACCATTTGTGGCTTTATAGCTTAAATAAGAGCAAGTATGCAGCTGAAATTGGGTATCTGATTCTATCAACTCACTGAAGACACCAACCACAGACAATTGATTGTCTCGGAGCAATTTCCCTGCATGAAAAGATAATCTGTCATTTAAAGAAGTCTAAATTTCAGTGACATAGGTCGTCACACAAAAGGGAGAAAAAACTGTTCTTTGTTTCGTATGTAATGCTGATTATTGATGAGCAGGACCTTTAAGCATTAGTGACATACATCGAGGAAAAAGAGGGGGGGGGGGGGGGGTGTTGGAATTGAACTAGTTCGGCTAAAATTCCTACGAGAAAGAAGAGGTGTGAAAATCCCAAAGACAACAAATGAAAGTCTTGAGCTTCCCAGCGGCAACTCTCACTCACAATTAGAAAATAAAAGAACAAATATCCTCCCAAGGAGATGGATTTCTTTCAACATCCATATCTATTAGACTCTTTTGAAATATATCAAATTATATGATCGTGATCATCACTCTCAAGCCAAAAATGGCAACACCACTCAAAATCTAGTTTACGGTCATGCCACCAGATTCGCAGGCTGCTTTGGTCAACAGATAACGCCCTGCAGCTTGAAGCAAGTCTGTCCCCCAGCCCTTTTCTTGCCTAGTCCTCTTTGTTTCCATTCTACCTCACGGAGCACATACTCTTCCTTCCTTCCTTTTGTCCAAACCTTCTAGATAAAAGCCTACAATTTCGAAGATGTGCTCGTTGCATTTTTTTTCTGGACAAGAACCACATGAAGATAAACTTTCTTCAGGTTTCTTTCCGTCTTTTCCTTTTCCCGTAAAACATAATCCTGTTTGCTAACTCCTAATAAGAGGTCGAACATCTACGTTTTTCTCGGCTACTTTCATGAGACTTAAGTTAAATTACGCGTAATACTCGAGACGATTACCTTCTCTTTGTCAAGTATACACATCGATTACTGTGATCGCACGATTCAGTAACGTTTGACTGCCCCAATTTTGGACATTCCTTCGCCGCTACCCCCGTTTCTTAGTTAACTTGGCAATGCATCAACTGGATAACCCAAACAGGTAATCTGGCAGCTATCTCAAGCCCGATTCCTCGCAGATAGTTCAGAACACGGAATCCAATTCCTCGAATCCACGCAGGGAAAAGATTGATTTGGCAACCAGCAACCCATATTCCAGAAATGCAAGATGCAAATCAAGAACGGGAACAGTGAAACAAGGAACCCGTACTCATCAAATTTCAACGCATCAACAACTCAAAATCCAGCAAAATTCTCCCAATTTCCTACACTTCCAGACAAATCTGAGCGTCGAACACGTACCTCTTCCGGCCGCTCGATCACTCCCTCAGCTTCCGTTGCACTTCTTTACTCCAACACGCGATCCCGAGTAAGAAAAGAACCGATCGAACTACAGAACGAGACTCGTAACAATAAACGTAACTGAAGACGGATTTTATACCGAAGATCAAAAAGAGAACGAAGAAGAACAAGATGAATAGAGAAGATCAAGAACATAACGAAGAAGAACACAGACGCTAACTCTCTCTCTCTCTCTCTCTCTGAAGAAGGGCGTCCGTTGAGCTGGATTTTGTTGACGTCAAAGAAGAGGGAGAGGAAGATTTTCTTTTTGTTTTCTAAAGGCGTCGCTGTCACACTCTCTTGTCGAGCATGGCCGCAACAGGCTTTCAGCAATTTAAGGAAAGTATGGGTGCAAAAGTGGTATTTGTGGCGCTACCGCAGGGGCTCTTACTAAAAATTGAACTGAAAGAAAAACAGGCAAGTCTTCAGTCTTCGGGGCTCCGGCTGACGTGGTAGCTAAGATCACTCAAGGCATGTCGGCTTCCTGCTTCGTTCGCGACGGAAACCTTGAATTTCACCCGTCAGCGCCTTCCTTTTCCAAAATTTACTGAGTGCTCCTCCTTCCCATCATATTTTGATCGGGGTTCGAATCCAAACCAACCCGATATGACTGGTTTCATGTTTGGGTACGGGGATATCAGAACATCTTTCACTTAGCATGGGTTAAGAACGAATAATAATACATAACCCAAGTTATATCAACATATAGAATAATATTTGTAAATGTACACATATATACATACATGTATATATATATAAACTTGATTTTATATATGCCAACAACACTTGTCCACATATTGCTTTTAGGTAGTATTAATGTAATTTCAAAAAAATTTAAATTTTTGAAAAAATATAAAATATTTTTATTATATTCTTGTCACTCAAAAACAACACGTGAACATGAGTGAACAGTAAAAACAAGATCCAATCACTATATACCTACTCAATTACCCATGAAGAAAATAAGACTCAAAATTGTACCCGTTTCATCGGATAACAAGGGATACAAACCTCAAAATGAGGTTTAGGTATGGAGTATAAGGTATACCTGTCTACAGCCTCTCTCATGTTCTAAATACGGCCGGTTCTGGTTATTATGGAACCTAGAACCAAACTCAATCAGTTCAAGATCGGATCCTGTTTGAAGTTTAAACTGCACGGATCTGAAAAAACTATAAAATATATATGGAACAAGTAAACATCGGTTTTGATTCTATCGATGGTGGAATTGGAATTGAACTGAGTTAGAAACCTGTTGGAACCAGTGAAAGCGGACCTAAAATGGAACTGTATTGAATGGTCTCTGATTTCGAGTCCAGTTTCATCGGTTTCAATTTCAACCGGGTCCTGACCCGATTCTGTTTCGGTTGAAACCATCAACCTGGTTTTGAACCGGTCGTGGTCTACCCACCGGTATCGCCTGGTGTTTCCTGCGGTCTAGTTGATGTCTCATAGTCGTGCCGTGTCTTGTTTCCATTTATATTCGATTTACCAAAATTATCCCGAGGTATCTCGTGTCATTGTGTCACACCAAGGTGGCGTAGCTTTTCTTACGCGTAGAAATACGCCTCCAAATTTTCCATCTTTAGCAATGCTATTAGAAATTGATAAGATAAGGTTCCTGAATCAAATCTTTTTGCAGAATGACTCGAATTGGATCGGCTAAATGTACGATCTTATATTTAATATGATAAAATATTAGGTATAAGAGCCACGAATCTTCTGACTGAATAGTTCAAAAGAAGTGTCGTTTTAAGGACAAATACATATCTGATAAGTGAGTCAACCTGACCGCAACTTGCATCAAAATAATAAGGCAGAAAAAAACGAAACTCAACTTGTTTCTCACCGACGAATAACTTTCTAATCGGATTTCTTACAAATTTAGTCCATATACATAGAGAGAGAATGATAGACTTTTCTTTTTTTATTTGAAGAATTTATCTTTTTAATTGAATGGTTCGTAATAAAAAAATTAATAATCTTTTAGAAAAAATACAAAGTGTCTCTCTCTTTATATATATATATGAAAGGCCATCGAATAATATGGCGTTCACTACAACTATTTGTCTGTGTCAGCATCTCTTCATGACGAACTACCATGTCGATTCTAGCTGTATGATGAACGAATGAACTAATCGCTCCGTGGTCTTACCCGCTAGAGCTGTAGATCCATCAAATCATCAATTAAATTATAAGTAAAGGCGTCTTTTTTTTTGTTCTTTCTAAAAAACATCTCATTTATCCTCATAATTCAAGTGAGTAATTATCAAAAGACTCAAAAAGAAAATCTTAAATAAAATAGATATTTCTTGTTAGAGAGAGAGAGAGAGAGGGAGAAGGGAGGTCGCTTATCTTAATAGCAACTTTGTCAACCTTCATCACGAGAGGTAGATTGAGTATGTAATGTTGTTTGGTACATAATTTTACACAAATATTTTGATCATTCAGTTTTTTAGATCGATGGTAGAAATTTAAATCAAATCTATTTTTGTACTTCGCATGAAAAGTGATTCAAATTTTTACTATTATTTCAAAGATCAAAATGTTTGTACAAAATTATACGTCAAAAAATATTATGGAGCTGAGACACCTTTCCCCTTTCTCTCTCTCTATATGTATATATTATGAGGATCAACATGTAAATCGTCCAAATCTGAAAAAGCCTATTCATTCCACAATATAATTCTTCTTTGTTTGGTGCGCAAAGCATATACTAAAATCACTATTAAAATAATATTCTGATTCTATTGGCAGGTCTAGATGACCTAACCCATTTAATTCACCAATAAAATATAGTGGAAAGACGGCTAATATCGTGATCAGATACATCTTGTTTGGAGGAAGTGATTTTCATCTCCTTACTTTCATGAGAAAGTAATTAATTTTCATGTGAAAAGGATCGGTTTTCTCATCTAAGGAACGCATGATACCCGCAAAGTGTGTCTAGATTTCAAGGAAAACAGCTCATTTCCTAGGAAACCAACTCATGTGTCTCATCATAAGCCGGCTTATTTGTGATTTGTACCATTTAATTGTTGCTCGTTGGGTAGCGACTCATCTAACCAATTGGAATAACATAAACATTTTATGCATATATGCATGTACATATTGCATATAATGCTAAACTGGATTGATCACTGCAGATCCAAACCGATCCTGAACGAGCTCGGCGTGGACCGAGACAAGCCGAACAACAAGAAGTTATCAAAATGGCAAAACCTTCTATTTAAACAAACGGGTCCAATACGGTGGGAATTTTGAAATGAGAATTTACTTTCTTTCCCATCTTCTCCAGCTGAAAAGGATCCTGGTCAGACCTCCACCGGGTCAGGTCTGGCGTTCTAAACATGCTAGGCCAATTGGATCCAGCCCAGATGTTGTCCACATGAACCAGGACCACATAGAACTTGAGTTTACCTTTTTCTATATCTAATAATTTAAACCATGGAGGTTTCCCTTAACAGCTCTTTATTTGGATCCATTTTGGTTGGAATATACAAAATCCAAATCGAGATCAGTTTGAATCCTGCTCACTGGATTCAAGCCATGGCTCAGTCGGTGACCCATATCCAAACAGTTAGTAGCCCTAACTAAGGGGAGAGACCCTACTCAACAACTGGCTTGATCCGGGCTAGGTTCCGACACTAGGTGGAATTCGATCATTGCCCAATATTTGGAGATCCAAGTCTAAACTCAAAACCCAAGTTACTGGATACTCTATTTTCGTGATGTTCCCTCGATCACATGACTCTTGGACATGGACCCGTGCACATTAATTTTAACTTAACATAATTTGTATTTTTCAGGTTGATCGTCTTATTGTTTACAAACAACAACAACTAAGCATTTTCCCATACTAAATGGGGTTGTCTACATGGATTCTTTGTTTCCATAGAGCTCTATCATCTGCCGTGTTAGCGGTTAACCTACAATAAGCTAGATCATTCTTTATTGTTTCTTTCCAACACTTTTGTGGCCATCTTCTACCTCTTTTAATATTTTCCAAATTTACTTTTTCATACCTTCTTACATGTTCTTTTTTTGATCTTCTTTCTATATGTCCAAACTATCTTAAATGACATTCTCTCATTTTATCCTTTATTGGTGCCACTCCTAATTTGTTTCTAATAACCTCATTATGTATATGGTCTTTTCTTGTATGACCACTCATCCATCTCAACATCTTCATTTTTGTCACAAACATCTTTTGTACATGTTGATGATTAACTACCCAACACCGACAACCATAAAACATGCCTTTTAACTTTAATGGTATCCTCTTATCACATGTTGATGATCGTCTTATTGTTTAAATAAACTAAATATGCAGAGGTATACGTATCCCCGTGTCGTACTTTAGTAATAGCATAGCTTCATAGGATGAAAATGATCCCCATATGGATCGAACCCAGGATACATTTCAGATGCCGTGCACTCTTTCTAGATGCTTTCTACATGCGCAATTGCTTTAAAATATCTCATAGGAGAGTTGGCAACCGTCCATTTTCAACGGCATCCAAGGTACCCATCACTATAAAGATGAATAGGCCCGATCAATTCTCAGGATTCTGTATTTTAGTTACAGTATGGGCCAAAAGAGATGACCCACATTTCTTGCATGCCTGTGAACCGGGCGCAGTCGAGGCAAAGTCCATCATGTAAATAGGCCGGCATACATCAGTGTTTGGATTGGATATATCTGCTGTCTAATACTATGATCCATATCCAAAATCGTAGTTCGATACTAATTGGATATCTAATCGTGTTCATCCTCTGTTTATTGGACATATTTGATGCAAATCCAATAACCAAATCCAATTGCAACACGTCTTGGGATTGAATTTCCTTTCAAATGTAACCTACCTACATTTTATGTATTTTGAGTTTTAATAATATAAGAGATGATTAACATGCTAATCAGTGCCATTATATTTATATGATATTAACAAAATTGGTTATTCATTAAATACAATTTAAAATGGTCCATAGTGGGTCCCCGCCACTTATAATTTCAAGGCAATTTATTTTGTTTCGATAAATTAATGATTTTGAAGACAAGGATGATTCTTATGAAACCAAGAAATGTATCGTCCCCAGCACGTCTAAGTAAAGATGAGAAGCATTGACCAGAACCTGGTTTTGTTCAATGGACTCGGCACTTGTTTCCCCCTTAAGCAAGGTATCGAGTTCAAGTCTTGTGTGCGGCAATTCTTTACTCCATAGTCAGTCAACCCGATTGTCACGTATTAATCAGGGTCCTTTGGGCTTTTCGATACTCGTGACTAGACATGGTCGATTTTGAACCGCCCATTCTGGTTTACTCGAAACATGGAACAAGAGTCGAACTGGGACCGAGTTTGGAGCTCAAACGGTTTGAATCCAGGAGAAATTAAAAAAGTGAAACAAAAAAAAAAGAAATAAGGTCCCTGGTTCCTAGCCGAGTTTCAATGGTTCGGGTTGAAACTACCGTGTGCCAATTCGGAACGACTACCTGCAACATATAGCTCACCTGGCTAGGTGACTGGACTCACAAGTTTTAGAAGTTGTTCATTCAATACTCGGAGCACGCATATTTGGGTTTTGGCTTCTCCATCATGCAGTGGTGGACTCCCTTTAAGAAGAGTTCACTTTAAATCTCCACAATTTTTGGATCCATTCTTATATATAAGGAAATATAAATGTTTCGAGGATCTAAAATAAAAATACAAGTACGCCTCACCCAAAAAAATCTTGACCCGACTGCTACCACGACCAAAAAAAAAAAAAAAGAAAGTTGACTCGATTTGATAAACTTGTTATTGCTACCGATGTAAATTATATAAGTTATTATAGCATCGTAATGACGTTTAATTGTTTAGAATTTGGGAGATTGAGCAGGCGTCATAATCGGCACAATGGTTGATTGTTAGTACGAAGGAAGCCACGTGAATCTCAAACAGGAAACGAGGGGCTGAAAAATATAACCAAACGTGAAGTGGGAATTGAAAGGAGAAATAGAAAATAAGAAGGCGGAGAATGCAAACGTTTACGACGGGGTTGGATCTAAAGATTCAAGTCGCGCAGGATTCAACTCTAAACCCACAATAAAGATCCACAATTCTAGGGTGCGCCAGGGCTTTGCTCCCAACCTGCACTGCGTGCACCCAATAAATCAAACGCACGCACACACACACAAATATATATATATATATATATATATATATATATATATATATATATTAAAAACTATTAGAAAATAAAAGCTTGTGATTGATAGAACAAAGATAAAATATATAAAATATAAGTTTTGTTCATTTGATTTTATGAATAACATGAAAATTATGATTGACACACATTATAATTTATAAAAAAGTTTTAAATATCTAGGACCAGTTTTTTAAAGCTTCGAAAATATTGATGGAGACGTCTTACATAAGATTAATGTAAATTAGTTAAAATAGAGAGACAGATTATGTATCTTTTGTGATAAGAAGATATCATTAAAGTTAAAAGAAATATTATAAAGCAACAATTAGATACATTGTGTTATATGGTGCTGAATATTGGCCTCGTAATCATCAATAGGTGCAAAAGTATTCGTGAAAAAAATGAAAATGCTGAAATAGATGTACGATTATATAAGGGAAATGGTATTTGTAATAAGGTTATCATAGACAAACTGAGAGTGATACTAATAAATAATAAAATAGGAGAAAACGGTCGTTTTAGTCATGTGAAAATGCAACCAAAGGAATCTGTGTGAGAAATTATATGGTGAAAGTGTCAAAAGAGAAAGAAGAAGAAGAAGAGGAAGATTACAACGGTATTGAAAAGGAACAATAAAAAATAATTTAGCTTTTGTTGGATTAATTGTTGAGACCTATAGAAACAAAGAATCCACATAGCTCATCCCATCTAGTATGAAAAATGCTTAGTTGTTGTTGTACTTGATTAAATAGCTTCTAAAAATCAAGCTCCATGCACACAATTTGGCTAGTGAATGTGCTTGAAACAATTCTCTTTGCACATTTAGCAATTGGAAATTCATGTTTTTATGTATCAAAGTTGTATTTAATTAATTTCACCTATTTTATAAGTTCTCAAATATATTCTTTATTTGGTAACATTTAGCCTTTTGGGTACTTTTTCTATATATTTTTTGAACTTTTTTAACACATCAAATTTTGAAATGGTAGTTAGCAAATTACTCTCATCTAAGTCCACGAGAGCGATAGCTCAACCGCAGAGCACTCTAGCATCGTTGCTGCTGGTGGGGAGTTCAACTCTCGGATGGTAAAAAAAAGTCCACAATTTTTAATTTTTAGGAAACTATGTAATTGTTCTAGTTAAAAAAGATGCATTGTTTCAAAACATTAGCTCATTTGGTTAATGGAACAAGGCATAAGTCGAAGGTCACGAGTTCAATTCCCTGAGTTCGAATCTACCTAAAGATGCGTTGCTTCAAGAAACCTTAGGATCGAATCTTTGTAAAAGCACTAAAACTTTTGGAGTTCAATCCATTGAAAGGAAATAATAGAAAGAGTATATGAGTTTTGTGGCCGCAGTTTCTACCAATCATTTTCCAAAAAGAGAAGTGATATTCTCCAACTTCCGCGTGTGCCATTTGTTTAATTTAAATAAAAATAAATTAGGTTCAATTTAAACTCCATATATCATTAGATTGTTCGGATGTGATCCTTTTTTTTTCTCTTTAAAGAAAAGGGTGAGAATTTTGTGTTTCAGGTTGTGTTTGTGTCGTGTCACTTAGTACCCTGTTGGATTAAACCAATAAGAAAACAAAATCATCGTGTTATTAGGGTGGAACATAAATGTTTTGGGTCACGCCCATGTCTAGTTTTCATGTCAATGTGCTATATTGCAAATGATTATGTGTTTCATGTGTCATGACGCTTTCATCCTCGTGTTTAAACAGGTCAATCCAAACACAATACACTCTTAAGTGTGGTTCCTTGGAGACACAAACATGGGTTTTCCGTTGGAGCGAAGGTTGTTCTCCAGTTCATTGTCGGTAACGTCAGTAATGCAGTAGAATGAGGATCGGGTCAGAAACAGGGTCCTCACCTCAGTGAGATCGGGAAAAAGAAGAAGATGGATGGATTTGACGGTTTTCCACAAACGACTTTTCAGAGAAGATTCTAACTCTTTTTCTATGAACCTCTCTCTTTCTGTATTCACACGTACAATATTTATAGAGAGTGAGTCCGACTTCATCTTTCTGGTTTTCAAGTTTGGGCTTTTCATTAAAAGTTATTTTTTGTCTTTATTTATGTATCATACATATTTAATCATGTATACATTTTGTATGTAACGTTTTACAATCGAGAATGAACATTCTGCATTACATCTCCCACTTGGCCATTTGAGCCAAGGGGTATGCCACAAACTACATTTTGTCTCCCACTTTTGTAGGATTTCTCAAGTTATGTCATGTATGATTGTTATTGCAATCATTACCCATTGTGTGGTTTCTTACCTACACAACAATCAAACATATATCAAATCCATATTTATAACATGTTTTGAGAAAAGATCCTTTGTTATGCCTTTAGTCAAGGGGTATGCCAACATATCATCAGTTGACATATATAAGATGGATATTTCATTTCTCATAATGATATCATGAACATAGTGGTATTTAATCATTATGTGCTTGTTTTTGGAGTTATAAACTTCACTCTTAATCAGAATAATTACTGCATTGTCACAATAAATGACAATTGACTCGTTGGTTATATCCAATTTCAAATCACATATAAAGCGACTTATCCAAACAATACTTGTTGTAGCCATACAATAAGCCACATACTCAGCCTCCTATGTATGCAATACTACACAACCTTGTTTCTTACATTTCCAAGAAATAACTCTACCTTCAAATAAGAATATTTGTTAAGAAGTTGATTTATTATCATCTTTGTTCCCAACAAAGTCGGCATCTGATTATCCCACCACATTTTGTTCATCTCCTTGAAAATATAGATTCAAGTCTTTTGTTCCTTTGAGATATCTTAAAATCCTTTTCCCAACTATCCAATATTGTCAACGAAGATTACTTTGATATCTACTTAGAAGATCAATAACAAAGTTGATATCAGGCCTTTACACAATATAGCATACATCAAGCTACCTACAACTTGTGCATAAGGAGCATTAGGTTTATCATCTCCCTCACCGAGACAATCAACCTTACTCAATTTGACCCCTTTCGCAACGGGTATAGATGCAGGCTTGTATTTACCCATTTAAAACTTCTTGAGGATATAATCGATATATTTTTCTTGACTTAGGCATAAGAGTTTAGATTCTCTTTCTCGAGAAATCTTTATACCAAGGATATAAAATGTTTCCCTATATCCTTCATTTCAAACATTGAGTTTAACCATGACAATAATATGTCATCTATGTATAACAATAAAATGACAAAGTGACTCTCACTTTTCCAAACAAATACAAAGTGATCAAATTCATTAGCCACAAACCCAAGTTCCAAAATGACATTTGAAAGGTCAAATACCATTGACGACGTGATTGTTTGAGGCTATATAGTGATTTTTTCAACCTATATATTTTATCTTATTGGCCTTCAACTTTGTACCCTTGAGACTGTTGCATATATATGATTTCATCTAAATCTCTATTTAAAAAAGTTGTTTTTACATCTAATTGATGTAAATCTAAATCATAATATGCTTAAATTGTCAAGATTATTCTTATGGATGCAAATTTCACAACAGTTGAATATGTCTCAACATAATTTATCTCCTCTTTTTGTGAAAATACTTTTCAACCAACCTCACCTTAAACTTATCGATTTTTCTATTGACTTTATATTTCTTTTTCAGAACTTATTTACAACCTATGACTTTCCTTCTTTTCAACAAATCAGTCAATTCTCAAACTTTATTTTTATCAATGGATTCAATTTCCTCATCCATGGCTTTTTCTCAGTTTGTTGATTCAGATAAGTCAATAGCTTGTCGATATGTTATCGGTCAACTCATTTAAATCCACCAAATTGTACACTTCCTCTATAAGGTAAGTATGATCATCTTTTAAGTAGGACAACATGAGCTTAAGTCTTTTATGTCTGCTTAAACTTTCAGTTTGTTAAGAAAGATTATATATGGGTTCAAAAGATGATTGATTTAGATATACTAGATCGCCAACATATTCATCTTCATTTTCAAGGATGTCATTCTTAGTATCCTATAAGAATTTAACATTCTTGTTCTCTATGAGTCCATGGTCCTTGTGATAAAACCGATATCTCTTGAATCCTTTAGGATATACGATGAATGCACATCTCAATGACTTACTGTCTACCTTATCTCTAAATTGATAAAAGATCTTTACATGAGCGATAGATCCCTACCTCCTAAGATGATATAGGTTTGGTTTTCTTCAGAACCACATCTCATATGGTATAGATAATACAACTTTACATGATACTCTTTTAAATATATATATTACTGTACTTACTGCTTTTCCCAAAAATACCCTTCATAGAGAAATATCTATTAACATAGACCTTGTCACATTCATTAAGATCCTGTTACATCTTTCTTCTATACCATTCTATTGAGGTGTTCTACGTATTGTATTTTGCTTTATAATAACAAAGTCTTTGTAGAATTCTAGAAATTCTGTAAAGGTGTACTCTCTCTATCTGATCTAAGACTTTGATTGTATGTGCTAGTTGATTGTTAACTTCTTATATTTTTTAAATGCTTGAAGTGCCTCGGATTTATGTGTTAAGAAATATATGTATATGTTTCTCGAGTAAGAATCGATAAAGGTTATAAAATAAACATTTCTTTGATGTGATATTACTCTAAAATGTCTACATAAATTAGTGTGAATGATTTTCAACAGGGTTGTTGCCCCTATTATTTTCTTGTAAAATATTTTTCTTTTCATTTTTCCTTGTATACAGGCTTCATATTTACCAAAGGTGTTTTCTTTAAATCTTGACAATAAGTCAAAGTCAGATAATTTCCTCAACTTTTTTAAACTTATATGCTCTAGGCATTTATACCATACATTCACATCAATATTAAAGGCACAATTAATATAAGCCAAAAAATCTTCACTTTTATTGATATTTAACTAGAAACAATCTGTATTCATCATCGAACAATCCTTAAAAGGTTATCCTTATATGCTTCCCTATGCTTACCTTGTTAGGGACAAACCTGACTTAAAAACGATAATTAACGGCAAGGACCAAGACAAAATTATGCCCTATAGTTGTTACAATTAATAAATCAGTTAAAACAAAGGGTATGCCTTGTACATAAATCCTAAATGACCATACTCCAAGGACATTTGAAAAGGTGTTATTTCCCATATACACCTTATGTTTTCCTGGTTTATATTCTTTTAGGTCCATAGCTACTTCTTTGCTCTTCGAGATATGTCTCGTTGTTCCAAACTCAATCTACGAACCAAATATTAGGCGGTGCATGTAGAAGTATTCCAAAATCATGCATATTATGTCATGCATCTCCGATTGATCGCACCGTTGGATGTTTCTACCATCAGTCTTCTTGTTGCGATAATTTTTCTTTTAGTGTTCAATCTTTCTACAATTGAAGCACTTAACTCGAGAAGCGGTTTCCTATGATTTTTTGAAAGTTTGACTACCTTTCTTATCAAACTTCTTGTTTGGTTTATTTTTTTTCTGGTTAGGTTTAGAGTTTGTACCAATCCCTTCTTGATCTACTAGCAACTTGTCATTCTTATTTCTATTCATGTGTTCTTGTTCAATTGCTAGTTTAAGGGGTAACTAAGGAAAATTTGTTTTAGCTCCTAATCTCAAGGATATGACATCCATGTTCCATGAAGAGGAAATGTTATTATGGTGGTAGATATTTGCATAGCCTCAGAGATGATCGACTTTGCTACAGCTAAATCTCTAGCCATTACCAATATTTGGTTAATATGTTCTACTATATTATCTCATTTTTTCATTTTATAGGAGTTATATTTTTATAGTAATAGTTGAATATGTAACTTTGTTATAGTATCATATTTAGTTGTTATAGAATCAAACAACTCTTTGGCAGTCTTGTATTCCTCAAATACCCTAATGAAGTCATCCTCTATATATGTTAGCATTATTATTCTAGCTATTGTGTCATCTCTAAAGAATGTTTTGTATGCATAATTTTCCTCTTCTACTGCATTTGGATTGGGTGGTAATTGTATCCCTTAGAACGTAATTTACACTCTCAAGTGTAAGTGTTAATAGGATACGCCTTTTTCATATTTGGAAATTTAGATCATTCAATTTTTTTGTTTTTGCCAACTCTGATACACAAATTCTGGAGTTCATTTTAGTTTGTTTGACAAAAAATAACAATAAGACGGTTTAAAGAAAAGAGGAAACAACCAACCACGTATGTTAGACAACAAATAACATATTGCTGAAATGTAATTTGTAAAATATCTAGGTACTGAACTGGAAATATTTCTAAGTACCTAAAAGTAATTTCAATTGATATTCAGGTACCAATTTGAAAATACTTAGATACTTAGGGACAAAACAGTAATTTTTCTTTTATTTTTTGTCACTATAATTTTCCAAAAATTTCTGTCTGATTGTGTAATATTTTAAAAGATATGGGGCAAAATAGTAAAATGACACTTGATTTTTCTGTAAAATTCGTGATTGATCGAGGATAAAATCATAATTTTGCCCTTGATTGTGAATATGTACTTTTTTCTTAAAGACAAGAACAATACTATCCTTTTATATATTGGCAAAATCATGAAATTACGTTCATCCAAGGGCAACAATGTAATATTATAGGTCAATATTTTGTAATTTTCAAAAACTGCCAGATGATAGTTTTGTCTTTTCGTTCGTTAAGGACAAAACTAATTTTTACTTAAAAATATCTATACTTTTTTGTAATTTCACTCAGTGGGAGTTTGGAAAAATAAAAACCGGTTAGGGACAGAGCGAAATTTTCAGTCCATTGGGTGGTTTTGGACGTTTCGAGAAGTGGGAGAGAGAGAAAAGCGACAGGAAAAGAGAGAGAGGAAGAGGAAGAAAATGAATGAATTTTATGGTTTTCCATATACGACTCTTAAGGGAAGATTCTAACTCTTTCTCTATGAATTTCTCTTTTTTATGTATTCACATGTATGAGTACGACTTCATCTTCTTAGTTTTTACGTCTGAGCTTTCCATTATAAGTTATTTTTTATCTTTATTTTTATAACATATACATTTAATCATATATACGTTTTGTATGTAACGGAGAACGAACATTCTACGCTACATTTTCGAGTTGTATCCATGGGGTTTTGAGTTGTGTCCATGTGACACGTGCTCGTCTAATCCCGGTTCTCATCGAAAATGACTCAACTCAGGATGACACGATTAGGCCATACTTTGATGGATGAAGTGTCGGTGCTTGTTAGAAAACATAGACCTTCATGGGATAAAGCTCAAATAATTGTAAGTTTTGGGATTATAGGTTGTTGAGAGTATCAAGAAAATCAATATGGATCTCAATGAATGGAGAGGAGAAATATAAAGAGATTTTATTGAAGAAAGGAAGTTTATGGTTGAAATATTTTCGTCTCTCCCTTTTCTCTCTCTCCTAGGGCTTCTATTTATAGAGTAAAAAAAAAACAAATTCAAAGGAAGCCTTTTGCCTCTTGATAAGTTCGTATTAAGTGGTATTTTGTGGCTTTAATATCCCTATTTTAGTCTCCCAAGCCTTTTGCCTCTTGAAAAAAAAAACAAATTCAAAAGAAGCCTTTTTGCCTCTTGAAAAAAACAAACCTCAGGTTTTATTTTAACGGCTCTCGAACCATTACAATTTTTTGCGACAATATATAGAGAATGAGAGTCCAATGACAGATCGTCGGTTCACTATTTCGGAACATGAAAAGAGAAGTGAAAATCGAGTCGTGTTAACCTATTAAAAAAGTGAGAAGAGATAAGAAAGGATATTTTAAAAATAAACCGATAAATCTTTAGTAAAAAGGAATGTATAAATAATAATAATAATTATTAGTAAATTAAGAGGAAATCCTCCATTGGGTTACTGAAGATGGATCTCAAACCGGTAATATCTAAAAGGACCCATAAGACTGACAATTTAGGACACGACACAGAAACCTGACCCAAACAAAACTGCAAAGGTCCACCTTCTGTCCACTTAAGAAGGCCTGCGTTCTGGTTCACCTGTTTAGGGACGAAGGGTCAGAGACACTGAAATGCTGCCAATATAATACTCACATGAATACGGCCAAAAGGTTCATAGTCGTCCATCCAAACTACCACATGATAGAGATTGGGTAGAATTCAGGTTGGCTTGATTATGATCAAAGACAAAAAAGCACAACACGAAAATAAGCAAGAACCTGCGAATGTCAACCCAATTCACAATTTCAGTCTCACAAACTGATAACTCCTAGCCATAAGGGCTCTTCAATAACGGTCATCAAATAGGGAAGGCCACATTTCATATTCTATGAACCTGTTACCTATTCAAATGAAGAATGTTTTCAAATAAATAAATAAATAAATAAATTGTATAGGAATAAAAAGGTGAAATAATGATTTTTGGAAACCCTCTAAAGCCAACGATACCACTCCGTTGCAACGAAAACATTACATAATGGTTTGAACCATCCATCTTTTTGATCAAATGGTCTAAATTAAAAATTAAAAAATAAAAAGTTTGTCTTTTAAAAAGGACATTTTTCTTTTTTAATATAAATAATTAAACCAAAGAAGTGAATGATCTAGATTGTCAAGAAAAGTTTTACGTGAATGAGATTCTAGCAACTCTCATTCCCAACACTTGAGATCTTTGAGGATGTTTAAGCATAAACATGATTTATACGTATTTACCATGCTTTTATATGTATATATAATCCCTCAACTATTAAAATCTCTTCCAATATCTCATGATTTTTGGTGGGGGTTATATTAATAATTTAATAATGTTATTGTTCAATTATTTTTGGTATGATTCGTGTTTAGCTAGTGACCTAGGAAAATTGGTTCAGTTCTATGTATTATAATGGTTTGTTTCTTTCTCCAAAAACGGAAGTGGTTTTGGTTCGACGCTAAACCTAGAACTAAACCAAATGGGATCTTGTACACACACGCCTACTCAGGAGGAACACAACCCAAAAAATTTCGTACTTGTGTCCCTCGTTGCTTTGTGTGTGCACAAACACAGAATGACACGACACAGAACACGAAACGGCTATCCTCGGTGCTGCAACGCGCTGTCTTGTAGTATCAGCATCAATACGGTAGATCCGGTATGTACCACCCGTTCTTGATCTGGTACTTAAATCCAAATCGGATCAGGATTTGGAAGAGCGCAGAACAGAGCAAGGTCCAACTCGTTCATAACTTCGCACCTGTGACGATGCTCACAGGCGAGAGAGAGAGATTCTCTGCAAACCCTAGCGGAATCCTTGGCGGAATCCTAGTCAAATACTAAATCTCAATACTCCCCTCATGCAAGAATCCACGCGGGCCTCGATATGGAAGCGCTAGCGGCTCAAGCGAGCGACCTCTCCATCTCTGGCGAATCGCCTCCCTTCTCCGGCGGCAACGACGCCGACGGTTGCGACTTGGGCAAGGGCCCGCGCACCCTTCTCTGCAAAGATGCGGAGTCCCTGCAAGAGCTCGCTTGTCAGGGATCGTGGCGCGCGATCCTGGAGAAGACCGCTCGAGCCCGCGACGTCCAATCGCCCCACGATCGACTCGCCTGCATCGCCTTTGCCGTTCTCGCCCTGGCAAAGCTCCGGCGCTTTGCCGAGGCTGCCGATAAGATCGATGGCCTCGGAGATCTCGACGCCGAGAAGTATCGCTACGAATCCTACCCCGATCAGTACCCGGGGTTATCCGGATCCATGGTGCCATTCGCCATCAGATGGCTGCACGCACAGCTGCCACAGCGTCTCGGGAGGACGCAGGAATCTCTTGATAGATTGTACCTTCTTCTCGATTTCGTTCGCCTCAAGTTGAATTCGTTGCCAGAAGGGCGCCGATTGCCCGAAACTTCGAAATCAGATATTGCAAATGTCGAATGGCGTGAATTTATCGGGAATTCGGGATCTAATGAGGTCGAGTTTTCCAGATCTGATGGGGAAATCGGATGGAACGCGGGGCGGATTCAAGATGAAGTACTCGAGAAGAAAGAGGGTGGTGGTTCTTCGACCGAGTCGACCTCCGAATTGCATAATGAATCAGTTTTTGATGATGAATTTGGGGAATTCAAATCTGCTGAGGCGAATGCGAGAATTGACGTGGAGAAAGTTCGTCAAGATCAGTGGGAAAGGAGAGTGATGGTTGTGATTAGCTCGATTATGAGCCACCATTTGATTCAGAAGGAGTTCGATCCATGCATACGGTTGCTTCATGAGTTGCTAATGAGGAACCCGTCTGATTTGCGCTTGTTATCGAAGCTCGGGTATGTGCAATTGCAGCTTGGCTATTTGAATGGTGCAAGAACTACATTCTCGCACATTGAAAGCGTAGCGGGGTCAAATTCTTCAAAGCGACTGTTCGGCGAGGTGGAGCTCAAGAACCTTGTTAATCGGAATCGGGCATTAGTGCATTTGGTTGCGAAAGATTATACTTTTGCAATCAGAGAGTATGAGGAAGCCATTGAGAGGAATCCCGAAGACATCGTCGCGATCAATAACAAGGCTTTGTGTTTGATGTACTCGAGGGATCTCCCTGATGCCATCAAGGTTTTGGAAGGTGCATTAGAGAGGGAGCCGACAGTTGCTTTGAACGAGACGCTCGTCGTCAACCTCTGCAGCATGTATGAATTGGCATATGTCAATCATACAGAGACCAAAAGTACTCTAAACAATTGGATTGTAAGAGTTGCACCTGATGATTTTGATTCATCCTGTACCAGAATGTGATCCCACTGTTTTTCTCATGAGTTAGATTCTTTGTTGAAATTGTATTTTGCTGGAATGCCATATGCAGATCTATAGTAAAATCACAGTAACATTTTTCAGAGATTCAATGAGGGATTTTTTGCTACAACTTGTTGCCATTACCAATATTCCGCCTTCTCTTTTCATGTCTTTCGCTACTCCTTTAATGGAATGAAATTTGTTTTCTTCTTGGAATTAAAATCTGCGAACTTCTTATTTGAATTCCATTACACAGAGTAAGCATAGGTTCCTTTACGATTCGACCAAGATTATTGTGGGGGAACTGTTTACGGTTGATCAATCTGCTAAAAGGTCTCTTAGTTCTTTTCAAACAGCATATAAATCAAGTGCATCATAAACCACGCAAAACCAAGCTTTTTTCCACACCAAGTGGGGTAGGTTACATGGATTCATAGTCATATAGAGCTTGATCCAGTGCCATATTAGCATTTTTTTCCCACAAAAAGGAAGCATGCTTTATTATTTCCAACAGATCAGGGGGCTCCCTTTGCCTTTCTTAAAGTGATGATTATCTATTTTCTCACGTTTTCTTACTGGAGCTCTGTAGGATTGCCAATTCAGATGTCTAAACTCTAAACCACCTTAGTTGTATCTTTCTCGTTTTATATTCCATAGGTGCAGCACTAACTTTTTCTCAAATAACCATTTATCTTTTAAGTACACATGCAACTCAACACATTTGTTTCTGCTATTGAAATGAATTAAGAGGATCAGTATCTTTGATTTTCAGTTCAATTGATATTTTGCTTGGGCGCTTCATGATCTGTGTATGCCTGACAACTCGGGCCTTCAGAAAATTTCTACCTCATGAATCATCTGGGAATAAGTAGAAGTTCAGAATAATATGCGTGCATGATCTGTTTTGACCGTTGGAATCTGTTACCATCGACTAGCATAGTTACAAACTTTTATTTTGGTACGACGGAATAGTTGTACAAGCTTTAATATTACAGTTTTATCTTTTCGTTTAAGTGAATGTTTCTCCTATCTCAACTCTTTATCCTTATGAATAATCTGTTTGGACCTTGGTTGCGCCTTTGTTCCATTTAGCAGTTCCTATATTATTGGCATGGCTAAACATCTATATATCTCGAAGATGAAATATTTTGATTGCAGCCACAAGAAACATCACCATGGTTGAGCCTTATTCTTCTTTATCTGTCTGTGTCGATTATTAATCACCTAGCAGGCCTTTGGCTGTGTATCTCGGTCCCCTTTAGCGACTTCAATTATCATGACAACGCTGACATCTATACAAACTTAGTGAGCAACAAAATTTTCCCTTCCAAGTCTGAGAATCTGATACACGAAATGATGAAGATGGCTTCCTACATTCCGATTCTTATAACCTTTCTTGTTGCAACAAGTGTGCGAACTTTCAGAGTCGCTCTTTGGTAATATGAATGATCTCTGCGTTTGCCTGGTTGTGGCGCTTGTTTTTGTACCATTTGATTTATTGAGCATTCCCCATGTACAAACATTGCATCCGCAGGAAATCAGGCCATGA
The DNA here is from genome assembly GCA_036023115.1 of Brasenia schreberi. Lineage (NCBI taxonomy): Eukaryota > Viridiplantae > Streptophyta > Magnoliopsida > Nymphaeales > Cabombaceae > Brasenia > Brasenia schreberi. The sequence continues at coordinate 6,163,685 of JAYKKT010000061.1, read as the reverse complement.
CTTGGGAAATTACTTTCACAAGCTCTTTTGTATTGCAAGACGCATGCTTGTCTTGAGGATCTTTGCAGGCTCTCTCTCTCTCTCTCTCTGTGGCATAAGGAGTACAAAGAGGCGAAAGAGGGTTCATCAGTTAGGTGATGGTGGATGACTCAGGCATGGCTGAAGATATATGGAGACTCATGACACTTTTTCATTAGAGCCTTGCAGGGAAAGAGATGAGCCACTGAAACAAGAAAGCAAGCCAAGAACACAAAATTTGTAACCACGGCTGTCCTTGGAGCTCAGCGTTAACAATTGCAGGACTTGATTGTGAAAAGTTAAGCTCATGCATTTGTCAATTCCCATTGAAACAGTTCCCCTCTCCTGCCAAAGGAAGAGATTTGCAACTCTCCTGAGTAGTGTTCGTCAGTGATGAAATTGATGAATTCGATGTGTATACTTCTTTCATTTAAAAAAAAACCTTCTATCTTCAAGATATCTTATTCTTAACTTCAGATGCTTCGCAGTCTCTCTGAAATTCCACTGGAAATTGCACAAAGAGCATAGTTTACCTGGCTAGGGGGGTCACCTCACAAGTTAAAGGTCATGAGTTTGATACCTCGGTCATGCAACTGGAAACTTGTCCAACCCAGGCAGGTGAGATCTTGTCAGTCATATTGGGGGTCCTTATCTTTTCTTGAATAGCAAGCTGGGTTAGGCAGAGCCCTGCCAGTTGTTTCCAAAATCAAAACCAAACCAAAACCAACCCTTTCCCTTTCGCTGCACTAAGGGAGCTTTGACACGTCCTCACCTTTTTACCTTACCTTAATCCACTAGGAATTCGAGTTCCATATTAGAAGCTAGAAATTCGAGTTCCGTATTATCAGGTCCATTAGAAACTAGAACTGGAGTTCCAGTTCTTTAATCCCGGTCTTGCAATTAAAGACCCTCATGTATGAAAAACTAGATTTTGAAAGTATTAAAAGAGGTAGAGGACAACCATAAAAGTGTTGGAAAGAAACAATAAAAAATGATCTAGCTTATGTTAACTGCTAACATGGCACAAAGAATCCATGTAGCCAACCCCGTCTAGTATAGTAAAAGGCTTAGTTGTAGTAGTAGTAGTTGCTTTTGAGCTTGATAATATTTGTTTCTGATATGATTTTAATTGTAGCTATGCAAGTATTATGCTAGTCAGTCTCATCCCTGCTTAAAAGGAGATGCATTCCCCTATGATCATCTCCTCTCGAAGTATCCTTGTCACAACTTCGTCATCAAAGCTAAGTAACACAGACACTTCTAAGGGTTGGAGTGTCGACCCCGACACTGGCGCGACATGTCCAATTTTTTTTTTTTTTTTTGTAACTCACGGATAAATGGGTCCGGATAATGAAGATTGATTTGTGTATTATGATGAAATTAGTAATTGTTTTAATATAAAGTTGTGTGCTTACTATTGTAGCTTTATACAATATAAAACTGCTTCAATGATTTTGGGTGCGAACAATTGGACTCCATTATGTATGCCTTTGCACAGAATAATCTCTGTCACCAAACACATTTAAAGACCAGGAACATTGCCTGATCAATAGAATAGAAGAGTATGACATCACTAGTGGATCCTAGCACAAATACTAATATATGTTATATCCTACAAAAGATCTTGAAACTCTTTGAATCCATAACTTGGATATTTTGCAGCTCGTAAAATCATTGTAAGTTTCAGATCATTACGAGAGAACTTGCTAATTAATACCTACGTACACTCAAAATTAGCAAATACTAGTTGTATTATGATTGATTTATGTAGCTTTAATATTATATATAATGTATAATATTATATACCCTAGCCGTGTCGCCGCAACCAAAATTTTTGAAATTTACCGTATCCCGCACCCACACCCATGTGACATAGCATCAAAGGTAGTTAGTTGCCTGAGATGAGACAAGTGCCTCTTCTCTCATAAGGTAAAACCTTACCTCTTTTGGTTGCATGAAGTCTGTCATTCTGTTTATTCCACTTACTTTAATGCTAGATTTCACTTGTATATGCTACAGCTACCGGATGGTGAAGATGCCTTGGCTACCTTGAAGCAGAACTGCATGGAATATCTTCAGAAGCTTACTGAAAAATCAAATAGCAAGAAATTGTCAACGTGCAGCAACAAGGAAGCCTCTGCTGTACCCAGTAATTCATTGAAGGTTGTTGGTCGGGGCTCAAAGGCGGAGAAACAGCAGAAGCAGTCAGAGAAGCCTTTGATGCTTCCTTCGAAATCACCTGAAGGAATAAGCTTCTTTTCATTTGAAAATGCAGCAGTAAAGGATACCAAGACGCCACAACTATCGGACACCAAGTGACCGAAACAATCTTCTGCCTCAAGTACAGAAGACTTGACCATGTCAACAAAGCAGAGTCCGAACCAGTGGCAGCCACGAAGCTTAGTAGGGACACCCTCAAGCTCCAAGGGATCCTTCTTTTCTTTACAGCCCTCCTCCAGACTCAATGAGAAAGAGTTCAAGAATGTACCATCCTTGGCTAGCAAGGCCGTCTCTAATGCAGTTGCATTTGCTGCCAAGTACGAGTCCAAAGCCATGAGAAAATCACTTGCCGCATCAGGGTCGTGCTCGACTTCGAAGGGCAGTTCATGTGTTGATTCAAGCACAAACCCTCCTGTTGATGGATCCACTGGCAGACCTAAGAGTGATACTATAATATTGGAGGAATTCTTGTTTGGTTTTGCTAATAAGTGAGCTCAACTTTGTTCTCTTATTGGACAGCAATCACTGATTTCCTTGTATCCATATTCCTCATCTCCCCTTCCTGGGTATATGTAATAATTCTACTTATGTTGGCTTGAGGCAACAACAGGAAGGCACTCTATTTCAAGCTTGTAGCAACAATGGCACCACAAGCACCATTCTCTCGGCCTTTAAAGGTGCACTCATTTTCAACCTGAGTGTCGCAATTTTCTTCAACTTTGAATCCCCCATTTAGTGTGGATAATCCTTTTATGACTAGAACCTCTGACGTACCTTCATCTGTCTTACTACTTAGAATAACAAACTCTTATCCCTTTACTATGATAAAAACACTTCTTTTTTCTGAGTAATTCAGCAAGTTTTAGACTTTTGTTCTCTTGGGAAAGAGATCAAGAAAGTCCGAAGTAGTGCCTGCGTTTTAAGCTGAATGTATCCAAGTTGAAGAGAACAAAAGAGATCAGAGTGTGGGCCAAGCAATAAAAAAATGTCACGTTCCTATTTGAACAAAAAGAAAACAAAGAATCAACTGATATGCACGGAGTAAAGTTGAGGGACGCCACTGCCATACATCCAATTTGCTCACGTCATAATTGATGATTATATATATATATATATATATGAAAATAAAGAGCAACCGATCTGCACGGAGTAAAGTCGAGGGAAGCCACTGCCACGCATCCAATTTGCTCACGTCATATGGGTTGATGATTATATATATATATTACATACATATTGCTACGTACCACTGACAGTACTACGCACTTTTTCGAGATAAGAGTGTCAATTATAAAGTTAAAAGTGTATTTAAAAAACAAAAAAGGTAAACATATCACACTACTGCTTCAAGTTGACGGTGTGTACTCGGGAACACCGTCGATAAAAAACCATTACCCCCTCCCCCCACTACCGAAAGGCTCCCACCGTGAAAAAGAGCCTATCATTGCCATTGTCTCCGCTGGTTCAACCTCCTTCGCCATGGTTTAGCTCTCTCTCTCTCTCTCTCTCTCTCTCTCTCTCTCTCTCTCTCTCTCTCGGTTTACTGCCCAGCGTGGAGAACGCTCTCTATTCTCCTCTGGTAGTGCTGGTGCTTCATCCTCATACTTCCTATCTTCTCCATGGTTTCCCTTTTGGAGGCGTTGCAATGTGTATCTTGGGGTCTTCCTTGTTCCCAGTCCAGCACATAAAGGTTTCGATGAAACGTAGACATTGTATGTATGCTATAACTTGGTTATAGCATGTTTGCATTCTAACATATGGGAGAACGACAGAGGGAAGAAGAAAGGGATATTAAGAACTACATCCCTCAAACACAAAAGGTTTTCTTACTCGTGATCCTTATTTCTGAATTTTGTTTGATAATATAAAATTCAATAAAGATGTCTGTATCAAACCCTTTTCTTCATAATGTATGCTTGAACAATAGTGAAAAGACTTTTTCTTCTCTGTCATTCATATTACTTTGGTGTAAAACCATGAAGTGGGTCTCCCTTCTCCCTATTCATTGATCTCCCCAACAAAAATCTTCCATATGTTTGGCAGAATGCAAGCATGCTATAACAATTCTGATACGATTTATTTGAGATAAACAACCATTTATATTTAGACATTTCAAGTTATAAGTGTACATGTTTTACTTTATAAGTGAGTTTTTCACTCCTTTTGTTCAATCTATATGGTAAAACATGGACGCATGCCAAAGTTAAACAAGCAACAATCTTGCGAGGAGGTTGGACGTGAACTTACAAAATGCGGTTTCGATTGAAGTGGACGTGAATGACACTCAATGTTGAGACATGAACGCTGAATTAATGGATCCAATGAGGAGTGGCTGAAAGTTATTCATCTGTAATCTAGGACAATGGCGGATCTAGGTTGGGGGAGCCGGCCGCCCCCCCAAAATTTGAGAATTCATTGTAGAATATATATATTTGCAGTGAATATGAATATATGGTTGAGATTCATGCTTTGCCCTTCCTATTCATGTTTCACCCCCTCTAACACGATGAAAATATATACGTCGCTCCTCCAACACTAGATCCGCCACTGACCTAGGACAAGGAATGATTGATAAATCTAGACGCATAGATAGAATCAAACACTAGAGATGTCAAGACGGGCCTAGCTCTGATGGGCCGAGAAAAATATGTCCAGGCGTGTAAAATGCTGGCCCCACCCATATAAATAAATAAATAAATAATTATGTTTATTACATTATAGTTTTTTATTGCATAAATATATACATGCATATATGTACTATATATACATATATATACCATATATACGACTTTTTAAATTACATATACATATATATGTAACTTTTTTCTATTACATGTGTATATATAGATATATGAATGTATATGTATACACATATATAATGTTTTTATATATAATTTTTTATTATAGTTAAGTTTGGATTTCAAGTAGATATGAATAAAGTCTTATAGACCCAATCTAATATTTGACAGACCTATGACCCTACGGGCCAACCCGACTTGGCTCGTTTTATCTCTCTAGGCCAGACGGGGCAGGCCATTTGACCCTACTTCTAATATGGACTGAGATTTTCTGGCCCGACCTCCTGAACCTGGCCCATTTTAACATCTCTATCAAACACACAAATGAAATAATAACAGTAGCCTTAAAATTTCCTGAAATTTTTACGTGCAAAGTACACTGCATATTAACACTGAAATTTGGTTTCCTCTTAGTGTTCACGAGTTTATCTGGAGATCTGCTGCGCAGTTCGAACCAGAACTGCTTTAAGTTGAAAAGCAGAGCAAAATCGGACCCACAACCGTAACCAAGCCCCAGTAGTACCATGGTTCGGTGATGGTTCCTCTTCAATGAAATTGAAACCAGCGGTTCAAACCACCACTGCTTTTTTTTTTTCTCCCCAAAAATTTTGAACTTTTTGTTTCCGTTATTGTTCGAACATTAACCGGAACTGGGGGATTATAAACCAGAACCTATTGTCATTTGGAACAGCTAGTTTCGGTTGATCAGGAACCTGGTCTAAAAAGAATATTGTTGGCTCCGCAGATTTTAACCACTAGTTTTGGTTAATCCCGAGCCGCTAGTTTCGCCCGGCAAGTAAATAGCGATGCATAAATATAGTTATGCCAAAATAGCTTCCTTTCTTGTCCGATCGTGACCTGTTCTCAAGGACGAGTTCGTTACCAGAAATCCATATATAAAAGAAGCTGACCCTTGTTTCATCCTGTGATTCGTGTGTGTTCGACATTGGACCCGAGGATGGAACAGAAGCCCCTCCTCGTTGTCCTTGTCTTCTCCTTACTCTTTTCTCCCTGCATCTCTGCAGAAAGAAAAGTAATCTCTCTCTCTCTCTCTCTCTCTCTTTATATATATATATATATATATATATATATATATATATATATATATATATATATATATATATTGAACGTTTGTGCATGTTTTTGTTGGAGCATCTAACAGAAACTTTCTTTTCCTGTGCCTGTTTATCTTGAAGTCATATATAGTGTACTTGGGAAAGCATTCCCATGAAATAAATGATGCAGACACGTATAAGGAGCTCGTCACCGATTCACACCATGAGTTTCTTGGTTCATTTTTAGGAAGGTACATAAAAGCACATTTCAATTGTTGCGGGTACACTCATCCATGAGCTCAAATTCATTTTGATCGGTATGATCAACAATAAAGATTTAAATTTAAAAAATAAAAGTATTGATATATTTTTAGTATTGAACAAATAATATATCATGTATATTAAATGAGCTCAGATCCACTTAAGGATCTCTACTGTTTGATCAAATTTCAAAAAGTATCATTATATTTTTAGTATTTAACAATTAATGTATCATGTATATTAAATATATTTTTTATTTAATCAATATTATTGATCAAACAATAAAGATGCTAAAGCGATTTAAATATGGATGAGTTTTCACACAAATTATGCTTTTTCTCTCTCCCTATAATTGCACGTCGAAATTATATTTACTGCAGGGTCTAACACTTACTTTTCCATGTCTCCAATGATTTATTCAGCAAGGAGAAGGCAAAGGATTCCATCTTTTATTCTTACACAAATCATATCAATGGCTTTGCTGCCAATCTTAACGAGGACGAAGTCTCCCAAATATCAAGTAAATCATTTTCTTTTTATGAATCCACTTTGTTAACTTTTTATGCAAAGAGTAACATAGATTAAAGGGCCTCTGCTTGCTAGACAAGTTGCTAGGGGTTCGAATCCCGCGGTAGATATCAATATCAATATCGATATATTATTTATTTATTTGAAAACCTCGAAAGTCTGTTGTAAAAAAAACAGGAAAATAACTTATCTTTACGTGTGTGGTCTTCGCAGAACACCCTGATGTGGTTTCAGTTTTGGTGAATAAGGGGTATGATCTTCACACAAGTCATTCATGGGAGTTCATGGGCCAGGAGAGTGCAGGCAAGGTTCTGCCGAACTCACTGTGGGAGAAAGCCAACCTTGGAGAGGATATGATTGTTGCCACTATTGACACAGGTACGTGTCTCTTACATTGAACTACCACCCGACTGAGGCTTAGTTTCTTGAGTTGACATACAGCGAACTTGATGGGGACTTTCTGTTCGAAGGTTTCTTGCCCAAACCAAGAGAGACATGGCTTCTTGTGCCGAAGATACCGAACACGAGAGAGAGAGAGAGAGAGAGAGAGAGAGAGAGAGAGAGAGAGAGAGAGAGAGAGAGAGAGAGAGAGATTCTTATTGCAATGCTTCAGTTTATGGGATTAATGCACTTATTCTTGCTTAATCACATGAAAATCTTCGATCCAATCAGTCAACTGAAGATTATATAACACCACCATATGTATCGTTTTTAAAAGAACATACCTACATTTGACCATCTCTGATATATGTGCGTGCTTGTGCTTGCGAATGCGTGAGCCTCATTTTGGTTCTGACGGTGGGGTTCTTACCAGGTGTTTGGCCAGAATCAGACAGCTTCAGTGATGAAGGGTACGGACCAATCCCAGCCAGATGGAAAGGAATTTGTCAGAACCAAACTGATGACAAGGGTGTTGTATGCAACAGGTCTGTTCACCGCACAACACGCACACGCACACACATATTTATATATGCCTTGCTGTAGTCTACACAATTAACAAGTACCAGTAATCGCTTGTATTTATTTATGTATGTATGCATATGCACATACAGATACATAAATACATATACATATAGTGCTTCTGTCTGAATATATATCTTGGTTCTTTGCCAGGAAGCTGATCGGTGCACGTTACTTTGAAAAAGGCTTCATTCAAGCTATTGGGTATTATGACACAAACAGCTTCAGAACTCCTAGGGACACTGAGGGCCATGGCACGCACACCCTTTCAACTGCTGGGGGCAGTATGGTTCACAACGCAAGCGTGCATGGCTTTGCCCAAGGCACTATCAAGGGAGGTGCACCGAGGGCCAGGGTTGCAGCCTACAAGGTCTGCTGGACTCCCATCCCCTTGATGGGCAGCTGCTTCGGCGCAGACATAATCGCTGGGATCGACGCCGCCATCGGCGATGGCGTCGACGTGCTCTCTCTCTCGTTTGGCAGCAATATGCCGTCCGATTATTTCCAGGATCCAATAGCGATCGCCACCTTCCATGCAATTAGCAATGGGATCAGCGTAGTCATGTCTGCTGGCAATTCCGGGCCAACCGTGAGCTCCGTTTCCAATTTAGCTCCATGGCAGCTCACTGTCGCTGCGAGCACTCAGGACAGGGAATTCCCGGCTCTTGTGTTTCTTGGCAACAACAAGACAATTAAGGTTGGTAGTAGCTCTCTCTCAGCTTTGTTTGCTGCTGCATTTTCTCCATCTGTCTCACATGAGTATGTACACAGACAGGTGAAACTTTATAATTCTTTATATATGAATAAAGACACATGCATACGTAATTAGGAATTTAGGAGTGTTTCATGTTGGCGTGGTCTGGGCACATGCTACTATACATGGGTATATATGAGAGATATGAGCATTTCTGATTTTGTTCACTATTCTGCTACTTCACTTATTTCGTAGAGAATTATGTTCAAAATCGTGTTTAATTGTGCCGATAGATGGGTTTTTCTAATAATCTGATGTAATATTCACGTAAATAGCAGGATTTTTGAGTAGTAAATATTGAATCATGGCCGACCTGTTAACGAAGGAGTTCTGCAGTGAAGCATTAGAAACAAATTCTGCTTTGTGAACTATTAACTGAAAGACGACTACGATCATGAATACAGTGATACAGTGAAGAGAATGTCATGATCATTGCTTCCTTTCTTGACTAATTGATCGAAGCATTTGGTTCAACCTCTAATTAGGGAACACGTCGTATTGATAAATGACACGATTCATTGGGAGAAAGAGATAGCAAGAATGAGCTACTTATAAATGCAAGGCATGAAATAGAAGGCTTACGTGGTCTATACTATTATGTGATCATCTGATTTTTTACAGCAGTAACTCTGCGTTAATTTATCCTCCCTCTTATCCTTTGTATGCTGCTCAGGGACAAAGCTTGTCTTTGACTTCTCTGCCCAACGCAATGTATCCTCTTGTGATGGCAATCGATGCCAAAGCACCCAATGCAACTCCGGATGACGCGTAAGTACAAAACACTTCTTCGTGGTGTCGTTAGGGCTCCATAACTCCGATGGTTCAACGGCCATGCTTAGAAAATGTGGTCCGCCGTACTTGAATGGAGATACTTTGGCCTATTACTGTTAATCATGTTTGTCAAATTCGACTCTTTCCTTGTTTGAGTTTTACAGAGTTGTATGCGAGTCGGAGTCGCTCGACTGGTACAAGGCGAAAGGAAAGATTGTAATTTGCGTTCGGAATGAAGATCAAGCGTATGAAGGCTTCATAGTAAAGGAGTCTGGAGGTGTTGGCATGATATTGATCAACGATAACGCCACGGGCTCCTCTATCATTCCCGATATTCATCCACTGCCAGCAACTCATCTGACTGCAGTCGACGCCGCTGAGGTCCTTGCATACATGAGATCCACAAAGTATGCTCTCTTGACACCATCATATTTAAATTTTCGGAATTTTATGGTTAAGGATCAGCCTTAACTATCAATTGAACAACGCCTGCTGAAGTATATCAACGAGATTGGAAAGGCACAAGATCTTCCTTCTATGGAATTAAAATGCTAATATGGAATAAGAACAAGCTCAATGCGACTGAGAAATCCATGTGACCGGCCCCTAAGTGTAGAGAAAGGCTTGGTTTTGGTTCGGTTAGGGTTTCAATAAATTGTTTTCCTTCTTCTGTGCTGCCCACTTGGTTAGAACAAGGGAACATAGTTGCTGAATGTGGCAAATTTGCAGGTCACCTGTTGCATATATAGGAAAAGCAACTACGTCTCTGCAGTCAAAACCTGCACCAAGCATGGCTTTTTTCTCGTCGAAAGGACCCAATTCAATCACCCCAGAGATCCTCAAGGTTTGAGCTATGGACTCTATTGCCCAGCAAAAATGCATGACTTATCATAAATATTGGTCATAGTAGGTGGATCTCATTGTGTAATTTGCCTTCATTTTTGAAGCCGGATGTCACAGCACCCGGTGTCAAGATCCTTGCAGCCTACAGTTTGATTGGAGAGCCCTTGCTCACAGATGCCAAAGCTTCAAAATTCAATATACTGAGTGGCACTTCTATGTCATGCCCTCATGTTTCTGGCATTGTTACGCTGCTTAAGAAGTTACATCCAGATTGGAGTCCTGCTGCAATCAAGTCGGCCATCATGACCACTGGTATAAACTTTTTGCTCTGCATTTGTTTAAAGGAGAGAGAGGAAAACTAGATGTTGTCCACTTCTAACAATACCTACTCATTGGAGAGTACAAATGATATTTAAAAGTATAAAAGATATCTTTATTTGCATTCCACAAGTCAAGGTTTGGGTATGAGAACGTTGGGTTAGATGTGAGCAGCATTCAATCACTCATTAACGTATATATAGAGAGAGAGATAGAAAGAGAGTCAATATTGTACAAGTTTGATTCAAATATAACCTTAAATTTGATTCAAATATCCACTCGTCACAAGATTATACAAAAAGTTTTTTTATGTAGCTACGACACTCTCTCTCTCTCTATATATATATATATATATCTGTGGAAATGTAGTATTTTGTGACTCTCATTCTTATAATTATTATTTAGCCCTCTCTCTCTCTACAGCGTTTCAGAGTGACAACATGAATCAGAAAATAAAAAATGCCTCGCTAGTAGAAGATGCAACACCATTTGACTATGGAGCAGGCCATGTTCTACCCAACCAGGCTGCTGACCCGGGCTTGGTGTATGATATTGGCATCAACGACTATCTCAACTTCTTTTGTGCTCTTGGTTATAACACATCCGTTATTTCTAGAATCTCTAGACAATCCTATCAGTGCCCCTCTCAGGTTCCTAAAGTCTCAGATCTGAACTATCCTTCAATCAGTGTTGTCAACTTCAATAGATCGGTGACTGTGTCTAGGACTCTGAAGAATGTCGGCACACCCGGAAAATACATGGTTGACGTCCAGTCGCCGGTCGGAGTTTCGGTGTCAGTGATGCCAATGAGTTTGAATTTCGAAAAGGTTGGAGAAGAGCAGGGATTCAATGTAACTTTTACAGTTGAGGGAGGCTCAAACAGTGAGTATAAGTTTGGGTGGCTGACTTGGTCTGATGGCAAGCACCAAGTAAGGAGTCCCCTTGTGGTCAAGCCTTTGTAGCTCTGAAACAAATCAATTTACTGTAATATCATATCAACATACTCTGGAATCATTCTTGTTCTCATGTATACTGTCTTGGATCAAATCTGATTTTGGTGAATTCTATTTGGATTTCATTTTGTGCTCTAACTCTGAATCATTTTGGCCGGATTTCGTTCATTCTCTGCTATTTAAGCAAACTTTTGAAGAGTTGATGGCAGTGAAATTGTCCTTCCAAGGGGATTCAGATGACCCATGGATGTCTGGTTTGGTTCAGTATGATACGGTTCATGCCCTGTACTTGAAGAAAGAGGAACTCTATCTTCTTCAGGAAATAAAATCTTTTCGAAGAAAGAAAACAAAGAAAGAATAATGTTTTGGTTCTCTCTTAACAACAAAATAATGTAGGCACGCACCTTGTTTTGTTTACGTTTATGGAAAGGAAAGTTATTGATTCTTGAAAGCTTATTTTTTTATAAGAAGAAAGAGAAAAATTTATTATTTGCGGAAAATAATGAAAAGCAAGACAGAGATCATTTGTCTAAGCTTCATTTTCCTTTTTTCGGTTGTTACGGGAGGGGGAGAGGAGGAGAAAATAAAGAAGCAAAAGGATGATTCCGCTTTTGTGTGCGTAAACTGGAAAGCATTTTATTGTGCTTATTCCTTTTTTTGTCGCTTTCCCTAAAATATCCCAGTAATTAAGAAAATGTCTTTTAAACAAAAAAATGTGACATTCTTTTTTTCTCATGCGTGCTTATTTTCCATTTTAGCCATCGATCTATTACTCACTGTAAACTATTTTCGACAAAAGAACTATCAAAAAATGACAAAAACGAAGAATCTAGGGCATCACACATCTCTTCTATTCGGGGAGACACACCTGAGCCTCGTCTCTTCTGTTGGGACGTCCCAGTTTTTTATTTTCAATTTTTCGTATATTTCTTGATTTTCTTTTTCTTTTGCTATTAATTATTAATTATGTTGTTGTTTTTGTATTATTGAGTTGTTGATCTTCTTTCTATTCTATTGATTTACTTTTTTCTATTATTATTATTTATTTATTTGTTCTATTTTTTCAACAAATTTCATAAGAATATCCATGGCATGCATCTGGTTCTGCCTTCCCATTGTACAAAAACAAAGAATGTCTCCGTGACCATCGTTGTTTAGGATTTTGATCTCAAACCAGAGCTAGGAGAAGTCGAGATGAAGATGCGACTGCCAAAAAGATCGTGCTTGTTCAATCTAAGCAACAAGCTCCCTGATTAGGTAAGTCAACAAATCGGATATATATATGATATCCGATCCAACTTTGAACTTGGTTAGTTAGGTTCAATATTTGACAGACTGAAACCATACAATCCAGTTCAGAATTTGCATATGATGGACAGTGAAAACATCTGACAAATATATAATATCCGATGATATTTTATTTTGGTTTAAACTCTGGATCTGATTTGATTTGCTGAATCCATTTACATCCTCACATTCACGTAGGGAGTAGAAGGGGCTTCTAAGTGAGATAACACCGTAGGTGTCTGGTTTGGTTTAACATAGTTCGGTTCACCTGGTTAGAGGGTTGCTCACAAGTTGAAGGTCACGAGTTTCATACCAGCGTAATGCTTCGGCTTTTTCGCGAAAGAAAGAAATCATGTTTTGAAGTGACTTTTCTGGAAATAGGATTTAGGATTTTGAATCATAGATACCCTCATCGGGAATGGATAATAAGAGTGCTGACAGCAACAACAACAACTAAGCCTTTTTTCCATAATAGACGGGGTCGGCTACATGGATTCTTTGTTTTCGCATAGCCCTATCATATGATATATTAGCAGTTAACTTAGAATAAGCTATATTGTTTCTTTCCAACACTTTTGTGGTCGTCCTCTACCTTTTTTAATACTTTTAAAATCTAGTTTTGAAAGTATTAAAAGAGGTAGATGATTCTAAAAAAATAGAACCGGTAGTTTGTAACCGCTTCCAGCTCCATGAAAGGTAAAACCGGAACTAAACCAGGTGATCCAGGTTTGGGATCCGGTTTGACCGTCCGGTTCCAGCCGGCAACTGCTCCGGTTCAGTTTCAGTTGAAACTGTTGCGTGGGTTTCAAACAGGCCATGTCTAACTACGGCAACGAGGCCCATTTTCTACAATAATTATGCAATTCCGGATACGAAAACAATGGGAAAACTTGATGCAAAATCATATTACAACCAAACAACAAGAGACGTACATTGATCTTCGTACCGCAGTTGGATGAGTTAAAATCAGGATAGTACCTTGTGTGAACAACATAAACTGCGGTTCATTGGTCATGCTAATTAAAGATGTTTGAATAGATTTAAGTATTATTAGAGTTTTAATATTTAATATATAAAAGATATAGTAAATATTGTTGTTCAACCTTACTTAAATGTCTTTACTTTTTTATATCACCAAGATTTGAGTTACAAAAGTGAAAGATTGTACTTTACATATAACCCTTCAAACATTTTTTATTTATTTTATCACCGTTTAGACGTTTAAGTAGATTTAAGGATGAATAAAATATGCTCATTTACCACTTCGCCTCTTTCTCCCTCTATATATAATATAAATATAAAGTATAAGTATGCAAGAGCTAACACATGCAGGCTCTAACAGCTAATGTAAATATTTGTTATATTCAAGTACGCTCCTTTATATGTTTTCTAGATCTGACTTTTTACATTTTAATTCGAAGACAATTGAAAGAATCTATTGCGTTTTCAGACTCCAACTCATGCACAGCTATGCGTCGGTTCAGACTCTGGAGGCCCAAATGGGCCCCGACTTCATGTTTCTTTCTTCTTCGTGTCGGTGTGAATCATAGGGTCAACCAAGACACGACCTGATTTTCTTTTGTGTCAGTTAGGGTGGGTAGGAATACATACTTTTCGAGTCGTGCCAGGTCCTCATGTGTCTGAAACTGCTAGCAATTTGTGTTTGGAGTTCACCAGACTTTTCGCTGTCCTTGTAGCGGGCAATAGAGAGGGTGGGCCGGAGATTGTGTAATTTGTGTCTGAAACTGCTAGCAATTTGTGTTTGGAGTTCACCAGACTTTTCGCTGTCCTTGTAGCGGGCAATAGAGAGGGTGGGCCGGAGATTGTGTAATTTGTGTCTGAAACTGCTAGCAATTTGTGTCTCACTGCTAGCAATTTCCTCATGTGTCTGAAACTGCTAGCAATTTGTGTCTGAAACTGCCTGCTCTTGGACTTAGGATGACGTCGGTGAAGAGCAATTTGCTGCCACCGTCTCTGGTTTTGAATCTGCAGGACGTCTTGATGAAGAAAAAAGGCCGGGAAGAAGGGGAAGAGTCGCAAGCTGACGAAGCAGCCGAGACATCTAAGCAAACAGGAGGAGGAAGGCCGAGAGACGAAGACAAACCCGTCGTTCTCGTCACGAATAGCGACGGAATCGGTTCTCCAGGGCTCACTGCGCTCGTCGAGGCACTCGTTTCGGCCGGCCGGTACGACGTTCATGTGTGCGCTCCGGAATCGTGAGTTTCTTCTTCCTCTTCTTCTTCTGGAGATTCTTGTTTTGTTTGATGTGCATTGTCTATGTTTCCTTTGTTTCAATCATAACTTGGTCTTTGTCTTGGAGGGTTAAGGGATAAATCGGTATCTGCGCATTCGGTGACGTTGAGGGAGACGGTTTCTGTCAGCTCCGTGGAAATCAGTGGCGCTACGGCATATGAGCTTTCTGGTCTGATTAGCATTCTGGTCCTTATGCTCTTAATTTGTGAGAAATTTGGATCTCTTTGATTTTGTCAATGAAGAAATTTCAAAGAGCTAAACCATGATTGCGTCTTTTGTCTTTGTTAAAGAAATAAGAGGTCGATTTCTTCTTCTTCTTCGTATGCTAAAATGTGTTCTGATGCAAAATGTTTGGATCGTTTGAGAATTCATGCCAGTTCCATTTAGTTGTTGACTGATATCGGTGATGCTTGTTGTGATATAGTGAAATTTTCATTGCAGGAACTCCGGCTGATTGCGTATCTTTAGCATTGTCAGGGTCATTGTTCTCGTGGTCAAGGCCTGCTCTGGTAAGATGGTACTTACGGCATGACCTTTCATTGTTGTAAAGTATTAGAGTATATGATACTCAACTCCGAAGGGAAATGCTTTTGGTTTTCGGGGTATTGTAGGTCATCAGCGGAATTAACAAGGGTTCAAGTTATGGTCATCAGATGTAAGTACAAGTTTCCAGTTTTTCAAACACTACTAGTATCAAATATTTTCTGACCTATAACTTGTTAAAATTTTGTTATGGCAATTGGTTTCTCTCTCTTTGTATCTCTCTCCCTCCTTCCTAACATCATTTCCTTTTCTCTTGCCTAGTTGAGCACGTTGTCGATGTAATTGTTGTTTGTAAGTATGCTTAAGATAATTTTATCGTTCAAATGTTTAACTCCATATGTATGTCTGCAGATTTTATTCAGGTACTATTGCTGCAGCTAGAGAAGCTTTACTTTGTGGGGTCCCTTCCTTGTCTATTTCATTGAATTGGTGATTGATCTCTTTCAGTCTCTTAGTTTCTCCATGTGAGCTGAGATCCTATTATACTTTGATGACATGATTGCTTCAAAATGACTTCCAGGAAGAAGGATGAGAGTTGTGAAAGCAAGTTCATGGAAGCAGTTGAAGTTTGTGTGCCTTTAATTGATGCAGCAATCCGTGACATTGAGAAGGGAAGCTTCCCAAAGAGATGCTTTTTACATATTGAGGTTCCTTCATGTCCCTCTACAAGCAAGGTGAATTGCTTTCAGTTTTGATCTTTTGAATAATTGTGAGAATATCCATCTTAACAAAGATAACATGGTCGTTAATACCAGTGACATCTTGCCCCTTTTTCTCTTTAGCTGCTCAATTTCATATACCTGAGGAACTTTGTCATAGGATTGACATGAGTATATTAAGAATGTGATTTTATGATGATTTAGCTACATCTTTCTGTGACTTAAGGAAAGACCCTCATAAAGGGCCACCAGGCTGAATAAGCTATGCAAATAGCCAGTGTGAAGATTGTGGAAGGTGAACGTGGGGAATGTTTGCAAAGCAGCATATAGTAACTTGTTTCTGGTCTTAGGCAGAAGTGAATAGATATGCACAACGACTGTTCCTTACTGATGTTAACTTCACAAATCTGTCTCTTGATCCTGTTTGAGCTACCTTTCCTCATATATCCTTCTGTTATCTCTGCTTCACATGCCCTAAAATGTTGTGTTGTTGAATGATTGGTATGTGCTTTTCTATATATTGTTTGAATAAAACAAAACGTATCTACTGATGACGTTTTTCCACTAATCATGCATGAAATGCATCTAACATTATCGCTCTGGACAGTTCCTATTTCCTAATGCTTTCATGCAGACCAATTGTATCAGCTCATCGAAATTTCTTTCTCTTAAAAAATCCTGAAATATTTGTAGGTTGTGCTGCAGAGTTATTTTATAAAAGATTTGGCACATATTCTCATCACATGAAAGAGAATTGAAATTTAACTTCTGAGTGAAAACTTGTATTTCACAATGAGGACAAAAGATCTTCTGGATCTTTTACCTTTGGTTGTTTGTCAGTAGAGCTTGAGGTGAATTCAGTCACGATGGCATTAATATCCTGTGTCAATATGATGGTATTTTCAAGACTCCGTGGAAATCTATCAATTAAAAGCAGCCAGGCCAACATGTAAAAGACACTTAGTTAAACCTGGAGGTTTTTGAATGTCTTTTGCCTGGTGGCAGGACACTATAACTGAGCAATTCAGAAACAACTGATTCCCAATACTAGAATGGTTACAAACGGCAGAAAAAATGAGATTAAAAACGTAATAGGTCTGCCTGAATGAAAACAGTAGACCATAAAAGAAATTGGCATCCCTTCTTGGCTCCAGTCTACATACTATGCACATAAAGCTTTGACTTTAGATAGGTTACCGGTACCTTTCATCTATTTCTCTTTTGTCCATCCTTGCCTGATTTCCTCTGGAACCTGCCTTTTCATCAGGTCAGCCTGGCACCTCTTGTCCATACCTGGCAGTCATTTTTCTTAAAGATCTTTTCATAACTGATAGATTGGGAATGGATGTTATGATGATTATTGTGTTTTTCTAACTCTTGAATTCCTTGGAATGGCTCATAGAATATTAGCTTGTGCTGTCTCGCTGGCGTCTTCCTTTTCTATACGTTCCCTATATGTGAGGCAGTGTTTGAATCCAAGCAAGTGCTTTCAATGTTACATACATCCTTGACTTGAATTGCCAAGTTTGTGGATAAAGTGGAAAGAAGTTGATCAACTGTTGTCTGCCACGTGAAAGAATAGCTAAGCCACTCCATAAGCTATCCCTTATAGGCTTATTCTGTTATTTCTTGAGTGATTAGGGATTCAAAATCACCAGGCACAGTCAATGGCGTTCTGTTCCAAGCTGGCAAAGTGTTTCAGCAAGCAGATATCCAACTGGGCATTTCATGTCAAATCAGCAAAGCCTTGGCATCCAGCTTGCGCAGCTTGGAAGAGATGCTTCTGCGGCAGTAAGTTTCTTATCTTCAAAAAACTTGGCCTCTCAAATTATTCAAAATAAATCAATGTGCTGCAGTTATGTTAACTAGCTGATATTTTTTATTCAGGGTGCTGCTCGTCGTCTAAATGCTCAAAGGAAGACCATAGAGGTAGAATCTGTTGCAGAACATGGGAGACCTGAACCTCAACAAAGAATAGCCAGAAAGTACTTCCGGCTAGAGGTAGACACGTTTTTGTAATTGTCATAACCAAATCGCAATGCTATCAGATTTCTCATTGGGAAAAGATGGGGATGAATTCATGCAGGTTTTCTCTGAACTGTTTTTTGTTCTGCGAAATGATTGGTAAAATGAGTTATATCAAGAAAATGCTTTTTATCAACATCAATTTTATATTTAAGGGCAAAGATTTGAGTGGGAAGTATGTCTTTTCATGAAATCTTTATCATATCAATCTTCAGATGTCTGCGAGCAGCTTCTGGTATTCGAATTTTGAACTACTAGTTAAAAACTTAGAGGAGTCAAATTTGATTCGTATCTATGCATTAGTGAACCTAACTTAATCGAGTTGTTGCACATTCAGACTTTTATGTCCATTGGGAAAAGCTGAGCTTAACTAACATTTTGGAGATACATTCCACGTTTTAACTCCGCCCATGTAAGGGATCACCCTTGCATTGCCGGTCCCAAGCCCAGATAGAGGAGGAGGGTTGTGTTAGGCTTTCGACAGCCAGCGTAAAACTTCGTTGGATTTTTATAACATGGATTACAAAAATTATGAGTATTGCTTTGGGGCGTCCCTCCCTAGTGACGTGTTGTAGAGCTTGAATGCAGTAATAAGTAAACAAGACCCACTACATTTTCGCCCGAATGTAGTGAATCAATTGCAGAGAGGGTTCCCACATCATAGACGGGTGTGGGTAAAGAAGTTAGTCCTACTATATTGTCACCCGAATGTAGTGAAAAATTTTCAGAGAGGGTCTCCGCATTTTTATTATGGATGGATGCGAGGGGTAAGGAAGCTAGTCCTAGATAATAATATTTGTATTGGTTCTTGGAACATCGGAACATTATCCGGTAAGCTAATGGAGGTGGTAGATACTATGATTCGGGGAAAGATTTATATTCTATGTTTACAATAGACAAAATGGGTTGGAGAAAAAGCAAATGAGGTAGAGGATACAAGTTTTAAATTATGGTACTCAGGTAAAGAAAAGGCTCGAAATGGAATTGGTATTATCATAAATAAAGATTTAAAGGATAGTGTAGTAGACATACAACAATATGGTGACCGAATCATGACGTTGAAATTAGTGTTAGGAGCAGAGGTTTTGAATATAGTTTGTGTTTACACACTCCAAGTAGGACTAGAAGATAGTATAAAGACAACCTTTTGGGAAGAGTTAGATAAGGTGTTTCAAAAGATTCCAGAAAGGGAGATGATTTGTTTAGGAGGAGACTTAAATGGACATGTCAGTAAAGAGGCATTAGGATATCAAGGGATTTATGGAAACTTTGGTTTTGGGGATATAAATGAGAAAGGTAGGAAGATTTTAAATTTTGCTATGGCATTTGATCTCTTTATAGTCAATACAATCTTCAAAAAACGAGATGAACATTTAATTACTTATAAGAGTGGCTTATCACAAACACAAATTGATTACTTTATTGGTAAAAAAAAAGATAGAGCGTGTTGTAAAGATTGCAAGGTAATTCCAGGAGAAAGCTTAACTACCCAACATCGACTTTTAGTTATAGATTTACAAATAAAAAAATGAACAAAGAAGAAAAAAGTGCATCGAGCTATTCACAATAAATGATGGAACCTCAAAAGTGAGAAAGAAGATATATTTAAACAGAAAGTCCTTCAAGGAGATGTTTTGAATTATGATATGTGGAATAATATGGCTATACATATTATGAAAGTGGCGAAAGATGTGTTAGGTGTATCTAAGGGAGGTGTACCGGCACAAAAAGAAGCTTGGTGGTGTAGTGAAGTAGTGCAAAATAAAATCAAGGCAAAGAGGGCATGTTACAAATTATATTATGCTAAGAAAACTAGTGAAACTTTAGAAGCTTATAAGAAAGCAAAGAAGGAAGCGAAAAAGGCCGTGAGTGAAGCAAAAGCTAAAATTTGAGAGGACTTATATAAAAAACTCAACTCAAAAGAGGGTGAAAGAGATATTTTTAGGATAGCTAAGGCTAGAGATAAGAAAACTAAAGATCTTAATTATGTTAGATGCATAAAAGACGAGGATGAAAAAATTCTAGTGGCAAATGATGATATAAGAAATAGATGGAAAAACTATTTTTATAATCTTTTTAATGAAAATAAAGATGTTAATATTAGCTTAGGAGAGTTAGCCAAATCAGAAAAGTATATAAACCACAATTTCTACCGACGTATTCAAAAGAATGAAGTCAAAGAGGATCTTAAACATATGAAGGGTGGTAAATCGGTAGGAGCAGATAATATTCCTATAGAAGTTTGGAAAATACTAAGAGAAATAGGAATCACTTGGCTCACAAGACTATTTAATGAAATATGGGAAAACCAAAAGATGCCCGAGAAATGGAGAGCAAGTACACTTATACTCATATATAAAAACAAGGGAGACATTCAAAATTGTGCGAATTATCGAGGTATCAAGTTAATGAGTCATACTATGAAATTATGGGAAAGAATTATCGAACGTAGGTTAAGATAAGTATCAAGTACAACAGAGAACCAATTTGGATTCATGCCGGGCAGATCTGCTATTTAAGCGATTCACCTTTTGAGATGTCTTATGGAATATTTTAGAGCAAAAAAGAAAGACCTTCACATGATATTTATTGATCTAGAAAAAACTTATGATAGGATACCGAGAGAGGTTCTTTAGAGAACTTTGGAAAGAAGAGATATCTCATTGACATATATTAACCTTATAAGAAACATGTATGATGGTGCAAAAACATGTGTGAGGACTCATGAAGGAACGACAGACTTCTTTGAAGTTAATATTGGGTTACATCAAGGATCAACTTTAAGTCCATGCTTATTTATAATGGTGATGGATGAGTTAACAAAGCATATTCAAGATGAAGTACCTTGGTGTATGTTATTTGCAGATGACATTGTATTAGTGGAGGAGTCTAAGGAAAAAGTTAATAGAAAATTGGAACTATGGAGAGAAACATTAGAAAGCAAAGGCCTCCGACTTAGTAGAACAAAGACAAAATATATGAAATGTAAGTTTGATCATTTGGTTACCTCAGAGGACATATAAATTAAAATTGGCACACATTGCATCCCCCAAAAGGAAAGTTTTAAATACCTAGGGTCAAATTTTCAGAGTGATGGAAGAATTTATGGAGATGTTACACATAGAATTAATGCTGGTTGGTTAAAATGGAGAGGAGCATCAGGTATTCTTTTTTGATAAGAAGATACCATTAAAGTTAAAAGGTAAATATTATAGAGCAGCAATTAGGCCTGCCATATTTTATGGTTCTAAGTGTTGGGCAGTTAATCATTAACATGTACAAAAGATGTCTATGACAAAAATGAAGATGTTGAGATGGATGAGTGGTCATACAAGAAAAGACCGTATACATAATGAGGTTATTAGAAACAAATTAGGAGTGGCACCAATAGAGGATAAAATGAGAGAATATCGTTTAAGATGGTTTAGACATATAGAAAGAAGATCAAAAGAAAAACCTTTAAGAAGATTAGAAAAACTAAATTTGGAAAGTATTAAAAGAGGTAGAGCATGACCACAAAAGTGTTGGAAAGAAACAATAAAGAATGATCTAGCTTATTGTGAGTTAACTGCTAACATGGCACACGATAGGGATCTATGGAAACAAAGAATCCATGTAGCCGACCCCGTCTAGTATGGGAAAAGGCTTAGTTGTTGTTGTATTCCATGTTTTGGACATAATAGTGTTTGATCCAGAGTTATCTGCTCTACTGAATCCAGAAGAAAAGATTCAAACCAGTCTAAATATCCAACACCGATACATATCATCTACTCTGTTGACTGTTGCGTCAATATAGTCAAGTAAATTTCACCAAAAAAATGATAATGTGTTCCCCCCTCTTTTTGTTGATTAGCTAGATTACTCTGTGTTTCTTGGATGTGCTAAACCTTTTCACATTTCTGGTAGTTAGCTTACATCCAAGTCTATCATGAATTGTACCTTTTTTAGTTTGCGATGTTTGTCTGTGTAAATTTAAAAATGGAAGAATTGCCTGTGCTCACTAAAATTTCTCTATGCAGTTTGTGGAGAAAAAAGAGGGTGAAAGAGATATTTTTAGGAAGCAAACTAAAAAGCAAAAGCTAAAAAATAGATGGAAAAAAGATGTGCTAAACCTTTTCACATTGCTAAGAAAACTAGTGAAACTTTAGAAGCTTATAAGAAAGTAAAGAAGGAAGCAAAAAAGGCCGTTAGTGAAGCAAAAGCTAAGATTTGGGAGGACTTATATAAAAAACTCAACTCAAAAGAGGGTGAAAGAGATATTTTTAGGATAGCTAGGGCTAGAGATAAGAAAACTAAAGATCTAAATTTTGTTAGATGCATAAAAGACGAGGATGAAAAAATTCTAGTGGCAAATGATGATATAAGAAATAGATGGAAAAACTATTTTTATAATCTTTTTAATGAAAATAAAGATGTTAGTATTAGTTTAGGAGATTTAGCCAGTCAGAAAAGTATATAAACCACAATTTCTACCGACGTATTCAAAAGAATGAAGTCAAAGAGGCTCTTAAACATACGAAGAGTGGTAAATCGGTAGGACCAGATAATATTCCTATAGAAGTTTGGAAAATACTAGGAGAAATAGGAATCACTTGGCTCACAAGACTATTTAATGAAATATGGAAAAACCAAAAGATGCCCGAGGAATGGAGAGCAAGTACACTTATACCCGTATATAAGAACAAGGGAGACATTCAAAATTGTGTGAATTATCGAGGTATCAAGTTAATGAGTCATACTATGAAATTATGGGAAAGAATTATCGAACGTAGGTTAAGACAAGTATCAAGTACAATAGAGAACCAATTTGGATTTATGCCAGGTAGATCTACTATTGAAGCGATTCACCTTCTGAGATGTCTTATGGAACATTTTAGAGCAAAAAAGAAAGACCTTCACATGATATTTATTGATCTAGAAAAAGCTTATGATAGGGTACCGAGGGAGGTTCTTTGGAGAACTTTGGAAAAAAGAGGTATCCCATTGACATATATTAACCTTATAAGAGACATGTATGATGGTGCAAAAACATGTGTGAGGACTCATGAAGGAACGACAGACTTCTTTGAAGTTAATATTGGGTTACATCAAGGATCAACTTTAAGTCCATACTTATTTATAATGGTGATGGATGAGTTAACAAAACATATTCAAGATGAAGTACCTTGGTGTATGTTATTTGCAGATGACATTGTATTAGTGGAGGAGTCTAAGGAAAAAGTTAATAGAAAATTGGAACTATGGAGAGAAACATTAGAAAACAAAGGCCTCCGACTTAGTAGAACAAAGACAGAATATATGGAATGTAAGTTTGATCATTTGGCTACTTCAGAGGACATAGAAATTAAAATTGGCACACATTGCATTCCCCAAAAGGAAAGTTTTAAATACCTAGGGTCAATTTTTCAAAGTGATGGAAGAATTGATGGAGATGTTACACATAGAATTAATGCTGGTTGGTTAAAATGGAGAGGAGCATCAGGTATTCTTTGTGATAAGAAGATACCATTAAAATTAAAAGGTAAATATTATAGAGCAGCAATTAGGCCTGCCATGTTTTATGGTTGAGTGTTGGGCAGTTAATCATCAACATGTACAAAAGATGTCTGTGACAGAAATGAAGATGTTGAGATGGATGAGTGGCCATACAAGAAAAGACCATATACATAATGAGGTTATTAGAAACAAATTAGGAGTGGCACCAATAGAGGATAAAATGAGAGAACATCGTTTAAGATGGTTTGGACATATAGAAAGAAGATCAAAAGAAGAACCTGTAAGAAGGTTAGAAAAACTAAATTTGGAAAGTATTAAAAGAGGTAGAGGACGACCACAAAAGTGTTGGAAAGAAACAATAAAGAATGATCTAGTTTATTGGGAGTTAACTGCTAACATGGCACACGATAGGGATCTGTGGAAACAAAGAATCCATGTAGCCGACCCCGTCTAGTATGGGAAAAGGCTTAGTTGTTGTTGTTGTTGTTGTTGTTGCAGTTTGTGGAGAAAGAAAAAGAAGACCTTGATGAAGATCTAGATTTCAGGGCAGTTGAAAGTGGCTTTGTGAGTGTTCTTTATTCCTTTATTTGTCTGTTTGCATTTTGGGTGGTGCACTGAATGTTGTAGCTTGTGCTTCTATTTTTTCCTACAGATTTCGGTGACTCCTTTAGACTAGCTAGTGCATAGCGAGACAGAACTGCAAACATGTGTTTCAGAATGGCTTGCTTCTACTTTGGTAACCGATGATCAGCCACATGACTAAGCAATTCACTGATTATTTGTATAACTTATGGTTTGGTTGAGGAAAGTGGATTTGTATTTGTTCGTCTTTCCACTTATGTTCGAAGGCCAAATCCAATTTTTGACATTTTGTATCGTGCTTTAGGTTATTTGCTTATTTTCTTAGTTTCAATGTGTATAATTCTTGGGTCTCTGTATCCACTGCTCTTCTGATAGCTAGGGAGATATTTGAGACTGGTTTGGTGAAAAATCTTCAGTGTTCAGTTTGTATTTCTCCTTTTTTTAGATCTTACCCTTTCTCCATTGTTTCTGCATTAACTTCAGGCATTCTAATTGAGCTCAATCGTTGCCTGCTTATTTAGGGTTCATATATTTGACTGTGAATTGTGGAACCTACTAAAGCAAGGTACGTTGGAGGGATTTTAGATTTGTCACAGAGCTATCAGTGATGGAAGCAAAATTAGGATTTGCCTGAGAGAAGAAATCTGCTGACCTGGAGAATGCCCAAGAATTAAGAAGCCAGTTGTCATAACCAACTCAATAAAATCAGGAAATAATGATAAAAGCTGATACTAGCTGAAGGCAAATAGTACCATATTCTTTGATAATCTTGCTTCTTGTGAACAATCTCAATAGCATTCGTAACAGCACTTGATGTCATTAATAAATTGAGGCAAATTGCCTAAGATCTGTGTGTTTCCCTAACTTCATAGCATCAAATGTCCCCATGCATTTTATTCAGAAGTCATATATGGGAGTTCTTGCAGTGCCAACTTTGGGCAGGACTTCGATACATACAGTCTATTGGATGCTATGAATTAGCATGATTTTATAATTTGGGGCTTGGTGCAGTTGAATTGAATGAGCTGTAAGCATGATATATGTATTGCCTACATGGTGTACTTGAGTGAGGCTCAGACAAGGCTGGCCACTCTTGGCTTCCTAAGGTCGGCAAATGTAACTGGATTCATTACCGTGGTATCAATCTATCCTGCAGAGATTTATTGGTTGAACATTGAAGTCACTGATAATTTCCTTTTCCTGACTGATATATTAATCAACAGAATCAAAGTGAGAAGTTAGTTTTTAGGAGTCAAAATGAGTTGAAGACACCATGTCCATTTGATTAAGGAACCTTACACAAACGAGCTACCCGGTGAATTAGCCGAGTTATCAGCAGGTCAGTTCATTTACCAGCCTTAGTTGGTGGCTCGATGACATCCTGACGACTATATGCATCGCGACTGCAACACCCTTTCCTTCCCAAGATGAGCCTGACCTCTTAGCATCGTTCTATGTGAGCTAGCCTGGCTTGTTCCATTAGTTCAAACCAAACAAGGTCGGCACAGGGAGAGAGGCAAGTTTAAAACGAGCCTCTCTTCACTTTTGGCAATGCTAAAGGTTGCAATATGATGTTCCAGGTCTTGTTTGTATCATGTCGTTTCCTCTTTGTGTCTAAAACAGGTCAATGCAAACATTATACAATTCTTTTTCATGATATTCGGGTGGAGATGAACACAGGCTTTTCTAATCAGGTTCGGGGGTCAAAATTTGCCTGAATTTTCAGGTCATGTTTGTGATGTGTCATGCTTTTCTAATAAGATGAACACAAGCTTTTCTAAACAGAATATGACCTTTTCTAGATGTAATTTTGGGTGGACATAACCAAAAAGCTTTGTGGTCATGTTTAAGTCAGGTTTCGTGTCTAACAAAATGGCCACCCAACACCTAAGGAAGAATAATATGAAGCACAAACCATCTCAATTTTGCATCCTTTTGTATGAAGCACAAACTTCATGGACATGGTTGTGACCCATCTTATCGAGATAGGGCTGGTAGATAAGCCAAGCGGGTTCCGGTTCCGGTTCTGGTTCAGCTCACTCCAACTCACGATGTGCTTGCTTATATTGGTTCGTGACCGAAAAGAGTGAAACGTGAACTGATTCATTAAGGTATATAAGCCGAACATGAATACTAAACTCCCACTTACTATAATGTATAATATCTCGGAAGCATGTCAATTCAGGTTTAGGCCATGTAGTGCCCCAGGTCCAACCACCTCTCATCCTGAATACCATAAAATCCGGCCCACCTCTACATGGGGGTGGATTCTCAACCCGCCCCAAATGGGCAGGCAGATAGAGTACCAATGGGCGGGTTGAGATTAACATCCCTAGACTTATTTCGGGTCTTGGCTCGCATGCATAGACTTCAATGGGTTATTGTATACGATATATCCAATGTCCGATCCGATATTATTCAAAACCAAAATACTAATGGGATACTAGGGTTGGGATTGAGTCGACTAGGTTTGGCTCTTGATGAACTCGCGCATGTTCGATCCATGGACCATCTAAATGAAGTAATATAAGATGGCTTGTAAACTATATGAGCTGAACGTGAACAATCTGTTTTTCTATCAGCTCATCTCGTATATGCTTGTTCTCTCTTTCTATATATATATATATATAATGTGTGTGTGTATATATAGTTAGTTTTGATGTATTATCATTTAAATGTAGTGAATAAATTATAAAAAGAGTTTTCCTATGCATGAAGTAAAGAATGATTTAGCTCATGTTGAGTTAACTATGAGCGTGACATATGATAGGTCTATGTAAAAATAAAGCCGACTCCATTCACAATGAGAAAAGGCTTGGTTGTTTGTATATATATAAAGTAGTTGTAATCCAACCTACTTATTTTCGATCATGAAAAAAAGATTAATAATAATTTTTTTCTTTTTCAAAAAACCTTTAAAAATTTGAAATTTATACTCATCCACCAAAAAATAATAAGACACTTTATATTAACTGTCCAAATTTCATCCGAATCAATCATCAACCTTTGGGTGAAGAGTCATACCCTTGAATCAGATGCTATATACCGACTTGCACTTATGTTATGCTATATGCTGACTTGCACTTATGTTAATACTGCCTTATTGGGGATCAGTTTGCAATTGCTTGCGGATAAGATGGTGCTAAGGTTTAGCAGAGACAAGATAAAACTATAAGTGGGGCAGTCGATCCCACAAGAACAATATATGAGAAAACTTTTGACTAGAAATTTACTTAAAATCGTATGCGAAATCTTGCATTCTCAACTTTGAAGAGTAACTTATGGAAAAGTCGCGCAGGGTTTTGGACGTGGACCTGTGGAAACAACAGCAAGACATGATTTCGACGGCACAATGGTTTCCACGCCCCCAGCGAATCGGAATCTTTAAAGCTGGTCCCTGATTGAGTTCTATTTTCTGAATAAGATCACGTTCGGAGAAACATTGCTATCTTCTAGGAAATTTGATGAATTAGGATATTACATAGATTTCGTGTAGATTTTCTCCATTGCCCTTGGGTAAAAGAGAGAGAGAGAGAGAGTTGCTGTCATTAAGAGAGAGAGAGAGAGAGTCAATTATCCATCTTTATTGGCCTCTATGGATCTCCAAAATTTCGCGTTTCTTTATTGATTTATGCTTGTGAGTATATCATCCTAGCTATTCTTTTCTTCCCAAATTGCCATTTGCTGACGTTAGTCATGATGGTAGCGCAAACTTGTATTAGGAATAACCGTAGACATACATGTATAATAACAAAATATGCAATAAATGTAAACATGCCCCAATCATAAACAATAACCGTAAATCCAAAATAAGTCATAATCAAATCGTACGAAAAACAAAAGAATAAGCAAAATCAAAAACTTATTCGTGCGAGTCTTCCTTGTGGACTTGTCTTAGAAAAATTAGTCTCGCTATGAGTACGTAAAGGTACACGCGCCTTCCTCTCATGATAAAACACACACACAACTCGAAGAGCACGTACTTGACTTTGAGTCGACCTCGAACACACTTCAGTCACCTATGGCTAAAGCAGAAAGAGGGACAATTCATGATTACAAGGACAAAACCATGGCTAGAGAGGCAAAACCACGAGAAGAGAGAGAGAGGAAAACAATATGAACTGCGTGATTAAGGAGGACCCCTAATCACCTATTTATAGGTGCACGTGTGAATCACGAATCATGGATCCGATTTAAACGACCACTTTATCCTCAATCGCTCCGCCTTATCCGTAACCGCCCCCACCTTATCTGGAGCTAAAAGCCCAAGCCCGACCCGATATGCGTGCATGTGTGTGTGGTATAGCTTGTCCTCCCCAAGCTTTTTGAACTAAAGTTCATGAGCTACCAACTATATAAAAGGACATCTGAGTTTGTTACATCTATCAATACGGGACTAAACTTTATCTCTTCTTCATCATCTTTTGCAAAAGTCTCTCATATTTTACTTTTTACACTTTAGGACTTTTACATATATTAATTAAATTTATAGAGATATCGACATGCATTAAATGCACATTAAATCTAACAATCCACACAAAGTCATTAAGTATGAAAGTATCCTTCTAATCTAACCATCATAATATGCTTTTAGTAATGGTACATTCCGGTTTGAACCGTTACCTAAGTTATCTAATATTACCCTTACAAGAACTTAGTAAACATATGCATTAATAGTTGTGCATCCATATTTTGTATCCTGATTGACTGAAGGGAACAATCAAATTTCCCTATTACAAGCACACAATATCAATCACTTAGTTGGACACCTATAAGGATATACTACTAGCATCATGTCCTAGGACTCGATCCCATTTAGAGAACAATATCTTCTTAAACTTACAATTATGATACTTTATGTTTACAGGAGACAAAATACAAATACTAAAAGTATCACATAATACAAAGTGTCATCCTATTCACTCAACAACTTGTTATTACCATATTGAACCTACTTCATGGGATCTCCACCCAATTAGGTTGGGTTGTCACTGCTTGTGAATACATCATGGGTTTCAGTCCTATCCCCAACCTTGGTTTCTCAACTAAATCTATTGATAGACCTTTAGTCAAATGATCAATTGTATTAGCTTTCGATCCAACAAAATCTATAATCATAACCCATTAGACACAAGAACTCTTACAAACTTAAGTCTAACTTCGATGTGTCTCCGTTGCTTTTGATTATACTTAGAACTTCTCATCTTAGCAATTATAGTCATGCTATTACAGTGTACTGAAATTGCAGAAAGCAACTTCTTTACCATAGATAAACTTAAGTCATTCAGCTTTCAATCCAGTCTTATCCAAAGCACAAGGTTCTGTCTCAAAGGTAGAGCGAGCAAGAATAGTCTACTGCTTGAATTTTCTAGTAACAGCGCCACCACCCATAAGAAACACATATCCAATGACCCCATTACTCTCATAATTCTTTGCAATTCAACTAACATCACTAAATCCTTTAAGAACCGAATGATGTTTACCGTAATGTAGTTCAAGAGAAATTGTTTCATTTATATAGTGAAACACTATGTCTAGAGCTTCCCAATGTGTTTTATCTGGACAACTGGTATATCTACTCAACTTATATATAGCAAATGTAATATCTAGTCATGTACAATTGGTTAGATACATCAAACTACTAATAATCTAAGAATATAGTAGTTGAGATATAGGAATATCACTTTCATTCTAATACAAATCCTTAAATAAATTATATGGGATCTTAACAAATCTACAATTTGTATATCCACATCTCTCTAAAACTTTCTCAACGTAATGAAACAAAGAAATTAATATACTATCAGTAGACCTTGTGATTTTAAGTCCTAAAATTACATCAGCCATACTCATATCCTTCATCTCAAACTTACTACATAAGAATGACTTAGTATCATTTACAATTCTTATATCGGAACCAAAAGCAATATATCATTTACGTACAAACAAAAAATAATGAAAGCATAATTAATCGACTTTTAGTATACACACTTATCATAAACATTAAAAATGAGGTCAAAAGATGATATCACATAATCAAACTTTTTATGCTATTGTTTGATGGCTCGTTTCAAACCATATAATGATTTAACAAGCTTACACACTTTAAACTCATTCTCAAAAGTCACAAATCCCTTCGATCAATATAAATTTTATCATATAGGTCACCATATAGGAAAGCAATCTTCACATTCATCTGATGGCTTGTGAGGTCATATACGGAGGACAGTGCTATAAGCACTCGAATGATGGTCATTAAAAAAACTGTGAAATAAGTATCAAAGTAATCTATTACTTTATTTTGTGTGTATTCCTTGACAACTAATGTAGCCTTATACTTATTGATCGTTTTGTCTGTATTCAATTTTTTCTTAAAGATCCACTTGCAACCCATATTATAATAACTAGGAGGTTATAATTAATGACTTCTTTCCAAAACTTATTTTCGAATGAGGTCATAGACTTTTGAAAGGTGATAGGATAATCCTTGATATTGAAAGTAACAAAGTCGCTTGCAAAGTTCTTTGATATCATAGGTTGTTTACTTCTCCTTAGTTTAGTTATTCTTTTAGAGTCGTCAGACTTGGAAATAACACAACGAGGGTTACCCCCATATTTGTCGTCCTTTCCACATGATTGGGAATGAAACCAATAGTAGGATCAAAATTTCTATATAAATTTTAAACAGATCTTCTACATTACACAAATAGCTATTTCCAAAGAAATACCCAGTACCAAGTTATATAAGGACGACTTTATTACATTTACAATCTAACATTAATTCTTTTCTAAATAAAGTAAGACTATTTTTTTGAAGTAAACTTTAAGTCCACACACCCTTCGTGCTTGACTTTAGGAGTCGAATGATCCCCTAAAGTCATTGTTCGCTTATAAATAGCCTGATAAGATACAAACAAAGATTGGTTAGCACATATATGTACATTAATACAAATATCTATTATATAATATTATGACTTATAAATAGAAAGGAGATGGGGTTTAAAGAATAGATACCCGTCACTAACATGTACAATGGTCAACACCATGTTGACCATAGCTCTTTTAATAGTCATAGTTTCTTCTATTTCTTTGAGGTACAATATCTCGCCCAATGTCCAACCTTACCACAAAGGCAACACAGTTTGTTGAGAAACATTTTGATTCATCTTATCCTTTTTATGCTTTATATATAGGCCGAAATCCTCTTAAGACTTAAGAAATTTCTCTATAATAAACATAACAATAAACTTGTTAGAAAGTTTTATTTCGGCTTCCTTCACACCATGGCATAAAAACTGAAACTCGTAAGCTTATTCAGTTACATATTTACTCTCTACCATTTGATACTTAAGGAACTTGACCACAAAATATTTTTCAAGACTGATGTCTTTATTATTGTATTTTCGATCTAAGACAACCCACAAATCTTTCGCTATCGTGAACAGATCTTTCGTTATCGTGAAAGGGAAAGAACTATATACATCAAATAAAATATTTAAAAGTGTTGATAAAATTCAATAACGACACAAAGTGTTCTTTCACTTGGCGATTCTATCCGAGTTTCTAGGATCAGTACTATTGGGTAGGAGACAATGTGACTCGATGTATAGATGCAATCCTAATATAGTTAACCAAATTTTTATATGTTGCCTTTAGTGTTTAAAATGTAGACCGACAAACTTTTTCGGTATTAAGGTTAAGTCGACCTTAGATCGGAGGGTAACAATTGTAGACATGTTTACTACGTTAAAAATTGATTTCTCTAAGATTGTTGGAAGAACCGTAGACATATATTCATAATATGCAACAAATGTAAACATGCATCAAATTATAAACAACAACGACATATTCAAAATAAGCCATAATTAAGTCATATGGAAAATAAAAACAAAAGCAAAATAAAAAACTTATCTGTGCGAGTCGCTCTTGCAGACTTACCTTAGAGAAATCAGTGTTCTGCTATTAGTATATACAAGTAACTGCGCCTTCGTCTCAAGATCAAACATACACATAACTCGAAGAGCACGTGCCTAACTTTGAGTTGACCTCGAACACACCTCAATCTCCTATGATCCATGAGCATAGAAAAAGAATCATGAGAAGAGAGAGAGGAAAACAATATGAAATGAGTGATTAAGGAGGACTCCTAATCACCTAGGTGCCCGTATGAATCACATATTATGAATCTAATCCAAACGACAAACTGTTTTATCATCAATCATTTCGTCTTAGATCAAAAAGTTACTGTTAGTATTTATAGGTATGTGTATGGATCAGGATCGTGGATTCAATTCCAATGACGAATCATTTTATCCTCAAATGTTCTGTCTCTTCTGAAAATTCTTATCAAAAAGTTTTTGATGAAAGCTATAAGCCCAAGCTCGACTCAGCCCCGTGCATAGGTGTGGTAAAAGACTTCCTCGGAAAGTCATGAATTAAAGTTTATGAACTACCAATTATAAATTATATAAAAAAACATGTCATACATTTGTCACATCCATGAATACACTAAACTTTGTTATCTTTAACAAAATTTCCTCGTATTTTACTTTTTACACTCTACCATTTTTTAATATATTAATTAAATTTACATTAAAGCAAATTAAATCCAACAACTTAATTCTTCACGTGCTATGATCTCACCTTGACCCCATCTTGTTCAACCTCTCTCTCTTAAACATGTTCTTCGTGCCTCCTTAAGGCATCCATTGGGGAAAATTTCTTGGTTGTTTTCTGCAATGGCAGATTCTGGTAAACCCATGTTATCATGTATCGATTCTTCCCCTAATACTAGTTCCTGCATCTCAAACGGTGACACCCTTTTCCCAGAATTCACACCACCTGAGATTTCATCATTGAAGAAGCTCAGCGAGAATCTCGGTTCACTATTCCAATCCAACGATTTTGATCTCTACAGTGACGCAAAGATCGTCGTAGATGATGGCAGGGAAGTCCGCGTTCACAAGTGTATACTCGCCGCAAGGAGTCCTTTCTTCCGGCAGGCTTTCGTGGCGAAAGAGAAGAATAAGTATGAATTGAAGGAGCTTGCGAAGGATCTTGAGGTTGGTTATGATGCTTTGGTGTCGGTTTTGGAGTACATTTACACTGGGAAAGTGAAAGGTGTTCGTCCTGAGATTGGCGCTTGTGTGGATGAGGAGTGCCATCATGGAGCCTGCAGGCCGGTGGTTGATTTCTCTGTTGAGGTTCTTTATGTATCATATACTTTCCAGATTGTTGATCTGACTGATATTTGGAAGGTAACCCAAGCCCATAATTCGATTTTTCTTTGCTTTCCTGCTTTGATTCTGTAATTAATGATGATGAATTGCCAAAGTTTGGGCTTTATTAAGAAAATTATTGGTAAATTTGAATGGATTTATGCCATTGTTAAGAAAGGTTTCTAATGAGTAATCTGTAGTTTTACTTACTAGCTACATTTTTTGAGAGTCGACAAGGACGACAAATTCTTCGGTTCACGAGGAAACTGCACTCCAATGGTCATAGTCTTCTAGTGTGACGTCAAGAAGCATGACATCTTTAAGCTTTGGCTATCATCATAGTTTGAATTGGACAATTGAAATCTTCTGTGGAATATGTCTGGACTAATGTGAAAAGCGTTCCTGCTTAGTTAACTTCTAGCATCACACAGGATCGAGCTCTATGGAAACAAAGAATCCATGTAGCCGACCCATTCTACTACGGGAAAAGCCTCAGCTGTTGTTGTAAAATAAAAATTCCCCATAGGTGGTTGGTTTTTTCAGATACGCAAAAATTGATGCTTAAAGTGCTCTTGGTTATCTTCACCCTTGCAGGTGCATATTGCTTACAGGCTGGATATTGTGAAAAGAGGGAAGGATTGTTGTTATGCTACCCTCATGAATGTACTAAACTCCAGAATATATGATTTTTGTGCATTTGAACTAACAGATAAATATTAGAGTGGTGTGTTTTTGTAATAGTTTGCATTTAACCTGATTCTCAGCAAGAAGATCCTGTACTTTCTCATTTTGATGAACTATAGAAAGTGCTTCGACCATGAATTGGGAGGATGCACATGTACTCTGACTTTTCGAGGGCACGTAAACATAATTGTGTCTCCCTCTGGGATGATAACTAAAGTAGTTTTAATATTTATGTGGGCTTCTCAAGATTCAATAGTATTCATCTAGTTTGCTTCATTCTATTTGCAAGCCACAGAACCATAAAAAACAAGATGTCAGCTTTCCTACATATGTCTTGCTTCTAGTCTGATGAATCATGTGTATTTACTTGCTCTTCATTTGCAGATTCATCTCCTTGAAATTCTGGATAAGGTTGCTAAGGACGATATACTAATAATTTTGTCAGTGGCCAATATTTTTGACAAAGAAAATGGGAGTTTGCTGACCAAGTGCATTGACAGTGTGGTTAGGTCAGATATTGATATTATCACGCTTGAGAAGGCATTGCCCCAAGATGTTGTAAAACTAATTACGCATACACGAGAAAGTTTTGGGTTAGGTACTCTGGAGATCAATTTATCACCTAATAAACATGTGAGAAGGATACATCGAGCCCTTGACTCTGATGATGTTGAACTAATAAGGTTACTACTGAAAGAAGGGCACACAACTCTGGATGATGCGTATGCACTCCACTATGCAGTAGCATACTGTGATGCCAAGACGACGACCGAGCTACTGGATATCGGGCTTGCTGATGTTAACCATCGGAACCCCAGAGGATATACCGTGCTTCATGTTGCTGCCATGAGGAAAGAGCCTAAGATTATAGTTTCTCTTTTAACCAAGGGAGCTCGACCTACTGAGCTTACACCAGATGGAAGGAAGGCACTTCAGATATCAAAGAGGCTTACCAAGTCTGCTAACTACTTTAGGATCACTGAAGAAGGAAACACTTCTACCAAGGAAAGATTATGTATAGACATATTGGAGCAGGCAGAAAGGAGAGACCCTTTGCTTGGAGAGGCGTCAGTTTCTCTTGCAATGGCAGGCGAGGATCTGCGATCTAAATTGTTATACCTTGAAAATAGAGGTGAGTTTCCTGAACAGTTGAATTGTATTTGGAACTTATGATGGTGTGAAAAGGCCTTGTATGACAGTATGAAATTCCTGTTCTCTTTAGGCACACACTTTTAGCTTAAATGCTTCCCCTGCATTTTTTTTTCTAAGGCTTGCTCTTTCCTTTTTAAACATTGAACTGTGTAATTAAATTTCATGTAAGAATTATTTCGGAGAAGCTGAACAGTTTTTCTGTCTCAGCGTCTACTGTGCACTTTCATTTTGTCATTCTAAATGAAAGCGTTCTGAACTTTCAAAAGAATGTATTGCAGTTTTCCATTTCTGATGTACATGGCTAAATATTTTAAGTGGTATTTTGAACTGTTAAAACTGTCACTACTTTGAGCCATAGGAAACTGGACGCCAACCCAATATTTTTGTGGTAATTCTCAAAACCATCTTACTTGATACTTCTGGAATTTAGTAACAGCCTTTCCTTACATTTCAATGCTAAAATATAGAAGAACCTGGTTAATTGAGTCACTTCATGCCTATTAGAGATAAATTCAGTTTTACGATCCTGACCCTGTAGGTTTAAACAGAAAAAAAGCTTCAATTACTTTTATAATGTTTATCATATAATGTGTGTTTCGTTGAAATGCCAGTTGATTTTCTTTTTCTTTGGGAGGGGGTTGTATTCTTGTTAATATAGAATAGAACTAATAATGGACTGGACAAGAGTGTCGTCAGCCTAAGTATCTCTATAGTTATGGTTGTCATGTCATTGATTATGTATTTCAGTGTGACTTTGGTGCTTGCTCTTGCAGTTATAACCTATTTTTCATCATGACTTCAAAGAAACTAAAAATGTTACCAACTTCACACCATTTCATTTGTGCAATGATTAATAACTGGATAGGCTAGATATCTTCATTTGCATATGAACCAAGTCCAGATGAATCGATAATGAGGAACTATATACAGCAAAGCATCTATATAAATATGTTTTATGTACCTGAGAAGCTGTTTACACCTTTAAGATGGTTTTTATGGAACATATGTAGCTTGTGAAGCTTGACTCACTGCAAAATCAAGAGCTGGTTACATCAAATGTGTACATTCTAATTCTTATGTCATTGGATCTTCATTCTTGGTATTATATGTCCATGTTGGTCTCAATTGTTCAATTCTTAACCTTCATAGAAGTGATCTTTTTGAGCCAGTAAAGAGCAAATTGTAAACTTTGCTTCTAATTAGTCAATGAGCACATATTATGTTGCAAAAAATGTTAACATAAATGTGAATTTTTAAAAGGTTTAATATCTATCTGTCATATCTAGGTCTCGATGTACACTTATCTGTTCAGGTCATCACATATATCAAGATTTTTATCATTTAGTAGTTCCTATTTTCAACAAAGCCAACAACTAATTTATGATCCTCAAATTGCTCACAAGTTTCAAGTGTGTTTTTAAAATCAAATTGGTGAATGAAATATGCAGGCATTCATTAAACTTGTTCAAATACCATGTGAATGGAAATGCCAGTAGAATAATGCACCCTGTTCAAGAAAATTAGCAACTGAAAGCAACAACCAGCAATACATGAGCTGATCTTTCCCTTCAAATTTCAACTTGGCAATATGATGCTACAGGATTTGGGTCAATGTTAAATTGTTACATTTTCTATATGTTTTCTTTTCTTTCTTTGAAATGCCTAATTCATAATGCTATCTCATTAGCTACAATCAGGCTTCTTTTACCAGTCACCATTCTGAAAAGATGCTGGCTTGTATCATGCAAAGGCAATTGCATCTTTTGCGGGGATTTAAGGTTGTTATGAATATGAATTATTGAGTCAAAGTTCCACCCATGGTGCTATCAAGAGTATTCTATCAAATTGTAGTTTGTGATTCATGCTTGTGTTCTAATACCATCTTGTTGCAATAAGAACTCCATCGTAATATACAGCAGAAGTCAAAAAGGTGCCAGATTGGCAAGTTAAGCATATCTCTCTCATGTGCTGGTGGTAGCATCAAAATGTATCTCAAGCTGAAAAAATAATTTACTTTAACCTGTTATTTACTTTTTTTACTATGTTTCTAATTTAGTCTTGTTTGTTACAGTTAGCCTTGCAAGATTGTTGTTTCCTGCAGAAGCAAGAGTTGCCATGGACATAGCACATGTAGAAGGTACACCGGAGTTCTCGTTAGCTAAAGTGGACTTGAATGCGTCACCTTTTACAATGAAAGAGGAACATCTCGCAAGGTTGAAAGCACTATCTAAAACAGGTATTTGGAAACCACATAATATTCTTATCTAGAGAAGATCATGCACTATCTAGAACTTGATTTTTTCAGTGTCCAGGCTTTGTTAACACATTTGTG
Source organism: Brasenia schreberi (assembly GCA_036023115.1). NCBI lineage: Eukaryota > Viridiplantae > Streptophyta > Magnoliopsida > Nymphaeales > Cabombaceae > Brasenia > Brasenia schreberi. The sequence continues at coordinate 6,125,978 of JAYKKT010000061.1, read as the reverse complement.
TGGACTTTTCATTGAAATTACATATGGAGGTAGGGTTTGTACGTAAATCAATATTCAAAATTTACGTTACTGTACTTTACAGGAACCATATTTGTCTTTTGCCGTCTTTTGTGGGAAATTAAGTAGTACCGTGCTTAAGAAGATGGGGCATCATAGCCAATACTGAGGCAGAAATTGTGACATGGCAACTGGTTTTTGCAGTATGCTGTATCAGAAGGTTTTGAATGCAATACGATAACTTATATCAATTCTATGTTAAATTGTTATGATTTTACTTTAAGCGCATATATATTGATTAGACATCCATGAGCAATGAATGTGCACGTTAGTATCCTTGTAAGTATTACCACCATTGCTACCGGCAGGATACCTTACACTCTTTGATTTGGTCCTGCTATATTATCATACATCTGAAGCACCAGTATTGATCAACTCCCTTAGCTGGTCATAATTGGGAGGGAGGAAATCAGGAATTGACTTCTTTATTTATTCATTACTATAAAGAGGAAGTCACTTTAGCAAGTGCAGTTAATATAGATAAATATAAGAAACCATTCTTGGTGCAAACTACAACTGGCAATCAGTTGTTGAATTAACATAGGTGCTGGCAACTATTTGCCTGTTGCAGTCATCGTATGTGGTAGGCACCACGATTTTTACAGTCGGTGTAAATGCAACTCTTAAGATTTGATACTTGGTCAAATCATGTGCTTCAGAAAGCAAATGTGCAACATAGAAGGGTGTTCTCTTATGTATTTAAGCACTCATTAAATATAAAGCTTTTGTACGGATGAGTTTTGCTTGCAAAAGAGCTCTAGGACTCTTTCCAGTTTCTTAATCCTTGCTTCAATCCTGCAGCTTAGTTCATCCGTGTCGATGCGTACATGCACACTTTTCTGTTTTCTTTTAATTCAATCAACTGTTCTGCTGTGCATGTTAGCCATTTCCTTAAGATTTCTAGATACCAAGTCCAATTACCTCTATTTTCCTGGTGATACTGAACAGTTGAGTTGGGGAAGCGCTTCTTCCCTAGATGCTCAGCGGTTCTCAACAAGATTGTGGATGACGACGACTTGGGTGAGCTAGCTTTCATGTCAGCTGAGACAACAGAAGAGCAATTAAGAAAGAAAAGGAGATACATCAAACTTCAAGAGCAACTATCGAAAGCTTTCATTGAAGATAAAGAAGAGAACGATAGGTCAACAATATCATCATCTTCATCATCAGCATCCATAGAGCGTGGACGGTCTAGATTGATTAGAAGATGAATTATGCGTAATTTTATCACGCTTGTGCGTGAAGCATGAATGATAGTAGCAGAAATTCAGCATAGAAAGGTAACTTGACCGCTGAACTATAATTAGATTCAAGCGTGATTGCTGTTGTAATCTAGTGTATCGTATGTGTTTGAAGTTTCAAGTTCTAGTGGTTGGGGATTTTGTGTGACCCTACAGAGGTATTGTTCTGCGAAAAGAGACTTTGGGTTTATATGTATAATAGTTGCTGTGAAATTTTGCTATTCTGGATCATATGTTGCACATCATGGATGATACAATGTTAGCATGCTTCACATTTGTGCCACACTTCTTTTTGTTGGTAATGGTGGATATGGTATTACTTTCAACCCTGACCTGCGGATCCGCCCAACCTCGGTCTTAAGGGTTTGGATAGAGATGGGCTTTAGTGGTTTCAGCTTTGTTTGTGCTTTATCGGCGAAATTCTAATTGAAGCCCAGGCTGGCCTTGTTTAACATGGACCTTGCTGGGCTTCAGTCACTTAGCAGCCTGAACCAACATGTTTGAAGTCTGCTGCGGAGAAACCCATCAAAAGCTTGATTGCGTGTCCATTGTCTGTGTACAGACGTTTTCATACTGTTTATAATGGTTGACATCGATCCACAGAAAAAGCGGGAGGGAGGAGAGGAGATAAATAACAAGTTGTTAATGTTCTCTTACTTGCCCAGCACGCACATTGTTCTTAAATTACAAGGTAGTAAAAATCACCACTTAACAATTTCTAGCATGAAACTCCACTTGATCAATCATGAGTTCTCATCCCAATCAAGGACAGCTACTCCCTCTACCAACTGCTGATGCCGGTGCTAAACCGGGTAGCTAATGAACAACATTTTCCCTGTGATTCAGAGAACACGTTGGTGATTATTCTAGGAACCTTGAATTACTTCCATGGCTGTTACCCTTTCAAGACTTCTATTCAAGTTTCCCTTCGTCACCCTTAAACCGTAAATCTGTGTAATGAAAAATGTAATACAGTCTAACAACACAACCTACCAAGGTTCTTTTTTTCCATCAAACACAGGAAGTTCATTTAAGAGGAAGATTAAAAAAATGCCCCGCAGAGCAGAAAACAATGAAAGAGGTGGATCTCCCAACAAGAAATAAATAAAAAAATTATATCATAAATATCAATAAAGAAGAATCAGCCGAAGAAATTAACAGTTTATATATTTGAGGTCAATCAATAGCTGGCAAGAAAGAAGATAGTTTTTCTGCCATTTAAACTCCCCAATAGGTTGCATTAGATAGAAGGTTGACGTTCATATGGAAGGTTTGCCTTCTTTTAGAGACAGATAGATAACTTTATCATGAAGTAATCCTACACCTGCCTTTGGCCGGCTACCTCGAAATGACCATGCAAAAGTTCCTGGTTTGCCTCCTTTAGCATTTCTTCCTGTTGTTATACAAGGTCGCTTCGAAGTGTTCGGACTTTTGCAGACAAATGCCTGGTTCGCAGGAATATACCATGCAAACAATTCATGACTTCTCTTGCGCTTGAAGTACCTAGGCCTGTAAAGTTCCCTTTGGCAACACAATGTTCTTTTTTTTTCTGGATACATTCTTTGGCAACAACTTATTATAAATATATGAATATATTCTCTTTCTTTTTTTGTTACAATGGGAAGGTCGAATCCAGGTATGCAAGTCAAGGGAATTGAGCTCCTGACATGCATCTCGGGAGTCCAATGGCCCACGAGGTGAGATAATCCTTCAAGTGTGATATGGACATAGTCAATACCAGGAGTGAGATCTGTCCGCTTTCGATCCGGCCCAGTACGTATAACCGGACCCAAACTGCCAACATATCCGGAACTGAACTGGAACTAAGGACCCATGGTCTGGTTCTGGTTCTACTTATTGGAGAACTGAATCAGAACTGACGGTTTGAAACTGCTTGTTTCAAGTAGTTTTTGGTTTCAGTTTTCTTATCCTTTTATTTGGAACTAATCTAGAATCAGACCCAATTTAAAACTAAAACTAGAATCAATGGAACCGGATCCAAAATACAGCTGATCAGTTACGGTTCTGGTTTTTGGTGGACGAGGATCATTGGTTCCAAACCAGTGGTCCTGGTTAACTAGGAACCGGATAAGCAGTAGTGGATCCAAAAACTTGTTTTGGGTGGAGCAGACTTCATGTTTGGTTGAGACGAACTTTAAAATTTTCAATACGTACTTGAGAAATTTTAGGATTTCGGACAGGATGGTCGGTCCACCACAATGTGGATCCGCCACTGCAGATAAGTCTACCAGGGGGTGGAGTTGATCAATGCAATATAGGGAAACTAAATCCGGTACTCAGTATCACGCGGAGTCTGGTTAGGCTCGGAAACCATACTCGAATAAGTTCAGATTTGGATCTGGATTTTACATGTCCATGAATATCTTACATATGCCTGAACGATGGACATTGGATAACTGAATAATAATAATACATCGTGCTTCTAGAAGAAATCAGGTTTGATTTTCATGTCTACATCTAAATCCTACTAATTCGCGTCCATTTCCGGATATAATCGAAATTGGTAGATCACTATCCGATATCTAACTTGGTCTTTGAGGAAACCGGGACGCAAAGTTTTTGTAACTACGAGTCAGCACGGCTCGTCCGAGTCTATTACAGCCGAGACCAGCTGCGTGCATCTGACGCGATCTTCGGAAACCGCCGATCTCAAATGGACAAAAAGGCGGTTCTTTGGTATTGTGTATTCCGTTGATCTCTTGTCTGACTCATTTGGGGTCTGCGAATCGATCTAAACGTCCTCATGGAGGAAGGGAAGAACCAAAAGGGTATGCATTTCTCGTCTCTATTTCGGTGATTTGCTGCAATTCTTGTTCCTGTATCTTCCTTTTCTGTCGCTCTCTCTGCAGTTACCATCAGAATTATTGTCGTCATTGTTCACTACCACCATCATCATCATGCTTGCCATCTACACGAAAAGATTGAACATTTCCTTTTCTATGTAAGCGATTTTGTTGATAGGTGGGTATATAGGCTTTTTGGCGCCCTGTGAAGCCTAAGAAGTTCCAAAATGTGTTTTTTGCACTGGTTTATGTGAAGGGGGTTTTGGCGAAAGTTCAGTTTCCATTTGAGAGGTATCTTATTTTGATGGGTTTGTTGGAAGTCTCAGATTTTTATTCTTTATTCTTTTTCAGTTTGTTGTCTTAAATTTTAGGCCAAATTTTGGCATTTACATGCGTTTTATTTTCTTCAGCTTTGGCAATATCAAATCAATTTGTTGGTGCAGATGAACCAAAATCTTTTATTTCTTTGGAAATGCCTCGTGAAACAAAAGATCGATTTCTTTAGTAAATGTGGCTTTTGAACATACTTATTTAGATCTATGCAGAGTATATGTTCGAAACGTCTGAAGGAATTGTATGTTCTACTGCTTTGATGAATGACTCGTTATCATTCTTCCATTACAAAAACTCCAAAATTAAGTTTATGATTAGCGAGATGGCTTCTGCGGGCCCAGTTACAATTTATTGAAATGACTTTCTGATATTATTATTATCATCCATGACTTGAAATTGACTTTCACTGAGCCGTTGAGGATTTCATAGGAAAAACTGTTCTGGCATCTGATCTTTTCCTTTTCTTTCTATATGTTGATTCTTTGAGTGATAAACTTGCTTTTGTTTCTATTTAGAATGAAGATTGTGATGTGCTATATGTTCTTTTTTGGGTGCTGTGATCCAAGTAAACACTACAATGCTGAAAGTTGTTGTCCATACTAGTATCAAAGTTGTTGTCCATACTAGTATCTTTAACCAACCTTTGAATAGCTTTCCTTTTTTGCAATTGAGTGGCTTGGTTCACATGGTATACGTTATCAGTTGAGGTATGTGTTTTATGAAATAAAACTGTCAATAGTTTCTTAACTCCTAAACATTAAGATAACCGAGCTATGTAGTCACGAGCTTCAAAAAACAATGAAAGTGTTCATGGTGAAATCCACTTAACATAATAGGACGCTTGCTCAAGCAGTCAGCTCCTGGCGACAAGTGATTTTTCTTAGACTCCCATAATTTTTAGTGCTTGATGCTCATGACTGTGCAGTTCAATGATTTAAGTTTTTGACATTAAGGAAACACCAAAATATTGATTATGTAAGCACACCAATTGATTCGATATTATACAGTTATACTTGTATAACTAACATACTAGCAAGTCGGAATAAAGCAAAGCTATAGAATCTTGATTAAGATACTCCCGCTTTTTGTCTACCTTTCCCAATGTAATGTTTTCCTGGGGACACACCTATGACCATAGATTACATTGCAATGTTTGTCCAAATGAAAGAGACATTTTTAGGATAGCTAAGGCTAGAGAAAGGGAAGCTGTGGATCTTATTCATGTTAGATGTATCAAAAAAATGAGGATGGGAGGTACTTATGGCAAGCAAGGATAGTAAGTACGGATAGATAGGTTATTTTCATAAACTTTTCAATGAGAGTATAGACACTAATAGCAGCTTGGAAAAGCTAACTAATAGTAACTAGTAAGCACAAATGGAAGGGTTATTTTCATAAACGTTTCAATGAGAGTTTATACTAATAGCTGCTTGGGAAAGCTAACCAAGTCAAGAACGTAAGCAGTCTTGATTTTTATTGACAAATTCAAAGAAATGAAATGAAAGAGGCTCTTCAACTTATGGAATCTAGTAAGACTGTGAGACCAGAGCTTATTTCTATTAACATATGAAAAGTTTTTGGGAGCCATATATCTATTGACTTACAAGATTATTCAATGTTATTTGGATAGACAAGAAGATGCCTAAGAAATGGAGGAATAGCATATTGATACCCATTTATACAAATAAAGAAGATATTCAGAATTGTTTTAATTCTCAGAGCATAAAGTTAATGAGATACAATAAAACTATGGGAAAGAAATATTAAAAGATAGTTGACAATATGTAGTACCACAAAAAACAATTTGAATTCATGTAAGGAAAATCTAGTATTAAGGCTATTCACTTGTTGAGGCATTTAATAGAGCACTTCAGAACCATGAAGAACTTGCACAAGTTATTCATTGATTTAGAGAAGGCTTACGATAGGGTATTGAGTAATATTCTTGGGAGGACCTTGGAAAAGAAATGCATCCTCTTGACACGCATCAAATTTATAAGGAACATGTAAGATTGTGCAAAAACCTGTGTTAGGTCTGATGAAGGGTTAATATTGGTTTAGAGAGTCAATACTAAGTCCATACCTATTTACTTTAGTTTTGGATGAGTTTAAGCAGCAAATTGAAGATGAAGTACTTTTGGAATGCTATTTTCATATGATTTATATTGGTAGATGAGTTAAAGGAAGGAGTTAATAAGAAGCATTAATCTTGGAGAGAAATGTAGGGAATGAAGGATTTTGGCTTAGTAGAGTGAAAACAAATATATGGAGTCCAAGTTTAGTAACTTGGTTGAAAGAGATGATATAGAAGTTAAAGTTGGCATGTATTGCATGCCCTAAAAGGTTTGGAGTGCAGTTTTCCAAAGTAATGGAAGAATTAGAGATGTTATGCGTAGGATTAATACAGGTTTGGCTAGAATCAGGAGGTGCTTGAAGTGTTTTGTATGGCAAGAAGATACCACTTCATTGAAAACTAAATATTATAAAGCAGCATTTAGACCAGCAATATTATATGGTGTAAAGTGTTGGGCAGTCACCATCATGTGCAAAAGATGGCAGTAGCAGAAATAAAGATGTTGAGGTAGATTTGTAGTTACACAAGAAAAACTGTATCTACGGTGAGATTATTAGAGAAAAAGTTGGGATAGTATCCACAGGAGATAAGTATCTTCTCAGATAGAAACATGCCTAAGATGGTTTTGTGATGTATAAAGACGAGATAATGAAGCTACAGTAAAAGGTGTGAGAAACCTGACGCTGAACACATCCAAAGAGGGAGAGGAAGACTAAAAAGTGTTGGAGGGATACTATTAAACATAATATAGCTTTTTTGGAATTAACTGCTAATATGGCATAAGATCACCTAGTGCGGTAAAAGGGTAGACTATTGTTGTTGTTGTAGTTTCTCAATGAATTCTGGGTAGATTGATCGTAACACCTTCACTTTTCTGTTGTTGAACATTAACATTGTGGATCTATTTTATTATCATACATCCAGCCTTCTAATGTACTGGTGTTCTTCTCACTGACCTAATGGAAGCCTCTGTTTCTGGATCCTTTTGGCAATTACACATTATGTTATGGAAATGTTTGAGAGAATATTGTGTTTGTGCATGAGCTGGAAGTTTAGGTCTTATGCAATTTATGTTGTATTCGGTTGACAATGCCAATTGACCAGGGAAGTTCAAGAATTCAAATATTTTCCGAATCATTTGCTAGTGTGGTTCTCACACTTCACCATGGTTCTCTGATTCTCCTGTCTAATGATGCAGATGAAGCTGTCAAAGCCCCAAATATCTTTGAGAGAGCAAAGGAAGAAATTGATGCCATTGTTCATAGTAACAAAAATACACATCATAAAGAAACTCATGGGACTAGTGACGACATCGACGAGAATACTCCTGTGGACAAAGTGAAAGCCCCCAATATATTTGAGCGTGCAAAGGAAGAACTAGAAGCTCTTGTTGAGACCATTCATCCTCCCAAGAAAGAGCCTGATCATGATCCACCATCAAAGCAAACCGAGGGATGTTTTGGTTCTCTTGGGAGAACGTTAGAGAAGTTCTGCAATCCACGTGAGAAAAAACAAAGCTAGATTAATTTCTTTCATGCTGTAATGTTCCTTTTCCATTTTGATCAATTGGTTTCTCTGTGCTTGTGAGCATCGTTTGTGGGGAATGTACCAGCAAACGTTTGTTTGCGTTTTGTAAAGATTCTATAATATCTCTTTCACTACTAGTTTGACACGTTTCATCTCATTCTTCTTGTTATATTGATGTATCTCAATAATTTCATCATTTCTTGTTGCGTTGTGTTTCTCATCAAACTCAATATGTATCATTGCGTTCTTAGTGCAAATTAATATTTATTTTGATGACTCCTCAAATTTTAATGTAAAACCTTGGGCTATAATGGCCTCATTCCGTCCAGTTTAAGCGAAATTAGCTGGAGATGGGACTTCGTACATCGTCTGGGTTTGTTTGGTTTATGAAATGTTCGAACTTTTCACCTTATGTTGGTTAACATTAAGTGCTAGGATCATTTGCTCTATGGACATTATTCACATTGGTTTTCCATCATTAGATTGCTCCTCGCCCAACATGGATGGTTTGCCTATCTGTGTGTGTGCATGCATGTGCGAATGTACATATACGTGTGTGTGTGTAGATAGATAGACACACCCACACAGCCCTTGGCTGTGATGATGCAAAGCAAGAGCTGGCCCGACAGCTAATCTTGTGAATGTTGATACAGAAAATGCTGTGAAATGAGATGAGCTGCTTATGGTTGCACGAGCAAGGCACAGAAAAGTGGTTTTCTGCTGGGCTCGTTTTTAAGTCGACTATGAAATAAATATATATAAATATGTAATTGCAAAGACTGCTAACCTAACTCTTTGATTGATTGCACCTTCATTCAATAAGTCGGCAGTTTCACTTTAGCAATGAAACTTCTACCAAAATTTTAGAATCTTGTAAATGAACAAGCTCTTGTTAAGAGATTTATTTTGCATTTTACTTACATAAACCTTTTTTACTACTGAATTGAGCTGGCTCATTTTAAGTCAACTATGAAATAAAACTGGCAACACATGTTGATCGTGTAAACTGAGCATTTGAAATAGAACATGTAAAATAGTCCTAAGCGGTTAAAAGAGACCTAATTTCATAGGGTGCACTATGAATTCGTAACATTCTCAAGTAAAATGTGATTTGTGGTACCTTAACCTCAAACTATCCTTTCTTCACACTAAATGACGTAATTTAATGTGCAAGGGCGCAATACTTCCCAGGAAGGTTACTTGTCTCAGTATTACTCTCAATTAAGAACCCTCAACTTCCAGAGTTCTCATGGACAAATATGCTAATTTTGAAAAGGTTACAAAATTGATTTGACAAAGTTCAATGAAGCCTGCTTCTTTATCTGAGCTTCAGATCACAAACCTGAGATTGAATTAGCAGATGGTAACCGTGATGTAGTGTAATAACTGTCACTAAATAATCTGCATTTTTTCTTCGACATAGATAAATATGTTTAATATGTATGGTATCATGTTGTAAACATTGTATTCTAAAGGAAATTAAAAGATTCCTAAAAGACATCCCCCACCCCGCAAAACAAAAGAAAAAGGAACTACCCGGTACGTAATAATTCATCACATGAACTAATGAACTTGCACGATGGTTGCATTGGATCGTTTCTCATCGAGCTTTTTGTGATCTTTTATGTCTTTCTTTGGCAATGGCCTAGGATGCATACCGAATGCCGCCGATAGTCACGGAAGGGTCAATGATTCCCTCATGACTACCCTGCTAGTTCAGCAATTCCTTGTGCTTCAAAAACTTCATGTGTATCTTGAGAAATAGGTATTTCCAATCATCAATCAGATTCTAGGGTGGTGAACCCCACTCTCAAGCAGGTCCAAATTTTATGTTTATGCCATCATTTGAACCGCGCTTCTCCAATACTGATAATTGCTTTCTTGTGTTTTTGCTTCTTTAAGTTCCATCATGTCCGATCCACTCTTTATACGGGTGATCGCTATCTGTAAACAGTATGAATTTCCTGACATTACACATCAAATATGTTCATTTAATACTTCAAGAATCGGAGTAAGATCCAACAGTAAGAAGAAAAGGGTAGAAAATAATAAAATCTCCAGAATTTCAGCTGCTGTATCTGAACTTTTGGCTGTTCTTTCCAAAAGTTCTCATTCCCTACTAATTTCCTAATTCTCACTTTAAATGTGGGTGCCAAACTGCCAATATCCCATGGTTGCTTGAATGTATCGAGGAGAAAAGTTTGGCCATAAATCCAACACATTAATTGTGCTCTATTGACAGATAAACGTCGTGTAGGGAGTTGAGGATGTTTGCATTCGGTTAAATCTGAGCTTGTGATCAGCTTGGCATGACTAGGGACAACATAACTTGGATGATTGAGGCGGCACTTCTTTTTCTTTTTTGAGGAAGTAGTTGCCAGTGTCACTCCTGTGAACTTGTTCTTCGTTCCCTTCAGTCTGTCAAGGTGATGGATTTGAGAGAGAGAGAGAGAGAGACAGAGTTTTGAAAGCAGTGCCAGTTTGCAGTTCATGGAAAATGTAGTCTAGCTAGCGAAAAATGCACATTGCAATGTTCTTTTGCAAGAAGTAACTCTAAATCTATACATGAACTTTTAGTAACTACAGTTCTGTCTACCAACGATGCAGCCAACGACACTTGATATTGGGAGAAGGCTCGGTTTCCGTCTGAAGGAACAGAAGGGTTCTATAAGAAACTAAATATTACATGGCGTGGCTCTCCTATAAAACCAGATGCATATATTAGACAGAAAAGTATTAAAGAGTATTTGACAAGTGAAAGAAACCAAATTTTTTAAATTTAACAAAGATATATAGCAACCGAAAGAGTTGAAGCTGTGAGTTGGAATGCTAATATGGTACAAGGCCGAGCTCAATGGCGATCAAAAATCCACCTACCCATTTAGTGGGAAAAGGCTTAGTTTTGGTAGATTATTCTATGGGCTTGAATAGTGGAGTATGCTGCACTTGATAGCGAAATATATTTACGCCCATTGGGGCCATTATATAATGTTCAGCAATTGTTTGTATCATGTGAAACCAGCAGCCTGCCTTTCTACTGACGAAGTTTGCCTTCCTGTTTCTAGCAGATACATACTTCCCGCCGACCGTAATGGTGAGTCTCAAAAAAGTTTTATACTGACGAAGTTTGTGTTAACCTCACATTTTACTCTGGTCGATACTCGTGCAGTCCAAAGTTCAAATCCCACAGAAACAAGCATTTCAAGCCATGTAAGAATCTCTCTCTCTCTCTCTCTCTCTCTCTCTCTCTCTCTCTGCGTGCATGTGTGTATGTATTTCAGTTAGGTTAATATAAGCTCCTTTCTTTGTTAGAAAATCATGTTAACCGACTGATCGTGGGCATATACATGCACCTAATATTTACGATAAAACAAAATACAAAAAAATTCGGCTTAAATTTCAGAGTTCATTTTCTGAATAAAAAGATGACCATCCGGGAAGCAACTCGTTCAGCTGATCTTACTCGAGATCATCCAACTCTGGCTCGTGTTCTCTCTGCCACCAGCTTGGTTGTAATGAGCTGAACATAATAGCAGTTTAAGTTGGAAAATAATCAGTGAACAGCCCCTGTTCAATTGATTTCATTCCGCTAGTTTACTCTCTCTCTATCTCTATCTCTATCTCTCTCCCTCACACACACATAACACGCAGAGATTGCTTAACGTAAGGCAGGGATCGATAGGGAGCTACCATGTGGGAATGAACGGTGTTACTGCCCTTGGCTCTAGGCCACCCAGTTGTGAGAATAAGTGTGAGGCATGCAGGCCATGCAAACCAATACAAGTACCCACCACAATCGGTCATGAGAAAGTGCAGCAATATGCAAACTATGAGCCTGAAGAGTGGAAATGCAGGTGCGGAGCTTCCTTTTTCAATCCATAGCATCATCATCAACATCTGCCCTTTCATATCTGGTATTTCATCAGCAGAATCAACAACTGCACAATACTTGCGTTTTGATCAATATGGCACATGACAGCATGAGGATCTTCTCATAGTAATCTGGGTGGTCACAGATCCCATTCCATTTAGAATCATGTAGATCTTCCATTTTCTAAAATCAAAGACCATATGAGTCTCTCTCTCTCTCTCTCTCTCTCTCTCTCTCTCTCTCTCTCTCTCTCTCTCTCGCACGCGCGCACACACACATTTGCTTGATATGTTGTGACTCATCGTTGACATTCAGCATTTCTTAATGAAGACTGGAGAGCGGACATGTTCTCTAACAGAATGTGCAAAATATTCCCAAGGTTTATATGAACATGTTTCCGTGACCCATCCAAATTGATATAATAAAACCAAACTATTCACATATTAGAAAGGCAACGTATAATGTAATAAATCTCCATATAAATAAAAGGCTCGCATATGAAACAAGCCTGAAGTTCAGACAAAGAATAAAGATGGATATACAAAGGCAATATCTCACTAATCCAACGTTTTGCATTTTTTGCAGGATCTACATTATGAAACCTGCAACGTTTTGCAAGATCACATATATTTTGTTGACTAAGTAATCTGAAGCCCGCTTAGCTCCCTGTCCAAATGTTTCTTAGAGAACCACTAGAAGGCATTACAGATCAAATTGGTTTCAAATCGGTGCACCTGATATTATACATTCACTGATCTTGTTTTCTCTCGAGGTGGCACACCGAGCCAAGCCTTCATCATATCATATGTAGTAAAGCCAATCGCAACGGATGGAACCACCTGCAAAATTAAATTATTAATTAAATGCTAATTACATGAATTGGCTGGTTATTGTAGGAAATAGCTTCCGCTATTAAGAGCGGGTATACATTTACTGCCTAACTTAGGTCGACTTTATGTAAGTACCTCGGATGCTAAATTCTTGTATAGCTGCCTATCTTTTCATAGCATTCAAAAAAAAAGGGCATCTACTGCCTTTGAGATTACAAGTTCATCCATAGAAAAGCACATGAGATTCAGTTAATTACACTAAACTGAAAGGCCACATGTGTCGCTATGTTAAAGCAGCCACTGCGATGCGTTGAAAAGGTAGGCAGCTATACAAAAGGTTAGTGATCCAGGCAATGAGGCAATTATCCATAAATTTACAAGAAGTTAGGTCATTAATCATAAAGTTCCTGTTTATTGACAAAACAGAAACTACCACGCTACAAATTCTATTATATTCAGTTTATCTGAGCAAAATTAGTAGAACTCAAGTTTTTACACTACCTTTATGTAGTTTATGCTCAGGCCGGCAAATAACTGTCTCCATCCTTGGTTGTAAATGATCGTTTTTAGCCCTTCCACGGTGCTTCTATAGCCAGGATTTACAGCCCCAGATGATGGCGGCAGAGTCTGAACCTGATAGAGACCCAAATTAGGTCAACACAGTGAATACACCAAGATGCGTACTATGCAGGAAAATGTGACACGAGCCTTACTTGCATCTGCCGGCGGACCACGTCCAATGGGTACGTGAATGTTTGCCCCAGTAGGCCAGCTATTGCTCCACATGAGAGGCGCATGACCACAGACTTCTGATACTCATCCGGTACATGGCGTTTGAGCTCCTCGTATACATAAAATTTCAGACCAGCATAAGGGAGGATCCCTATTAGTGTTGGTCCTGTAAGAATGAAAGCAATCAGGATATGTAGATGGCAAGTCATCATCCAGGTACAAGATACACGTGGTAATTTATGAGAACCTTTTCGAATAACAAACATACGTGCAAAACCTAGACCTAGGAATTTGTAAATAATGCATTAGTTCAGATAAGAGAACAAACATGAAAACTATGAAAGAGAGACACCAATATCAGCCTCATTGTAATGCAGTGAGGCAAACTTTTTATGGGGGCTTTCCTACAAACATCAGGTTATATCAATCAAACAAAAATTATGAAGAAAATGTTACCAAACAGAAAAAACGGAGAAGAATTCCATGACTAAAAGGCAAGAAAAGACAGAAAAGGACAAGAACACAATAAATCATATCCAAAAACTACAACGCTGAGGACACTCTGAAAATGACATACCATAGGTCCATAACAGTTTTGCAATAAAATCATGACATTTCAAGGCATTGGAATTATATCAGAAACAGCACACTGATTTTCCTGTCCACTCTATTCCATCAGGATATTTTCAAGAACATCCTCCACATCTGTGAGCTAAAATATGGCTTGCAGGGAACACCGTTAAAAGTTCAAACTTAAAATGAATCACCAGTCAGAACTGTTACATGCCAACAGCTAATTGTGAATTACAGCGTTTAAAGGGCAATTCTAGCTTTCCTGTTTTGCCAAACCTTCTAATTTTCTGAAGCTGAAGTCGTGGGAAATTCTTGCAATTATTTTCTCTAGTTTGTCTAATGCATCTTGATGAGAAAAACAACCACGCTTTTCTCTAAAGCCACTATAAGAGTTGTTTGGCTTGTTCCTTGCTTCACTATGATTCTCTCTAAAATGAAATAATGAAGGATGGGGAGAAGGGTTTTTCTAATTCAAATCAAATTCCTTTTGAGTCGAATGAGTAATAAAATTTATTGGACAAACAGATGAGGTCCTTTATAGATTATGAAGTGAATGATACAAAGAAGAACCTGTAAACCATGAAAACACAACAGACTACATAGTAGAAAGGTAAGGGAAACCTACCAACACCTCGATACAGAGAACGGACTCCACCTTCAGCGTAAACCTTTTGGAAAACATCTTTAATGCCATTGTAAGTTGGAGCAGTATGAATACCACCAAATCCACTTTTGTATGCCACCTGAACAATTGAAACATGATTCAACTTCACAAGACCATATATGCTTTGTAATGAGAAAAAAAGAAAAAGAAATGATGTTTAAACTGGATAAAAATGTTTCTTGAAAGTCACAGTACGTCTATGCTTGTCTAAGTACAGCAGAACAAGGTTAGACATTCACCAAGTCCTGGTTGCCGGATAAGTGGCTGAGCACAGAAATACAAGCAGATGCTAACACAATAATGTCCATCAGTAAATAGAAGAAAAAGCTTCCAATGACTCAGACTTTCAGAAAAACATGAAAGGATTAAAGTTAATTTTAATGAGTTGGAGTCTGAGTCTGCGACTAACTCCGCCCATGTAAGGGATCACCCTTGCATTGCCGGTCCCAAGCCCGGATAAAGGAGGAGGGTTGTGTTAGGCTTCCGACAGCCAGCGTAAAACTTCGTCGGATTTCTACAACATGGATTACAAAAATTATGAGCATTGCTTTGGGGCGTCCCCGCCTAGCGACGTGCTGCAGAGCCCGAATGCAGTAAGAAGTAAGCAAGGGCCACTACATTTTCGCCCGAATGTAGTGAATCAATTGCAGAGAGGGTTCCCACATCATGGACGGGTGTGGGTAAAGAAGTTAGTCCCACTACATTGCCGCCCGAATGTAGTGAAAATTTTTCAGAGAGGGTCTCCGCATTTTGATTATGGACGGATGCGGGGGTAAGGAAGCTAGTCCTAGATAATAAGATTCGTATTGGTTCTTGGAATATCGGAACATTATCGGGTAAGCTAATGGAGGTGGTAGATACTATGATTCGGAGAAAGATTCATATTCTATGTTTACAAGAGACAAAATGGGTTGGAGAAAAAGCAAAGGAGATAGAGGATACAGGTTTTAAATTATGGTACTCAGGTAAAGAAAAGGCCCGAAACGGAGTTGGTATTATCATAAATAAAGATTTAAAGGAGAGTGTAGTAGACATACAACGATATGGTGACCGAATCATGACATTGAAATTAGTGTTAGGAGCAGAGGTTTTGAATATAGTTTGTGCTTACGCACCCCAAGTAGGACTAGAAGATAGTATAAAGACAGTTTTTTGGGAAGAGTTAGATAAGGTGTTTCAAAAGATTCCACAAAGGGAGATGATTTGTTTAGGAGGAGATTTAAATGGACATGTCGGTAAAGAGGCATTAGGATATCAAGGGATTCATGGAAACTTTGGTTATGGGGATATAAACGAGGAAGGTTGGGAGATTTTAAATTTTGCTATGTCATTTGATCTCTTTATAGTCAATACAATCTTCAAAAAACGAGATGAACATTTAATTACTTATAAGAGTGGCTTATCACACACACAAATTGATTACTTTATTTGTAGAAAAAAAGATAGAGCGTGTTGTAAAGATTGTAAGGTAATTCCAGGAGAAAGCTTAACCACCCAACATCGACTTTTAGTTATGGATTTACAAATAAAAAAATAGACAAAGAAGAAAAGAGTGCATCGAGCTATTCAGACTAAATGGTGGAACCTCAAAAGCGAGAAAGAAGGTATATTTAAACAGAAAGTCCTTCAAGGAGATGTTTGGAATTATGTTGGCACACCCTCTGATATGTGGAACAATATGGCTATACATATTAGGAAAGTGGCGAAAGATGTGTTAGGGGTATCTAAGGGAGGTGTACCGGCACAAAAAGAAGCTTGGTGGTGGAGTGAAATAGTACAAAATAAAATCAAGGCAAAGAGGGCATGTTACAAATTACATTATGCTAAGAAAACTAGTGAAACTTTAGAAGCTTATAAGAAAGCAAAGAAGGAAGCAAAAAAGGCCGTTAGTGAAGCAAAAGCTAAGATTTGGGAGGACTTATATAAAAAACTCAACTCAAAAGAGGGTGAAAGAGATATTTTTAGGATAGCTAGGGCTAGAGATAAGAAAACTAAAGATCTAAATTTTGTTAGATGCATAAAAGATGAGGATGGAAAATTTCTAGTGGCAAATGATGATATAAGAAATAGATGAAAAAACTATTTTTATAATCTTTTTAATGAAAATAAAGATGTTAGTATTAGTTTAGGAGATTTAGCCAAGTTAGAAAAGTATATAAACCACAATTTCTACCGACGTATTCAAAAGAATGAAGTCAAAGAGGCTCTTAAACATATGAAGAGTGGTAAATCGGTAGGACCAGATAATATTCCTATAGAAGTTTGGAAAATACTAGGAGAAATAGGAATCACTTGGCTCACAAGACTATTTAATGAAATATGGAAAAACCAAAAGATGCCCAATGAATGGAGAGCAAGTACACTTATACCCGTATATAAGAACAAGGGAGACATTCAAAATTGTGTGAATTATCGAGGTATCAAGTTAATGAGTCATACTATGAAATTATGGGAAAGAATTATCGAACGTAGGTTAAGACAAGTATCAAGTACAACAAAGAACCAATTTGGATTTATGCCAGGTAGATCTACTATTGAAGCGATTCATCTTTTGAGACGTCTTATGGAACATTTTAGAGTAAAAAAGAAAGACCTTCACATGATATTTATTGATCTAGAAAAAGCTTATGATAGGGTACCGAGGGAGGTTCTTTGGAGAACTTTGGAAAAAAGAGGTATCCCATTGACATATATTAACCTTATAAGAGACATGTATGATGGTGCAAAAACATGTGTGAGGACTCATGAAGGAACGACAGACTTCTTTGAAGTTAATATTGGGTTACATCAAGGATCAACTTTAAGTCCATACTTATTTATAATGGTGATGGATGAGTTAACAAAACATATTCAAGATGAAGTACCTTGGTGTATGTTATTTGCAGATGACATTGTATTAGTGGAGGAGTCTAAGGAAAAAGTTAATAGAAAATTGGAACTATGGAGAGAAACATTAGAAAACAAAGGCCTCCGACTTAGTAGAACAAAGACAGAATATATGGAATGTAAGTTTGATCATTTGGCTACTTCAGAGGACATAGAAATTAAAATTGGCACACATTGCATTCCCCAAAAGGAAAGTTTTAAATACCTAGGGTCAATTTTTCAAAGTGATGGAAGAATTGATGGAGATGTTACACATAGAATTAATGCTGGTTGGTTAAAATGGAGAGGAGCATCAGGTATTCTTTGTGATAAGAAGATACCATTAAAATTAAAAGGTAAATATTATAGAGCAGCAATTAGGCCTGCCATGTTTTATGGTTATGAGTGTTGGGCAGTTAATCATCAACATGTACAAAAGATGTCTGTGACAGAAATGAAGATGTTGAGATGGATGAGTGGTCATACAAGAAAAGACCGTATACATAATGAGGTTA
Organism: Brasenia schreberi; assembly: GCA_036023115.1. Classification (NCBI taxonomy): domain Eukaryota; kingdom Viridiplantae; phylum Streptophyta; class Magnoliopsida; order Nymphaeales; family Cabombaceae; genus Brasenia; species Brasenia schreberi. The sequence goes on along the minus strand of JAYKKT010000061.1, from coordinate 6,107,892 downwards.
TTAGAAACAAATTAGGAGTGGCACCAATAGAGGATAAAATGAGAGAACATCGTTTAAGATGGTTTGGACATATAGAAAGAAGATCAAAAGAAGAACCTGTAAGAAGGTTAGAAAAACTAAATTTGGAAAGTATTAAAAGAGGTAGAGGACGACCACAAAAGTGTTGGAAAGAAACAATAAAGAATGATCTAGTTTATTGGGAGTTAACTGCTAACATGGCACACGATAGGGATCTGTGGAAACAAAGAATCCATGTAGCCGACCCCGTCTAGTATGGGAAAAGGCTTAGTTGTTGTTTGTTTGTTTGGAGTCTGAGTCTGCGACTTCAACAAATTAGCATTCATGGTTACTACATCAGTTAGTAACGTTTAGTTTCATTCAGGCAACGGTTGACTTAGTAAAGGTACCCTTCAATCCTCATTCTCCCCCTTACACACACCCCGTGCTTAAAAATCAGGTGCAGCTTTGAGCATGTCAACAAAAATGCATGAGAGTTCACCTCAAGTGGGACTTCAGCCTAAGGCTATTATGTAGCCACTTGAAGCGCATATTGGAAACACTTTTTATGTGTCAAATTGAGGAGCTGAGCTATATAAAGTATAGACCTCCTTCTTCCGCTTGCTGGATTATTTCACGCTCTCTGAGCAGCGAAACATTGTCTCCGCCTGTTAATCCTTCCTCGGTGTCAAGTTACCTCTCTCTCTCTCTCACTATTTCTTCTGACCAGCAAGACACAAATCTATGGCAAGATACTCTATCTACTCGGTTCGGCTTTAAAATTACCTAGCTGCTGTTTTTCTTGTATTTTTAGTGCAGTGTCTTTCAGCTTTTTATTTCATGGATGCAATTCCTATCCAACATCTAGTTTCACAGAGGAGAATCAGGAATAATCAAATAATCATATGCCTTGGCACTTTATATCAACTCCTACGCTTCTGAGTTTCAGGATGATGTTACTTATGACCCATATCTAATATTTACTGTTTAGATTGATTCATATCCGTGAAATAGGTTTCCATTGACACTTATTTTACTTTTTGAGAATTAATTGTTAATTATTACACTTTTTTTTATACTTCATAATCCGCATAAGGGGTCAAACCAATAAACCGCTTTTAATGCTATTGACATTGTAGATATTGTGATTTATCAGATATTTTGTATTTTAATCAGCCATTTAATGAGCATGCCGTTTTACATAAATTTTAGTTCTCATTTACTATTGAAGTTTTGCCATAAAAACAAGACACATGAGAAGGCATCGGTTTTTCATAATGTTTAAGTGGCAGTTACTTTGCCTTTTAAACATATGATTGTGCTTAAAATAATGCCTCTAACACCTAAGAGCATGTTTCCTCCATCGACTTGAAGTGGCTTTCTACCTCCATAATATCATCCTTTCAACCCTACGACAAGGAAAACAAGCTAACAACTGTAACAATATTGTCATAGAATCTCGGTAGAATTTTGCAAGTAAATTCAAGATACTTGTCTTCAATGCTAGTTCAGTTTTGCCGGCATATAATATTCAAAAGCAGTTAACAGGCAAGCACTCTTCAACTACATGAGAAATTCCTGTGCAATAAGCATCTAAATAGGGTCTAACCATCAAAACAGGCTTAGGGCCAGCATACCCATGAGAAAAGAAGTGATTCTCATATAAAACGGGCTTCACTTCCTATCATACAGATGGCTCCAAAGGACTACAGGAACAAGACCCTGTGCACTGCCTACGTTTCAGGGCAACGAGAGCAGCCTTTTGCTGTGGCTGGCCTCCCTCGTCTGTGGAGAAAACTTTCAATGACAAAACATATAAAGAAGGGCGCCGATATGAGTGCTACAATGACTGCCGTCCATGGAGTTCATGCCAGTTTCACAAGAAAGGAGCATTCAGTCCCTTATGAGAAACAAATGCGAAATTGATTTTGCAAACCGAACTGTAAAAAGAAAAAAAATTATTGGAAATCTGAAGTGTATTCTGAAAAGGGAAACCCATTAATAACTGAAAAGATCGAGACCACTAGAAATTACCTGATAAGCAAGTTTCGTCCTGATCAAATCTAAAGGATAGGTACACAAAACTGCTGTCCCTCCAGCAGCTGAACCAGCCAAAAGATCTACGACAGGTCCAGTTCCGAGACTGTTAACGTTATTCAAAATCCAGCACCGATACTGCTCATATGTCATGAAGTGCAAAGCCGCATATGGGACAATCCGGAGGACACTAGCACCATTGCCTCTGAAAACAGAATACACAACTCAACTGATTTGCCAGATGAAATTCCATATAAGTATCATAAGTCCTAATATAAATTCATCGTGTACTTACTTATAGAACCCAAGAACACCCTCATGCTTCATTAACTTCTTCAAAGACTGGAACATCCCGAGGGAATGGAATCCTTCACTTCTTGTCTGGAGATAATCATCAAAAGAAAATTAACTAAAATTATGTAAAGGAAGACACACTCGGCATCAATACACTATGACAAGGAAAACAATATAGATCGACCATTACAACCAGACTTATGTAATATGCAGAACCATAATGGATTTCTTTCTGGAAAATAACAAATTTTCTTATTGCGTGTAGACGACCCTTCCAACATCTTCAGGTTTATGCCCCTTACAACTATTTCTTAATCGGTTTCATGCTCCACTTCGATGAAATGTGTCTTCCTGCAAGTAATCGTCTCTTCTAAATCCGTTCTCTGTTGCAGCTTTATGAATCGACACAGCTTCCTCCGACTATCGTAAGCACAAGGCCGCAGTTAATTCCACCTACACTGCAAATTATTTGCAACAAAATCTTCCATCGTATTCTTAATAACAGTAGACCTTTAAGTTTCTAGCATCCAAACCAAGCCTGAATATGCATTTTTATGCCCACAACCTATTTGATACTTATGAATATAACACAACATGAACACAATTTATGAATGTGATTCTCCACTTGTGGCCGGTTTTGGTTCCATCACAAGCATCCACATCCTCTACACAACCTACAAACAGCTGAAGAATCAATTGAAACATCTAGCTTGTGGATAACAGAAAGCTACAAATGGCTTTGATACTCTTGTTTTGATTAGTTGATGACCGAAATTATGTTAATTAATTCAAAGAATACAAAAAACACACAGGAAATCTTGTGCATTTGACCAACAGAATGCCTTTGAATATTTTTAAAAAAAATACAAATAAAACCGAACTGGTAATCTGGAATTCCAATAAAAAGCAAGTTTAAAATTTTTCTAAAGACAAAATCAAGAAACCCTTTTCAACGAAAAGAGAAGGATTAAATCGATTAACCGACCAAAATATCCATGCGCCTAATGCACACATTAATCAAATGGAAGTATTCTTTGAATTAAGACATCAAATGTACTATCATTCACATAATTGAACCATTCACATCAAATGTTACATCAAGATCTAAGACAAGTCACCTGAACGAGGATCTTGATCCGTTCTAGCGGAGCAACGGCGGTCTTTGCAAACCCTCCAGCTGCGCCTCCGGCAATCAATTCTTTCACATAAATAGGACATTTATCAAGAAGAAAAACGCTTTGCGGAGCCGATGAATCCCCATTGGTTTTCAACGATTGCTTGGTCAATTCGGCAACATTGGTCGTGAAGGTGGATCCTTGAGGAGAACCCATTTCCATGTACGCCAAACCGTAAAGAAACCAAACACTCTCTGCACTAGTAATCAACCATCCAGGAAAGAAAACAAAGAAAGTTTGAGTTTTGGAATTCTAAAACAGGCCGAACAATGCGATCGACGATTACCCAGCCTGCAATTTCGCGAATTCCTTATCCCATCTATCTCTTGGCAGGCAGAAGGAGAATTTCGCCTGCGGAAAGGGGAAATCCAAGATAGTAATCATCAACAAGGAGTCGACATCTCTCTCTTCTTTACTATGGTTCATCAACACAACATCTTTTGATTGAAAACCGCGAGAACCTTTCGATTTTCTTGCCAGAGAAGATCACTCCCGTGGGTCTATGAAGAAATCACGACTCATATCTATATTTATTGAGAAGAAATCGAAAGAGAGAGGAGGGATGTTGGTATCCTCTGCAACGATTCCCGACGAGCTTCCCGGTGACCGGCCGGAATAGGAAAACGATCACCCGGAAAGCCCTCCGGCTTCCCCTCTCCTAAATTTTCCTAAAGGGTTTCCGAGGAATCTGGAATTTCAGGTTGGGCTTCTGCCTTTCTATTAGGGTTGGTCTAATCAATAGCCCTAAATAACACATCATTTAGCGAGAAAACAACAGAGAAAAGTCTCTTGAAGATCTCCTAATCTACCGTAAACAACCAATAAAATCTTCAACGACACTTCCAAACCTCACCCACCTTCCAATCACAGTCTTCCACATCTGCAATTCAGAATATAACTTTCAGTTGTATAAAAACACTATATTATTGATCATCATTTGATTATCCAATTATCAAGGGTTGATATTGATGAAAAAAGATAAAAAAATTGTTGCATTTGTACTATCATAACAGAAAAGCACCTTTTACTTTTCTTTATATCAATTGTTTCACCTTTTTTCTTAATCTCAGCTATTAGTCATCTTTCATCCTCTTTGCTTCTCTCTTTCGTGACGACCAAGGCAAAAATTCCTAACGACGATTTTAACCGAAACTGAATCGGGAACCATTCCTTTTTCATCTCTTACAAAACCGAAACCAGAATCAACTGTCAAATTATCGATTTCGATATATTTTTTTAAATTTTATATTTTAAAATTTTCAATAAAAATACCAGTTCCAAACTCGAAACAAAACCACCTCAGAACCCATAATTGATTTGCCCCAAAACTCTTAATCATACACATTTTCTCAAACAAAGTTCAAAATCAATTGATTGAATGGAACTCCAGTTAGTTCTATCCCCAAATAAAAAATTTATCCATTCCTTTCGGAAACAGTAATAAGGGCATCGGCGAATCCACATTGTGGCAAGGTGAGACGACCACTCTACTCAAAATATTGAAAAGTTCAACTATTTATTGAAATAAAAAAAAAACAAAGTTTTTAAAACCCACTTTAATTGAACCTGAAAGCGGCCTCATAAAAAATAATAATAAATTTTTGGATCCGACACTGGATAAAAGTACTCTCTTAGCAATCCCAGTGGATCTATGGAGCCGATTTTGAGTCTTTAAGTTTCGACTGAAAGTCCTGTTAACTGAGGGAACTGAAATTGGTCAAGTCCATAAGAACTTGATTGATTCATAAGAGTTACTTAATTTGCATTAATAAACTAAGTCTAGTTCATTCATGCGAACGCTTGAGACGGACGTAGTTGTTGGTTGTCTCATGTCTTCCTTGCGATCGCAGGGTTATTATCCATGTACCATCTTATACAAAATCAAGAATCAAAACACAAAGAGCAATAGCTCACTGGCTGGCAGTTGGAGGTCACGAGGTCGAAACCGGAGGGGTCAGGGCGTGCATATGGCTTCAGCCTCCCCATTTTACCAAAAGAAGAATCTACGAGGGTGCAAGGTTTGGCTAGTATTGTCTTCCCACACATGACATAAACGTACAACTTAACTTTGAATCGTCAAATTTGAATCTCTCTCTCTCTCTCTCTCTCTCTCTCTCTCTCTCTCTCTCTCTCTCTCTCACATGACATAACCTAAAAATGCCTTCAATTTTGGATTTTCAAAAGTCAATAGAAAATATGATCTCTCACTTAATGGACAAAAGTACACTATTTTTGTGAATATTCTTTAATTTCTGAATGGTTCATCAATAGAGAATAATAAATATTCTCATGGCAATTGAGACAAGTTGGTGTAGACAGGCCTCAAGTATAGAGGGACCATCATCATAAATATCAACCGGGAGAAGATGCATGAATGCTCTCTGAAGATGTACATGCATCAGGATCAACAAACAAGAATGACTCCAGTTTTGCATATATATACATATATATATATACATATATATACATATATATATATACATATTGATCGTTGTCCCCTACGAAGACTCATCGAGAAGACCCACATCCTATCCATTTTAAACTAATATATATATATATATATATATATATTGATCGTTGTCCCCTACGAAGACTCATCGAGAAGACCCACATCCTATCCATTTTAAACTAATTTCCCTATATGTTTGATCGAAAACCAAAATTCCAATCTAAACATCCTAATCAAAGCAAACTATGCCTAAACTTTGTAGAACTAATGAGGGGAGGGTCCAAGGCCTAGGTTCGCAGGATGGTAACCTGTTGTCTCATCCTCACTTCACTATCTTTGTCACCCGTTTCCATTCTATTTGAAACGGGTCCCATAGAGAGTGGGGGGATTCTTTTATCATGAACATCACTATCCACAATGGTATGTTTCATTAACGTCATTTATTATTTTTAGGTGGCATGAGTATAATTTTAATATTTAAAAAAATTAAAAGCAAAAAGGTATTGTTTTAAAATCCCTTAAAAATATTAAAATTACATTTATGTCACTCAAAAGCAAGAATTAAAGAAGTGTAGTTAGACACCATCTAATAACTTAGAGAGAGAAATAGAAACACTATAATCCTTATAAAGTATATACTTTATAATTGTGATCATCCAATTAAAGTGATTGAAGGGTCATTAATACAAGAAAAAAATAAAAAATATTATTATTTTGTTGATGCAACAAGTACATTAAGTTTTTCTACATTCATCACAACCACTTGATTGTTTTGATGGGATGATTGTGATTAAGGAATATATATATTCCCCCAAGACCTTAGCATTTTTTATTTATATACTATTAAATGCTTTGTCTTAGGTTTAGATAGGGGTTACTTTTTTAAAATCTTTTTTTTGGCGGGGTGGGGGGGTGAAGCCGATGCATGTCGAGAGTATCGGACTCTTGATCTTCAGCTTACAAGCCGACCACATAGGTGAGTGATTGCTCACCCAAATTGACATGGTAAAATTTCAAGAAATTTTTATCACCACAAGTTTTCCTCACCCAAAAGTTTCAAAAAAAGAATATAGCCCATGGTAAAATTATGTTTTTCCACCACAATTTCTACATTTTCTAGTTTTATCTACAAGTCCACTCCGTTTTATCTTGAAGGGTTGTGTTAATATTTTTTTACCTCATTTTATAAGCAACTTATGATAAAATATTAAAGACAAGTTAACATATCATGGTTCTACAAAACAACCATGGATTTTGTTTATGAAGAAACGAAATCATATTCTTTAGGTAATTCGAGATCTTCATCTATGGAAGGAAAGCATACCAAATTTTTTCTCATGATATTTTTAAAGTACAATAATTCTTCAAGTAATTCAAGTCTCTCTCTCTCTCTCCATTAAGGTCTAAAGTCTAGCTGAGTATAATGCTGGTTGTCATGCCCCTATCTACCATCAAAGAAGATTGTACACGTTCTTACTAAATATTCTTAATAAATGCAAACCTCTAATTACTAAGCGCATACCTTATTTCTTATTTTACCCTTTCTCACTCGCTCGTGCTTTCTCTTTATGCTCTCTCTCACCTTACCAGCGTTCTCTCTCTCCTCACCAACAATCTCTTTCGTCTCCTCCTCCTCTCACCTCACCGGTCCGGCGTCCTCTATCTCTCTCGCCGGCATATCCATCTCTCATATCCCATTTCCTCTCCCTTTCTGAGCATTCTCAGGTTCTCCCAGTCTCTCTTTATCTTTTTCGTATTTTTTTAAAAGAAACATGCTTGAATAAGGACGAGCGTCCCGTGCATTTCTCTTTCAAATGAGACGATCACTTGGTGTGTCTCCATATATAAGAAGAAGATACACACAAATTGAGCGCCTCTCTTTCTATAGGAGATGCTGAACGCGATTTGGGACTTAAAACAAAAGGTTTTTTAATTAAAAAAAGGTTTTATAGAATGGTTGGATGCTTAAGTTCAGATCCAGTTCGCTTCGATTGGGCCTCAATCTGCAAAGCTGCTACCTGATTTGGACCCAATTGGTTCAAACGGATCCTTACAAGATACTCCTCTTCAGGATCCAGCTCACTCCAAATTGAGCATGTACGTACGCAAACAGCTGCTAGTTTGACTTGGATCCGTGTGAGCCCGAATTCAATCATTCCATGGACCATGACAAAGACATAGCGGGTTATGTGAAGGGTGGGATCCCATAATTTTAAAAAGCATGGGTCCATGGACGTGACAATACATACGAATAAATTATGCATAATTCTCGTAAAATAAAAGAAAAACTTAGTTTTCATAAGTTATTATTAACAAATGAAGATAATAAGTACTAAATATCAAGCCAAGACTCGGTTCAGCTCGTATCTGGCTTGTTCATATAAGCTGAACATGGACATGGTATGTTTAGTTTGGTTTCACTAGTATGAAAGCTAAGATTGGTAAATGATTTTTTTTTTTGTCACAAAAGGAGATCGAAGCCTAACGCACACATCCACACATGCACCTCCTGGGAATCGAACTCCCCACCAGCGGCAATGGCGCTAGAGCTCCCTGTCACTGAGTGTGCTATATTTTATTTTTAATGAAGACTCTCTCTCTCTCTCTCAAAATTATTGTAGCCTTCTGTTTGAGAGTCGAACTTACCAGTTATTGAGCCCATGCAGCCATTTCTTAGTTTAGAGTTAAAACTTTTAATGCCTTCACATATATAAGAAATAAGATGATATAATTTGAGCATGACATAAGTGGCATAAACAAGCACAATAAATATCAAACCACACAAAAAGATAAGAGCAAAACTGGGTGGATGTCATTAAAACCCTAGAAGTTTAATAATTTCATTCATTTTCCCTAGGAAAACTGGTTTTATGAGGCAAGTTAGTGGGATCACCCACCATCACATTATGAGGCTAAGACTATTCCGGGATTTGGATTGCACAAGGGATCCAAGACCCATTGGCGGATCCAAATTGAGCTGACGTTCGGCATCCACCCAACCACAAAATTAACAAGACATGTGCATCTTGTGTTTCAATCTGTGGACTATATATAATACATGTTTCATCCCACTGAGCTCAAAATGCCAATATCAATTTAAGTGCTACACCTGAAACTGGATAGTTTCCTTTCCCTTCAAACAAACAGTTTATCATCAAAAGTGTGTTTAAGGTACAAGACAGATATAATGCAAGTGCAATAGACCACTTGGTTGGGGGATCAACTCAGAAGTTGAGGGTCGTGAGTTCGATGCCCTGGGTATGCATCTGGTTTTGGCCTCATGGTCGTACAAAAGTAGAAATACAGATATAGAGAGAAAAGTAATACAATGCACTCACTATTTGGAGCAAACTCAACCCAATTACAGATTCTTACCCTTTCACCAATCTGAAATCAATCTCATTTTAGGCTTGCTTTGGATCATGTGGACATTTAAATGGTGTTTCCAAACCTTTTAGTTCTGTTGCAAGAGGGAGAGAGCCCACAGAGAGGAGGTTTTGGGACCTTACTTCAACTGGGCGAACTTTTGTATAAAGCTCTTGGGTTCACTTCTTGTGGCCTACCTCTCCTAGCGGCGAAGATTTTGACTCAAATTGAACATATATATGTTCTAATTTAGTAAAAGGTTTTATGTTTGATGCACAATAAAACATAAACTGAAAAAGTAAGAAATCAAGATCCATTTCTTTTGGAACCTTTATCAAACACACTCAAAATGATCATCTTCTCTAAAAGAGGGGTTGGTTGGTTAAGCCGGTGGTATCAAACACACCCAAAATTATCATCTTCTCTAGAGTAGGGGTTTGTTGCTTAAGCAAGTTGTATCAAATGTATCCTTAAAAAAATTTAAATTATATTCATACCACCAAAAAGTAATGAATCGGCATATGAGAAGTGGGTAGATCTAGTTTTCGTCTCTCTCTCTATATGTGTGCATGTGCATGTATGTGTTGCATGCATACACTCATACACACATGTGCTCTTGGGACCTAGACTATAGTTTCTATATAATTAGCCGGAGCCATATGCTTCTTACCTTCATCACTATTTTGTCTTAATTAATAGGATAAACTCTTCATTATCATGAATTTGTTCTTAGTATGTCGATATTATATAAAAGAAATCTATTGTTAAGATCAACCTCATAATCAAGCAATCCATTCTCTGGCATTCCATTCATTGTGCCTTCTCTGAGAAATTACTTTTAAGCCTTTGTATCCATCTTTGATGATGGAGTTCTTCAAGTAGCATCTAGTACTGGAACTGTTGGAATGGAAGACCCTCCTTAATCAAAGAAGAGAATGCTTGGCATCAATGCATGAAAACTGAGCCCATATGTTAAAGAAGAGACAGAGTTGGAGTGGACCCTAGCCCAGTTCGATTCGGAGAGAAATAATATATTCCTCCAGAAAATAATAAAAAAGTCGAAAATAAGGAAGT